>JABBOT010000014.1:9259624-9326009 GCA_016165875.1 Acanthopleura granulata
CCCAATAGTGTATCAATTTTGCCGTTAATTTGCAACGATATGATCTCAACATTTATGCTTTCGTATTCAATTTTTCGGTTAACTGCAAGTTTATCGGACACATAGGCGCATAGCCTCACCCCAGGCTTGATTTCTGTAATTTCGGAAAGGTTGGAAATAACCTGGTAGGAGAATTTCACTATCTCCAATCTGATCAGTCAAGTGGCTTTCTGTAATAGCAATTATATCGGAAGAAGAAAGATTGGCATAAATGATGTCTAATTTATGTTTGAGCACACATGAGTTCATGTGTACAACAGAGTCGCTCGTCAGTGGGCGTGATGGGGCCTGGATTAGTCTCAACATCACTTGATAAAATTAATATTGTGCTTACAATGAGTAAAAAGGGAAGTTCACAAGTATATAGAGAATTCAGTTGATTTGTGCATGAATCAATGACATTGTGCGCTATTTTAACACACAGTAGGTTGTCGGGTGTAAGAAATCTTAAATTCAAGTTTTTGAATCTTTTTCTTACAAACCTGTGACCAAACGTACCAATAGCTACGTGGTAACTCTGCAGATCATTACCCATAACCTAGACACTTATTGATCTTTCTAGAAGGGGTTACTGTGTAAGTTTTCTCCTTGCCGTTGGAGCTCCAAAAACACTGGCTACAACATATGTACAGTAAATAGTTAATTGTGTAAAATTATAAAAAAAAGTATATAAATGTGCATTAATTATAAAACAGAGTTGGATAGAGTTACAGCCGTCCCATCGAATGCAACCATTTGGCGTTGGTGCTTCTGTAATTCCGTCGGTATGCATTTATACATGTACCCATGCATGCGTGCATGTATACCAATACACATAATTATACACATTAGGTATATGCAAGTACAAAAGCAAAGAACCACTGTGTTTAATCTTTTCAATATTATAAGAAAATTTGATGAGTATCTAGCCGAACGTGAAGAATGAAAAAGCGTGGTAAGGTTAGTCCGAGTGAGCGGACGTCAGTCGTGCAAAAAAAAAAATAAAAACAGATAGGCTTCTACTGAATGAGGCTTGTCCTTGTAAACTTTCAAAAGACATTTGGCCTCAAGTCACACCGATTGGGTCAGACGATGTGGTTGAACATCCTTATGGTAATTTGCATTGACACATCTTCCTATTCGATGCTAGAAAGCTCGGGAGAAAAGAGTTTCCTGTGCTGAGGAAAAATTACATAATCACTTGGCACTGCACAAACACAATCACATATTGCCATCTGTTGAGCAGAGCAGACTACAGCAAATCGGGATCACATTTCCGTAGAGCTTGTGGGGAACATATAAGGCGAGAAAGCTTGTGGAATAGTCTCACATCAGAATGAGGAAATTATATTAGACTGTCGCTGTACAAGCACATTCACACCTGGGTATCCGTTGAGCCTTATATCCTACAGCAGATCTAGGTCGCACTCCTATAGTACTTGTTTCCTTTCGCCATTTTCCCATACGCGATAGAATAGGTTGCCATCGTATGTCCAGACAGAGAACGCTTTACCCACTTTCTTGAGCTGTAGTATTTTTTTGAACAGTTTGTATCTGGCAGCTGTGAGGTCCTCGTTGATATAGACATTTGCGGTGTTAGGTGATGTTTTTAAGAACCGACGTGCGGATATAAATTCAGCCGTCTTTCGAGAGAAAACAAATTTCACTATTATCTGGGCTTTGTGTTTACCTATAAAGTGGGACCTTGCACTGTCAGTCTTTCTGAGTGGCACATTCATGTTACTGACAAGACGGCAGCTTGCATCGTCAGTATCTTCATTTTCGAGAAGTCGTAGGCCGGGAACGCGTAGGGACTCTCGTCTGCAGTACTGTTTTGCCTTGTCATGCAGAAGTGCATTTTCTTCCTTAAGTCTGTCAATTTCATTTTTTCGATCGTTTAATTCAGCGTGCAGGTCTTTTATTTCATTTGTTATTTGGTTCAGTTTGCTAAATTGTTCTTCGATTATTCTGTCCCTTTGATCAATTTTGTCCATGGGGGTTTTTAGGTCTTTTGCTACATCGTTTATTTTATCCTGAGTAAGTTTTATGACGTCGACTAGTGGTTTTACAGCTGAGGTAATAGCGCCCTATATCACTTGGGACATTTGCATCGACACTTTTTTGCGCCATCTCCCCTAGGAAGGATAGGTCTGTACTCGAATGTAAACCAGAGGGAGTATTACGTAGCGAACTCACTTGTTTTACACGCTGTGGCTCGATATCATCACTGGGTTTGCGCTTCCCGTCAGTTCGTTGGGTTGGTCGTTGATCATTCTCCGCCATCTTTGCTGATTTTACCTGGCCTTTGCTCCGGCACCACTCACTATGGATGATCGCAAACCGGTAAGATCCGTCATAAATTAACACTCCACTCGCTAATCAATCGGTGACATCATGCTCATTGATTAATCGGAGTCATCCAGAAGCACCTTGCGTGACTCGATAGATGGGAAAAAGCTGCAACTTAATGAGACCTCAGCCTACACAACCTGCACTTGCCACCATCTTGAAATCTCTGAACATTAGACAGTTATTTACCATTAACATGAAAATGATCAATAAGAGACTGATCCAGAATGTGTCATTCGGGTTCCCAGGCAATGCGTTTGGGACCATACCCTGCCCACTTGATCTTACAATAGTTAACTCATTTTACCTTCTTGTGACGTAAAACCTTTTCTACTGTCCATATGTCATCAGTTACATCGGTGCTAACCTCCGGTGATGATTGTGTATTGTGGTTCGTATTTGCTACAGGACAGTCCTCAGCGTTGATACCAGAAGCTATTTGCCTAGTATCTGGATGGAAACAAGATTTGAGGCGATTTGAGTGAATAAGGGTACCTAACATCCTACCGTTAATGACGATATGTGCAATTACTGGGCATAGATTGCACTATGAAAGGCCCTTCCCATGAATGGGACAGCTTTTTACTAAGTCCTTTCCAGACGTTTGGGTTATGTAACCACACTAAATCACCAACATTGTAAGGTGGAGACCAAGCGTTCCTGCCATAGTTCTTTTTCATACGGTGTTTAGAAATTGACAACTTATCTCGTGCCAGTGTTTGGGCTACTTGTAAGTTAGCTTTAATCTCATCCAAGCATTCACTGAATGATAGTGGGCTACCGTCTTCACTATGTAATGTAACATCTATCGGTAGGTTAGCCTCACGACCATACAGCAAATGACAGGGGGTGAAACCTGTACTTTCAAGAGCTTGAGACATTCTGTAAGCCAACAAAATGAATGGTATGTATGTATCCCAGTCGTCCTGTGAGTCATTTGTAAACATTGAAATACCACTTACCAGGGTTCCATTGTACTTTTCCGTAAGTCCATCAGTTTGGGGATGGAAAGGGCTTGTTTTTACATGCTTGGTATTAAACAACTTACATAACTCGTGGACAAGTCGCGAGAGAAAATTTTTACCCCTGTCGGATAATAACACCATGGGTGACCCATGGCGACATATTATCTCATTATAAAAGACTGTGGCAATTACAGGCGCCTCAATTGACGAGACGGCGAAAGCTTCCGGCCAGCGCGTCATGTAATCCGTAATTACGACAATATACTTATTACCTTCAGTCGTTGTGGGTGGTGGTCCGACGCAGTCAATGTGTTAACCCAGTGTTCAATGTCAGCACACATGCCGTGCCGAAAATACCACTGCTTAATTTTCTTATAGGTTTTACTCATGCCAAAATGACCACCAGTGGGATCGTCGTGATAAGCGGATAATAACAGCCCGATATGGCTGAGATATTGCCAATGTGGCGTTAAACCAAAATCATTCATTCATTCATTCTTTCTCGGTAATATCATAACTTTTCTCATGGATGGTTAGCGACCTACCTGCGTATGCTATTTCAGCTTCTTTTCCATCTCTACCCTGAACTAGAATCATACCTATCCCTAAGTTACTAGCGTCTGTACAGAGTTTAAATGGCTTGGTGAACTCAGGAAAGATTAACACAGGAGGGTTACTTAGCGCAAACTTTAGGTTTTCAAAAGCTTCCTGGCATTCAGGAGACTACACAAACTGTTTGTCCTTCTTTGTGAGTTCATTTAGAGGGGGCGGCTATGGCCGAAAAGCTTTTCACAAATTTCCGACAGTAATTAACCAAACCTGTGAAACTTCTAAGTTCTCTAAGGTTCCTAGGCCTTTGGTACTCACTGATAACCCAGCATTTCTCTGGATCTGGAGGAATTCCATCTTTAGACACCAGATGACCCAAATACTTTACCTCTCTCCCAAGTAAAATTGCACTTTGAGGCTTCAGCTTTAAACCGGTCTCGTTAAGTCGCTGGAATACCGCTTCTAGATGTTTAAGTTGATCTTCAAAACTTGGAGAGAATACAATTATATCATCGATATAAATGAGGCAGATATCGTAGGTTAAACCTCGAAAAACACTTTCCATTACTCGTTGGAATGAACTGGGAGCATTTGCGACTGCAAATGGAAGTCGTGTAAACTGATAAAGACCCGAGTGGACTATGAATGCAGTTCTATCAGCAGTCTGAGGATCCAAGTCTATCTGCCCGTAACCACTTCTAACGTCCAAAGTACTAAAGTAAGCAGCGCACTTACCTGAGATTGCTTGGAATGATTCTTCCATCCTTGGTAACGGATATGAATTTTTGTATATGAAAGAGTTTAATTTCCTATAGTCCACACAGAAGCGTAAAGAGTTGTCGGGCTTTTTAACTAACATTATTGGACTTGCCCATGGAGATTGGTTTTCCTCAATTACCTCCTGGTCTAGCATCTTACGTATGTGATCATGTATGAGCCGTCCCTGAGCTGGGCCCACTCTACAGGGCCTTTGTCTGATGGGGGTGTGGTCACCTGTCTCTATCTTATGCTTAATTGTTGAGCTTTTAGATAATTCTAAATCATTGTTTGCGAACACATCATAGTCTATCAACATATTCTCAAGTTTTCCCTTTTGGTCTGTGTCTAATTCAGAAGTACTTTAGTCAACCGCAGAAGGGTCATTAAAGGGATTAGAGTTATCACCTGGGGAAGAAGGACTATCTAGCGAGACGGCATTCACCTGCTCTGCGGGGGACTCTACACTAGAATAAATATTAAACTGATCTACTGAAAATGATCCTAGGTTCAGTAAGTTTCTTATGTGAACTGATTTCCTACTAGGATTTAACTTACTGATAGGGATAAGACCATTAACAACAGTGGCTAACGCTCGGGCTCCAATTACACCGTTCTTGCAGTGTAAATCTCCATTAGGCTCAAATAATCCAGATCAATCTTCAAGAAAACCATCGAGGACTTAAGCCATAAAAACAGTTTGGGAATTAGCATTTAATTCGACATGAGTGAAGGCGCAAACCTTGCTAGCACCGGTTAGATTATACTTCTTTTGTAGCTTAATAATTTCCAAACTTCGAAGTTGAAACGTGCCCTCATCAAAACTAATATGACCACCCTCGGTAGACAAGAAGTCAGTGTCTAATATGACTTCATATGTCAAATCAGCTACGACATATACCCGGAGAACATGTAACTTACCTATCTCTAATGGTAAGGACACTGTGCCTAATATCTTGATAACAGACCCATTAGCAGAAACGAGGGTCGGTGTGTCAAGCTGTAAGAGGGAGCATTCTTAATGTTGGATGCCTAAATCTAAACATATTTTGAAACATATAACACTTACCCCACCACCTGTATCTATAAGAACAGAGACAATTGGGTCACTAACCTTAGCACAAACAGAGCTAGCAATTGAAACTAAAATTACCATCTTTGTTTCAGTTACATTTCCCGAATCCACAAGTATGTGGGCATTGACTATTTCAACAAATGATTGCTCGGTGTGGCCTCTGCGTCTCTTGAAGAGATCAACACAGCTGTGTGGAACCCGTGGGTTGAAACTGAGCAACGTTGTAACCAGTTCCTTTCCAACATTTACAATAACAATAAGCGCAATGATAATAGACTGAATAGATGAAGAATGGCATCAGAGAGCAGACTCGAGTTAGAATCACTTATCGTCCCACAATCAGCACAGTCACCTTGCAGACCGTTTGGATTTACATCAAACGGCGGAAGTTGCAGGGTGCCTTTGCTAATAGTGCCTGTTTCAAGGGATTTGAGGACGCTAGCATCCGTTTGAATACCTAGTTCTTTAAAGCTTTTCTCGGGGGTGCTATTTCCAGAACTACATTTATTTTCAAAAGCAATTTACCTGGGGCAATGTGATTAAGATTTGAGTCACCCGAATTTCTTAAAGAAGAATGCTGAGGCTCTGGTGGGTGTCTGGGATTTGGCTTAACCCGGGTGGATTTGCTCCTGATGGCTTAACTAGGCGTTGCAGTTACCCTACGTCTGGGAGATGTAGTATTATTACTAGCATTGAGTTTTGAGTCTGAAATGTTTTGATTAGAATTTTGAAATCGAGCTTTTCCTACCTGAAGTTCCACTATCCTCCCAGTTATGGTGAACTTTCTCTAGTTTAAAGGCACGTTACTCCAGTTGTTAGGTTGCGAACCTTACCGCCTGGCATTGTTTTTCTCTCTTTTTCAACAATCATTAATTACATGGCCAGGAGTTTTACAATAATTACAGAATGGTTTAGTTTTTGTTTTCTCGGAGCAGTCCTTCGCCATGTGGTCTAGTCGGTGGCATGATCTACAAATAGGGGTGCCATCGACGGTTCGAAAATGGTCGAAATCATTTGAATTTGCGTGGCTATCAGGCTGAGACTTTGTGATTGGTTGCAGCTTCACAGCTTGCGAATTTAAGGCAGCAATGCCGACGGCCAGTGTGGCGTTGTTTAGCGCATCCTCTAAATTTGCCGGTTTTTGAAAAATTACATGGGATCTTAGAAAAGGCTTAAGTCCCTGCATAAAGAATGATAAGGTCTCAACATCCGATTTTCCAGCTCTTTTACAGAGACATAATATCTGCTATAAATTCCTCCAGCTGTTCGTTCATCCGCTGTTGTCTAACGCACTGGCTCTCGCCCAAGGCATTTCGGGACCGTCGAAACGGTTTGTGAACGAATCTACCTATTGTCCTAAATTTTCTTTCACTGAATCCGATAATCCAGAATAAAGAGATTGCGCAGGTCCCCTTATATACATTTTCAAAATGTTCGACCATTGGGCGCCTGACCAGCCTAAGACATTGCCATAGGTCATGAATTGCTCAAGAAAGGTCTGAAAATCGTCATCAGGTTTACCTGTGAATGATTTTGGGGCTGGTACACCTTTTGGCCCAGGCGAATTGTGTCCCCTAGAATTAGAGCCCGTAATAGATGATAGTATCCTAGCCGTTTCCGAATTTTGATGTGCCAAACTGGTAAAAATGGTAGAAATCAGTTGCCGGATTTGTTCGACATTTGGGTTGGAATTGGCAGCCGAATCAGAAGTAGTTTCAGTCAATGTTGGTGAATCCCCGGATCTAAGACTATATTCTAATGGAACTCCCTTAATACCTTAGATTCTGTTGCTTTGGGCCATTTTTCTCTAAGTTAAAAATAAAAACACTCACCTTAGAACTCTATACAGAAATGTATCGATGTGTCACTTTGAACCACGCTCTGCAACCAATTGATACAGGGTAAAGTTTGTGGCTACTTAATCCGAGTGCAGAGTTCTTAGATGAAGCGTTTGATTGGAAGCGCTTTAGGGAAACCGTCACGATTGAGCCTATATAGTCTTTTCAGACAGAACTAGGTATCACAATGTGAAAACCATGCGCCGAGGTTGCCACTACTATACCCGTTACCTTTATAAAACTACATAGTTCCATAGATAAACCTGTGGACAAAGTTCTCCAGTGACTATCGAAAACCTTTACTGTCTCGTGTTACCACCTTGTTCTCGCCACGATATGGCTGAGATATTGCCGATGTGGCGTTAAGCCATAATCATTCATTCATTCATTCTGTGGACAAAGTGACCAAAACGACAAGGAGTTAAGTAACAAGAAAGGAGTTTTTCAATATATACTTACTATACGCTGCTCTTCCGGATTCAAAGTGGAGAGAGCAAATGCCAGCCAAAAAGGTAAATCCACGTTCAATTTGGTAAAGTCCGAAATCAAAGGGTATATCCCAAGGAGAGAAGTTGTAGTCCTAGACCGGGAGTTTCAGGGAACACAGTAACGTAGTGTGTGAGTGGCCAAAAGACCTCTGATTCACTAAAATTTGGAATTCACTTATATAGCAGCGAACAAGTAAATCTTGTGTCTCTAAATCGCCGGTCGTAAATTTGAAACTATTGTTATTTCACTTCCGTATATTGTCTGGATGTGCGCTCTTTTCACTTTGGGTAACATTAATGGGGACTGACGTTGAGAATGATTTGTGACACATCTTTGGGAATCTCAGCTTGGGCTATGGTGCAGCATTGTTCTACCAGGACAATCAGCCACGCCAAATGGGCTTCTACCTGGCTGTAAATTTAACCACCATGTATGGGCTTCAAACTTAGGCGGGTCTTCATCTGGACACATAGAATCATAAATATGTGCCTCGTAGCACTGAAACCAGCATGTATGGGCTTTAAGCTTAGGCGAGTCTTAATCTGGACACATGTTGTCATAAATATTTATCTCGCAACAGTTATAACAATCACATCTTCGCTAAAGATCAACCGCCGTATGACCTGGTCTAAGTCGAATAGGGTGTAAATTACGGCGTTCCCTCGAATAATTTTCGCAAATAGGTAGCTTTAACACAGTGTGTAAGTAACATATGGTTCCATTAAAGTCAGCGGATAAATCCTTGCGAAGGAGGAGAGAAATATTTCCAGACTAGAAAAATAACACGTCTAGTCTCTGGAGTGAAGTCCAACTCGTGCTGTTCTTAGTTCTTGATGAGTAATAATCACAGTTAATGCAAGACCGGAAATCGTGTCTATGTTCACTTCCATGAAACCTGGATAACTATCTTTTTTATCGTGTTTATATGAAGACTTGACTGGGATAACCAATCAAAAACCATTCACGGGACAACAGCTTTTCAACAGAAAGGTATTACCCAGAAGTAGGCATTAGAATAAAATATAGGTAAAAACATAAGGTACACACTAACCTGGTCAACGCAAAAACAAAATAATAAAAAAGGTACCTAATACAATGTCTTAAAAGAGGGGTTAATAACACCGTCGACAATGCTTATACACCCTTGTTATGCAGGCCACTTGCCTGGCATCGTGTGTATGCGTGTGTGTCGCTTCAGATAGGGGATGGAGTCCGCCAGTAAGTGGGCACAAGGTGGCGGCTTATCCCGAGAAATGTTTCTTCCTTCCATGATGCTCACCACAATGATATAAATCAATTATTTTTCAGATTTTTTAAACACCACACCTTCGGACCCCCACCCCTCCTTGCTGAAGAATGTCACTTGCCAGCACATGACATCTGCCCATAGCATACAAACTTATAAAACAATGATTCTGTTTGCTGTTAGAGAATTCGAATACAGATCACCACATATCTAACAACAGCAGGTACGATGAATTCGTGTACCCCAATATACGCCCACCACTGGTCATGAACGGATGCAGGGCCTGGCTGTAGAGTAAAACAGTGACTTCTGATACCGATAACAATCGACGGAGACCATTATATTTCCTTTCCAGTAATTTTCGTGTCACACCATACTACGTACACTGTGACAGAATCTATCTAATTATCTGGATCACTGGTTCAAAATTGTCTATCTATAGCAAGTCGCTGCGGGGCTCTTATCAGTCGTTTAGCAAACATTTGCCGGGGCACGACCTCTTATCAGTCAATCAGGGTGTGCTGGGTGTTGTTATCGTGTTGTTGGGGTCGTGTTGGGAGTCGTTATCACTACTATATATTAGGATGATGACATTAAAGGCAAAAGGAGCACTAGCCCCACCCTTGTCTGGGTCAGGTTTCATATTGAGGGAGGGCACCAGCATTTGGTCCTTTCTCTTATGAATGCTCCACCTATCTTGAGATAACTGGCTACAGTCTGGCCACCAATTGCCGAATGGGACACTTGAAATATCTTTATCCGTGACTCACACTAGCAGGTGAACATCATGCTATTTTTGATGGATATAAGCACTTCATTGTTGAAGTACTCTTATTGTGTGCCTGACAGGTCAAAGATCACCACACGTTCACCGTTATAGGCGTACTTTATATCCGCGCTCTTTTCCGTTTTCAAATCGAATGGAAAATTTATTGCACAGTATGTACTTATTCGGGTACGATTTGCTCGACGCTCCCACCACATCGGTAATCCAAACAACCTTGCGTGGGCTGGGTCTCTCCTGTAAACTCTCCATGGTATCCCTTTGTAAAACTCTTTAACTCCATTTTTCGCCATCTGTTTACTTGTTCTTTAATGACACTACTGCCGCTCTTATCTTTCGTAAATAGACACCTCCACGATATGGATGAAATATTGCCGATGTGGCGTTAAGCCATAATCATTCATTCACTTGAATAGAGGACTGTCCTGGGAGGAGTCCATGTGGGCTCCGCTGCAATTGAAACATTAAATTTTGTTTGTGCCGTCGAAGTCCTCATGCCCTGCTTCCGCACAGCTAAAGCAGACCAATTTATTGCGGCATTGTCCCCTGCCATGGCCAAATGTCTGGTAGGCAAAACACCGAGTCGGGTTAGGAATGAACAATTCCACCCGCACACTCTAGGGCTCAATAAATATAGATGTGGGGGGTTTCGGTTTATTAAATGTTAAGAGATAGGTATTTGTTTTGATTAAATTTCAATCTCTCTTGATAACGAAACGTTGGTTACCCCCTGGTCTTTAATTTGTTTTCTCTCATATCACACAAGTCCTGATCCCTGTCACGGATTACACCGTGAGAGCAGTTTAAGGTATTATCTGGAGTCACAATAACATCTTGTTCTTCAAGTTTCTCCGGCTTTAACAGATTCATATACTGCTGTTTTCTACAACATTCTACGAAAATATTTCCCGACTTCAATATTTTTACCTGTTTTAGGGCACCTGCATAGCTTTCAAGTGTTTAGTTTTTTTGTTTGTTTTTTTTTTGTACAAAAGGATCTATTTTCATGTTAGCTTGAATTTCAAGTTTATTAGATATCACTAAAAACAAAAACATGGGAAATAAGTACTTCCCGATTTCATATGTAGTAGTATCTCGTTTTTTTCTATTTTTCCCTATTACAAAGAGAATTAGATGAAGACATAACGAAACGGTTCTATGATTCATAGCGCCGTGTCTCTCACCTGCCCCGGAGTACCATTACATGTATGAAGAAAGCCCTCCTGCGAGTAAACAACAGAAGGAGAGACAAGACTTCCACGCCATTCTCGGTGAGATGGATTTTTCGCTCATACTCGATCAGGTCGAATCTACCACATTAGAAACGGCCTATTCGATTGACTCTACACCGCCAGACATCTGACTAAAAGTGTCCAACACGGAAAGGAGTCAATTTATACCAAGTCGAGATATATGAAGGGTAATATACGGACATCTGGACTGGCGTGACCAGCCGATTGATCGGAGCGGGCCATCCGACCGCCCGTCTTTGGAGAACTAAGGGCCGAAGTGGGGTGTTGGGCGTGAGGATCTCGCAAGATCAACCCGCCCTGCCCCCATCACGGGTCGCAATCCACGGCAATCAGGTTGCCCCTTTTAGTCGCCTTGTACGACAAGCCCGGGGAGGCTGTGGAACTATTTTATTCACCGGAACCACACGGGAGAACTCTGGGTTAGTCGCATTGCACGACAAGCTTGTCTAGAGAACTGTGGTCCTATTCTTTTCACTCACTCTGTCTAAGGCCACTAGAGATCCTGTCCAAACACTTAATAAGTTAGGATCGTTGGAGGACGTTGTCCTTTCAACATCAGATGCGGATGTGATGGATACATCACCCGCACCAGGGAGACCTTCCAGTCGATCTCCAACGAAGGCTCGTCCTCGGTCCAGACATAAAGGGAAACCTATACGCCGTAATGTGTACATACGACAAAATTATACAATGGAATTGTCGAGGTTAATTTTATTGAAATAACACAGCTGGTCCAATCATTAAATCCTATTGCACTTCGTCTTCAGGGAACTCACCTGAAGACATCTGACAAAAAAAAATAACTCTCAAAAATTATTCACTTTATAGTAAACATTTTGTCACAAAGAAGAGCGAACTGCAGGCGGCTCCTCTATCTTCATAAACAACAATATTATCCACAGTCCTGTTGCTCTGGATACAGAGCTTCAGGTTGTGGGCGTGCGTGTTTCATTGTCTAAGACTGTCACTTTGTGTTCGGGTTATATTCCTCCGAAGACTTCTTTGTCAACTTTGCAGTTGCATATTTAAAAAAAAAAAAAACAATTACCTACACCGTTTCTAATATTGGCAGATTTTAATCCCCATAACCACTTATTGGGGAAGTAATAACATAAATAATAAGGGCAAGGTAGTAGAAGAGTTTTTAACCAAGGAGGAACTGTGTTATTACAATGATGGTTCTAATACCCATTTACATTTGGGTAATGGCGCTTATTCTCCTATCGATCTCACTATCACCGATCCATCACTTCTCCCGAATTTTTCTTGGAGAGTGCAGCTAGGTGGAAGTTCGATAAAGCAAATTGGATGGCATTTGAGATGTTCCGAGAGGCTGATATCAATCCAGAGACGCTCATTATAGCAGATTATCCCATATTAAAATTTAGTGAGCTTATTTTACGAGCTGCAGATAGAACTATCCCTAAGGCCTCAACGAGTCCAAAATCCAAAAGTAAACCCTGGTACAACAATGACTGTCGTAAGTCCATAAAGGACTGAAAGGTAAGAAAGCTGAACGCACATCCAATCATTGTCCTACTGACAATAATTTAAACCAGGTTCGTATTCATAGAGCTAAAACTCGTCCATTACTTAAGTCATTACGTCTAACACACCCATGTGTAAGGTCTGGAACATGGTTCAGAAACTTAAGGGAAAAAATATTAAAGCAAAAGTCCAGCACTTGAAAGATGGAGATAATATAGTAACTTTTCCATCCGATATAGCTAATAAATTAGCTGAAACAGTTTCTAAAAAATCTTTTTCTGAGAATTATACTTCAGAATTTCAGCATATTAAACACCACGAGAAAATGAAATTGCCCTTTTCTTCTGAAAACTTAGATGATAATCTCCCTTTTAATATCGATGAACTTGATACTATGGAGAGGATGATAAATGATAAATTTGTTTGGTTTCTTGAAACCAATAAGTTAATATCTAATATACAATGTGGTTTTCGTGAAGGTAGATCCACTATGGATCACCTTGTTCCTTTCCAAATATATTCGTGATGGTTTTATTAATAATGAACATGTGGTGTCAATATTTTTTGACCTTGAAAAGGCCTACGACACCACATGGAAATATGGCATTTTAAAAGACCTCGCGGACAAGGGCCTTAAAGGCCGATTACCAATATTTATATCCAAATTTTTATCTGATCGTCAGTTTAAGGTACGGGTGGGGTCCACTCTTTCTCTCATGAGCAAGAAATGGGTGTACCCCAGGGCAGCATCCTATCGCCTACTTTGTTCAACATAAAAATAAATAGTTTGGCTAAAACCGTAACATGTGGTACAGAGATGTCTCTGTTTGTGGCTGATTTCCTGATACGCTACCGTGCTAAAAATATGAATAATATCGAACCTCAGTTGGAGTTTTGTCTCGAAAAGATGGAGAAATGGGCAACTGAAAACGGTTTTACATTTTCAACGTCTAAAACTGTGGGTATGCACTTTTGTAATAAACGGAAATTTAATCTTGATCCCGAGTTTGTGGTGAACAGATAAAAATTGTTGGAGAAGCTAATTTTTAGGTATAATATTTGATAATAAGCTATCTTTTATACCTCATATTAAAATGCTTAAAGCTAAATGTACAAAGGCTCGAGATATCATTAAGATCGTGTCTAGCACCGATTGGGTGATGCATAGATGGTGCTAAGCAGACTAGGTATAACGCATTAGCGTCAAAACCGACAATACCCTGGCACTATTTCCCACCCCGAGTACGACTCGCCCCTGCCCATGATAACGAAGGAATACAATGATCGATACCCCGACAATATTTCATGTCTGACATTAAAGGAGATCTTTTTCTTCCTCGCCTATTAACGAAAAGTAAGTAGGCAGATATTGAAACAGGTAACGTAAAGTCACCCCAGATATACTAATACAGTCTTTAAAAATATCTGCACGCATGGGTTGGTAAAGAGCTGACATCTTTCCCAAAGCTTCAAGGAATGGGATGACGTTGAGATTATTGTACGAAATCAGAAAATCACGAAGGGTCCACATTCCGTGTGATTCCCACGCATTCTGCAAAGCCCAGTAGTCTTGTTCAGAACAAAAAATGCCTTTGAACTCCTTATGGAAAGCTTCACGTGGTGGCAGAGTTGTCTCATCTAAACGCGCTAAAGTATACACGTAACCGTACCAAATCTGTTCTTTGGTCACCTGACATTCATAAGCTCTGACCCATTTATCATAACTATTATTCGGGGCCAAGTAACTTCGCACGTCTAAAAATCTCAGCTGAACTGTAGACATGCTCATGTGATCGTTATTCCGCTTGATAACATTTTCACCAAGTATGGATACAGCTGTTGCAAAATTGAATTAAAATCATATTTCCCAGAATTGAAATCCAAGACAGTGAGTTCACTCAGGTAAGTTAAAAATCGCTCCTTGAGGTTTTCTGTGTAAGATTTCTTTTTCGTTTTGTGCGTAAAGTCACATAGTGCAGACATGACCATGTATTCGTCCAAGCTGTCTCGCACATGGTGGTAATGTTCACATAACACCTTAAAACTAGCTTCGATGATCTCAGTGAAATATGTCGTCATAGTTTCATCCAAAGCATGAAGATAACCCGTTGACATGAAACACATCGGTTTGTCATATGCAGGAATGTTACTGTTAACAGACACAATCATGGGAACATGGAGGGCTGTCCATTCTGTGCTTTGACTACTGTTAGCCGCGGAAAGATCTAATTTTTGGAGATAAGCTTCAAAATCAAAACATGCTCGGCATGGAAACTACCTGTCTCCTTCAGCGACGTCAATAATTCCTTTATCAGCTAACTTCTCGAAAACAGTGGGTTTGTTTTTAAACACACTGCCGGGATACACTCGTTTGATAACTCCATCAGAAATCCGCGCATGGCGTTTTAATTCGCAGTCCCGGGGAAACGATTTATAACAAGCCCTGCACATACAAGAACGCGCGTATGAATTTCATATATTTCACCACGCTAGCATGCTTCTCGTGTAGATTAAGAATGAAAGTAGTAGCGTATCGCGTGGTAGACCGATAAAGAAAGTGCGCACATCTTTACCAACTGCTGTCAGCTCATACGCAAATATGTTTACGTTAAATAAACCCTCGAGAAAAGGCAATTCGCTAAGAAGCATACCTCGGAAATATCGATCTTCCATACCTTTAGCTTCCAAGTAAATTTTTCAATAATCCTTGGCTTTAACAGCACAGTATTTTGGGTTAGTGTTGTCTAGGTGAAAGGCTAAGCAACGGAAGAAGCACACATGATCATCATCAGATCCATTGCTCACACTCACCACCATGCTGTGCAAGCCTTTGTTATTCCGTACATAGTCAGGTAAGTCCATTGGCGAACCGATGGGCGTGGCGCGTGGTTTATGAATATAAAACGTAACATTAATCACAGTCTCTACCAACCATTTGGTAATTGGGCGCTGTTGTCGGGTCGATTCGATTGGGTCGATAGCTGACAAATCAGCGGTAAGTGTTTGTATAACCTCGTAGGTCTGAATATACCGACATTCCGGGAGCATTCTTGTATTGGTACTGTGACAGAAATAACACAATTTGCCCGTTTCCCGGTGACGTCAAATGAAACCATAAGCTAACACGAAAAGCCGAAGGCTGGTCAAGAAACAGCTGTTCTCGATGGGTAGCTAAAGGATAGAGTCCCATGATTCGGAAATTATACGCATCTTGCAAAGGATGATGGCGATGAAATTGCTGAAAAATACCGCCCCAGTGATGCCGGTATGTGTCCCGGAATACAGGGTCTGAATGTAATTCGTCATACAGAGGTTTTATAGGGTCAGATCGAAACGAATTAGCGCTATAATTTAAGTCAACCCACTACTTTACATTACTCGCAGAGGTGAACGCTCTCAGGTTCATACTGATCAACCGCGCTGCTATCTTACCCCCAGCGGGCGGAACACAGCCTCAGGTGAGGCGGGTTCAGTGACAGGTAAGGGTAATGAAGTACCCTTGGAGTGTTCAGATCCAACAGCAAACTGAACCCCAGACTTGGACGATGAAGCAGTTACACGACCTCCAGTGTGTGGAATGGGCTGCACCTGTATGACAAAAACAAAAAGTCATAAATAGGTTATATAAGTTTAACTTCGAATTCAACGTCTCAAGGGGGACAACTCATACGGGCAGATTCCCACTGTTTAATAGCTTGCATCATGTACGTTAAATAAGACACAAAGCGTATACCCCATCAATTTAGCCTAGAATTCTGGTCAGAATGGAAGTCATGAATCTCAAGAAGAAGAAGCGAAATCGATCCAGGCAATACACTAAAAACAAATGACGACCTAAGAAGACTCCCAGGAATAATTTACAGCGAGCTATGTGACTTCGAAATAGCTATGAATCGCCTGGGGATTTCTACCGTCGTGTAAACCCATACCTAGTGACTTGACAATCACCGAAGCAATCGACCAGCCTACCCGACCTAACCACAGGCTCTTTACAGGGTCGTCCTAATCTTCCAGAGAGCTGCTTCTAATAGAAAAGCACTATTTTTTTTTCAGTCATGTATTTGTTTTACATGTGTTAGTAATCAACATATTTTTTGTGTGTTCTGTACATAGTAACTATCCAGTAGTTATTTATATAAACACTTGTTTTATGTCTTTTAACATTTTACATGCGTGCTGGGAATATATATACACATGTGTTTGTGTAAATACACAGTTGACATAAACGATATCCTTATGCTGTGAAAACACCAGGATGGAAAATTCACAACCATCTCCGTAATGTAACGCCTACCAACCAATCAGATGTGTAGAATTTGGTTTCTCTTCGATCCGCAGTTCTTGGTGCGCTGCCAAAAACTAGCCGAATCCACAAGCCTGCTGAATCATATTAAAGGGAAACTCACTCACTTGCCCCTGCACACATCAACATGGCAGACGAACTAGAAGGGTGTACTATAGAATACCGCCGAGTCTGTGCACAATATGAAGAGATGTTAAAATATAACTACATCACCGTGATGTCACATAACCAAAGATCATCCCCTGCCATTCACTCTTGAAAAAAAATCCCCTTAACTTATCATATAAAAATAACACCACACACTATGCTGTAAATGTGTGCTAACAACAGAATAAAAAATATACTTGCCGTTATTTTTCGATCCTCCCCATACTGCATCCGACGATGATGTCGTTTCAGGCTTGATATACGACTAAACTGCTTAGCACAGTCCTTACAACTATACGTAGATCTCCTCGGCCGGTAAACTCCCCGCTTGTGACGGTTTGGGTGTTGACGCTGCTTAAACACACGCAAACACAAATCACATGTAAGTCCCATCATTCAACTTTTTTCGTCTCTAATCCAGCCCAACATGTGGATACACCAGCAAACATACGAAAGATGACGACCAGCCCCAACGTTTTACACCCTTTAAACTATTCTACCTCACGTTATCACGTGCACCAGGTGTTCAGTACTTGCACTGCCACTTTGCCAACCTGGCACCTTACCAAACTCGTTACATCACAAGATTCTACATAGTCAACTCTATGTTTGACATATTTAACAGCGTCGCTGTGATTAATTTTTTGAAGACTGTTGGCCTGTATAATAGAATATAGCTTATACATATATGTATATATTTTTCATCGTATAAATAATAGAATATAGTTTATATATATGTATATATTTTTAATTGTATAAAATAACAAACAGTTGTGGTTTTCGACTTTTAACTAACATTTATTTTTTTAACTGGTTTTAAAAAAAATTTCCTCTGTTTTTTTCTTTAACTTTTGAATGTTCATCCATCATGTCGAATACTATTCAAGGCTTCCTGATTTGAACATGTTCTCACCACGATATGGATAAGCCAAAATCATTCATTCATTCATTCGTTACATCACAGAACCACGCGACCACACCTCACCTCATCTCATTATGACATCATACCGTCCCACCCAGGTTAAAAGATAGGAATAACACCCGTGCTACCCCTAATATACTACTGTTGGATGTGGTCCATCACCAAGGTCTGAGACTCAGCTTTGGTGCTTTTAGAACCTCAATTTAGCCTTCAACTTAGAATCTTAAAGCTCAGATACAAACGCTCTTATAATTCAGCAAGGTTTCGCTAAAATTAAGGCTAATTTCTCGGATAATAAAATTTATATATACTGATGGGTCGAAGGATGGGGACATGGTTGTGGCTGCGGCTGTCTGGTCGTCTTCTATCTTTTCTGCCGAGGCCAGGACTATACTCATAGCTTCATAATAAGATTCTTCTGGCTATGTCCACAAAGCAGTGATATGTAGTGACTCGTTATCCTGCCTTTGACTTTTCAGAAGAATAAATTTGAAACTGCAATAATGCTTGAAATGTTAGCCGTACATTGAAAACTTGCTGAGTGAATCCTTATTGTTTAACGCCCTACTCAAGAATATTTCACTTATACGAAGGCGGGAAAATTTGTTGAAAGAGGTAAAGATATTATATTCTGCTGGATTGCAAGTCATATTGATGGAAACAGGGAAGCGAGAGCTGCCGTACATAAGCCTGTGTCAAAAGTGAAAATCTCATAATGGTATTAAGTCTGATATTGTTAAGTATATTTTGGCAGGGTAAGTGGGACCTGCAGGTCCACAATAAACTGCAAGCTATTCACCCTGTCATTCATTGGCTATAATTCTTATACTTTTGGTATGTCTCGTAGACACCAGGTCGTTTTCACACGACGTCGTGTTGGGTTTCTTGTGTAATACACAATTTTATCTTTGATGGGAGCAGTGCACCCGAGTGTGCTCGATATGATGCCCAACACGGCATCAACCCTCTATTGTTGACTGTAGTCTTTGTCCATGTCCGACAAGGTTTCTACAGACAACTCTATATTTGATGTGTTTGATACCGTAGCTGGCGATGCTGTCATTCATTTTTTGAAGGCCGTTGGTCTATATCACAAAATATAGTTTTTATAAATAACTTTAGACACACACACACACACACACATATACGTGTATAAGGTGTCAAATGTGGACCGCTGTTGTATACCGGCCAAATAAGGACATCTTTTCTGGCTACTACTTTGAAACTAAAGGTGGACTGTGAGGATTACATAAAGTTTCAGTGAAACGAACAATGCTGCAACGCCATATTTGTCTCGTCCACGTATTGCAGCCAAACTGAGGACACACACGAAACACACCTGCACTCTCATATTAGATTTAATTGGGGCAATATTGAGCCAACAGAATCCATCCAAATGAGGACATGCCATGGAATGGCACTATAAATTTATACACATCTACAAAATGAGGACATTGTGACGTCACTCTGGATAACGCAAGTTATACCCGTATTTCAAAGTCAGCTTTAACCGAGGACATGTCGGAGTCTACAAAATCCATCCAAACGAGGACACCTACGAAACATATTTGCATGCGAACAACAACTTAAATGAGCACATTTTGGAGTGAACTAAACCATCTAAATAAGAACATTCCGTGTAATGGCAGATTACATTTATACACACCAACGAACTGAGGATATTATGACGTCACCGTTGATGATGCATGTAACACACCTGTATTTCAATGTCCGCATTAATTGAGGACATTTTTGAGGCAGCTAAATCCATCCAAATAAAGACATTCCGTGTAATGGCAGATTACATTCATACACACCAACGAACTGAGGACATTTTGATGTCACCCTAGATGATGCATGTAATACACCTGCATTTCAATGGCAGTTGTAATTGATGACATGTTGGAGGCAACAAAATCCATTCAAATGAGGACACCTTTGAACCATATCTGCACGTAAAAAAAGCTTAAATGAGAATATTTCAGAGCCAACTAAATCCATCCAAATGAAGACACTCCGTATAACGGCGTAGAACGTTCATACACACTGACAAACTGAGGACATTATGGCGTCACTCTGGATGAGGCATGTAATACACCTGCATCCCCCAGCAGACGCTGTTTAAAGAATTTGTGGCCTATCTAAGGCTCTATCGCATTCGATCTTTATTTTCGAAGCATTTGATCTGACAGAACAGGATCCATGGTCAGGGTCACAATGTAAAGCCAGAGATTAAGTAATTCTAACAATGATAATCATAAGAAGACATCTTGTAAATAACATGTATCATTTATTTTTGATCAAATAACTTGTTAGAGCAATACACAAAGACACAAAAGTATTTACATACTGTAAGATTGACAAATTCCATATGGATAACAACTTACTAATTGATTACACTGGAGATGTTTATTCTATCTTTGTCAGAACAGTTCTTTCTCTTATAACAATGTGAGTAATTTTTTCACAGTTATTAGGATACTGCAATATATAATTACTATTAACATTGTAATAGGAGAAAGAATTTTTCTGAAAATTTGCATGAAGGATGATATTGCCACTTTATTGCCATCACAGTGAACGTTTCTGAAGTGTGAGCCTAGCCTGTAATCCATTTAATTGTTACCATAGGATTAACATGTAGCCTTGTGTTATCAGTTCTGTCATTATGTATATCATAACACTCGGAAGCCTGTCATGTTTTGACATTTATTATTCATCTACCAGTTTTTAACCAGACTGTTTGGTGAATGCCGTCGCTTGGCTTGATAATGCCGTAAGAAGCTGTCATGAGCAAACAGTGAAATGTCACCAGTATAATAAATTAAGACGTTGTTATTTACATGCAATTCTTCAAGGTTATTTATCACCACCTTCTAAAGAATGCCTATCAAACATGCTACAAGATTATCTGATTTGAGACATGAAAAAATTTGATCATCAGCAGGAGAACATCCCTTTCATGTGTGCAGCATGAAAAAGGTACGACAACTAAATACAAATGAATTTTACAAAATTAAAGGAATCGTTCCACAGCTTTCAAACAGAAGCACATTTCACAAAGACAAAGTACTGATTGATATTGGAATATATTCATTCAAATTTAATGCAACACTTAAAAAATAATATAGCGGCCCATCCGAAACATGCAGTTACCCAAACACAGAATGCAGCAGGACAATCAACAGATCTAGTAAAACAATGTTCAAGTTTTTTGGCCTGTGATTGGCATGGCTTGATCACTTCACCGAGATACACCTTATGAGGTTGTTTAAAACAGTTTAATTCATCAATTGACAGCCATATTGGATACCACATCAAAACGAAATGAATAAATTCTGGTGTACTCTCTGGGAAGAACATGTATGCCAAGTTTCTGGTTGATTTGTCAACCGGTTTCAAAGGAAAGGACGTTCTGCGTGTTTAATAATGGAACAAATCAAAGATGGCTGCCAGATAAATGTACTGATATGCAAATCAGGTTAAATAACTGCGCGTCATATTACTAGAGAACAGCAGTGATCTATGTATCTTTGAGGAAGATTGGTAGAGTAGTTTCCAAAATATAGTAATAATATTATAACAACGCAAAATTCCATATAGCGGCCATATTGCATATATTGGACCGAAACCATATGAACAACTTCTGGTGTACTCAGTAGGAGGGACATAAATGCCAGGTTTCAGCTTAATCGGATAAGCGGTTTCAGAGGATAAGCTGTGTATGTGCGACTGATGCAGAAGGCGGGGGGGGGGGATTAGTGTGTATTGGCGTTTTCCGTCCCACTGGGCCGATGCCAGCCAGACAGGACTTGAGGTTGTTAGCATTCGGTAAGTTATGTTAGTCAGTTACCAAGAAAAAAATGTATGGTGGGATGTGTAGAATCTATGACATCGAGTTAGGAAGTTAGCCACAGCCTGGGATGTCTTATTTTGATGTTTCGTAGGGCTCAGTACAGTAACTTCGTTAAAGCGGCGGACGCCGAGGAGGCGTAGTTCTGCGTACATAATATGACGGGGATATGTATGTCGTAGACATCGAAACATAAGGTGGGGAATACTATCCTCCACGAAACATTCCTCGCAGAGTCCTGTATCATGGAGACCAAATCTGTCCAAGTATAGATTGGTGGGTATGTGACTAGAAAGGAGTCGAAATATTGGTATTTCGTCTTGACGACATCTAAGCGACAGGTCATAGCGTAAGGCAACTAGTGAGTTGTGTTCATGGAAAAATCTGCCTTTATCGGAGTTATCCCATTCGTTCTGCCACATGTCTATGAACTTTTGCTTTCCTGACTTCATTGCTTCCTTTAGCGATAGAGGAACAGTGAGCGTTATGCCAGGCAACATAAGAGCTTGTTTAGCCAATTGATCAGCCTGTTCATTACCAGGAATACCGATACGAGCCGGCATCCAATCAAACGATATAGAGACGCCACGGTGGTCAAGTGTGGTGCATAGGTAGAAGATTTCATGTATGAGTTTAGAGGACTTGTTCCACGCAAAATTCAGCAGAGCCTGTAGAGAAGAGAGAGAATCTGTAAAAATAACAGCCCGTATAGGCCTGTTCCATCAGAAACTGGAGGGCACGGATAATTGTAGTGAGTTCGGCAGTGAGCACGGCTAGAGAGTCAGACAGCCTGAAGGACTTGGTATATTTAATTTCTGGCTCGCAAAATGACGCTCCCACCACATTGGTGTTAGGGCACTTAGACGCGTCAGTATAAACTTGCACCAGTTACATTGGATATGGTCTTTTAGATTTAGCTTTAGCGCATAGTAAGGGAATAGTTGAGTTATCAGACTTGCTAGTTTTAGAATAAAGGTCCGTAGAGATATGTGGGGAAATCAAGTTCCATGGTGGGAAGTCTGGTACTGAGGAGGGTTATGTGTTTAAATCCGCAGATTGAATAAGAGCGGCTGTCTGGCTGGATCTATGCTTTGATGACAACGCTGTGTTAGGCCGACTGTCATACAAGCCGTCATAGTAGGAAGGTGCGAGGATAGCAGAGGCAGAGTTGTTCCTATCCGCCCTAAGTCTAAAAGAGAACCCCACAGTGCGCAGTTGTCTGCGGATGTGCAGGGGCCATTCTTGGCAGAACACCTGCATGGTACTGAGTGGCGTCGTTCGCAATGCCCTTGTGCAGATTCGCAGCGCCGCACACTGAATGGCGTCAAACCTAGACTTAAGACTGGCACAGGCTGAGTAGCAGGCCTAACAACAGTAATCTAGCCTTGAACAGATGAGGGAGGGGTACAGTAACAGCAGGCAGTGTCTGTCAGCACCCCATTCTCGCCCAGAGACACACCTCATCAGACTGACGGCCTTCTTGCATTTAGTCAATGTGCAATCAATATGCTTAGACCAAGTGAGCTGTGCGTCAAGTACTACCCCGAGATATCTGAAAGAGGAGGAAAGTGTGACTGGGAAATTATTCAAGGTAATCTCAACATCCTTTATGGTCCTCCTGGTAAATATAACTGCTTCTGTTTTTTTTTTCAGATGAGAACTTAAACCCCCATGACTTTGTCATCTGCAAAAAGAGTACATTTAAGTGTAGATGACAGGACACCATGCAGGTAATTGATAGCAATATTAAATGGAGTCGGGGACAAGACACTGCCCTGGGGCACTCCATTCTCAACGGGCGCTGGTCTGGAGTAGCCCGGCCAACCCTGGCCCTGATGGAAGGGTCAGTGAGAAAATCCCTAACCCATCCTAACATTCTTCCCGCAATACCCATGTCTTCCATTTTAATTAATACTCCCGTGCGCCACACCATGTCATACGCCTTCTCTATTTCTAAAAATACTGCGAATAGATATTCTTTATTACACAAGGAGTTTCGAATATTGTTCTCCAGGGTAATGACTTGATCAGCAGTGCATCGTCTGTTTCTAGAACCGCTCTGGACATGGCTAAAAATGTTCTGTTTATTCAAATACCACATCAGCCGGCTATTTATCATCTTCTCCATCACTCTGCACACAGTAGTAGTGAGGGCAATAGGTCTGTATGACGAGGGAACAGAGGGGTCTTTACCAGGCTTGGGTATAGGGACTACAATGGCCTGTTTCCACTGAAAAGGAAGTTTCATATTAGCCCATATGGTATTGTATAAGAGAAGCAGAAGTACGATACTTTGCTCCGGTAGATTACATAACATTTAATACGTAATTGCGTCCTCTCCTGGGGAAGATTCCGAAGATGTTGAAATGGCCTGCTTTAATTCTAGGAGAGAGAAATCATCATTGATTGGCGTATCCTCGGGCATGTACTTTTCCCAGTTATGGATTTGATCTGGGCCCATACTGATTTCAGAGGCGTGTGCTCTTTCAAATTAGAACAAAATTGACGCCAGTGTTCTCTTTGGCTGCGCTTGATTGTACGCCGCGCTTCGGCCATTGCACGCTTGTATAGGCTGATGTCTTCGTAAAGCCTTGTTCTACGCGTACGGTTTTTAAGACGCTTTCGTTCCTTGATAGCTCTAGAGCAATCTTCATTCCACCAAGGGAAGGGCATTTTTGGGAAAGTTCCTGCTACTGTCTTGGGGATAGCCTTAGCGGCTGCTGTATTAATCGCACTGATAATATTGTCATAAAATATATTTCCATCTTTATGAATGGATACGTCGGAGAAGGATTTTATACATTCTTTCTGGTAAACAGAGCAGTTTGCACGTTTGGTGCTCCACCTAGAAGGTTGACGAACTTCCTTAACGTGGGGAGTAAACTGACATGAGACGAAAATAGGGAGGTGGTCGCTGCCACAGGGGGACCTCACATCGACTGACCAGTCGAACGATAAGTTTATGTCTGATGAGCATAGTGTAAGATCAAGGTGGATAAAGTGCCTGAGTGGGGGGTCTATCCGAGTGCCCGTACCGTCGTTAAGTACACAAATGTTGTAGTCGTCGATAAAATCGGCGATGATTTTCCCATCACAGTTAGTGGTAGAAGATGCCCAAATCGGACTCTGGGCATTAAAACCAACGCATAGAATAAACGATGAGGTCACTACAGACATAATTATGTTCAGATCGTCCCGTTCGACATGTTTGGAAGGGTCTTACTTGAGGAATTCTTATCTCAGAGTATGAGAGTTCATGTTTAAGTAATATGGCAACGCCTCCCTTTTCCCTTATATGCCTATCGAACCTACTAATAGAGTAACCGGGATAGGTAAAACTGAGGTATGGTTTTAAGAATGTTTCTTGTAAACATATGACGTGGTGTAGGATTTATATGAGAAATGTAGAATTTAAGTTCTTGCCCGTGTGTACCAATGCTTCGTACGTTATAGTGAAGTAGGTGAAAAGCCATTGTTAAGAAAGAAAGCAAGACATAAACTAGATTCATGTTTGCTAAACAAGCATGAGCTCTTAGACATGGCTTGTCACCAACTGGAGCATTTCTCAACCTTACCCTTGTGCCAGATAAACGTGACACTGAACATCCATGCTGCCTATCACTCGGCGAGTGGAACAAACCATGAAGTTCGTCATCAGAAGGGTGAACTAAATGCATGCCAAATTTGGCAAATCGAACATTATTCCTTGATGCTGAATCTGTGAACTGAGAATAATCAGTGAGCTAATGATATACCAAATACTCTGTCTTTTACACAATCAGCAATTTCTTGCTCTTTTTGTTTTCGGTCTATTTCTTACGAAATCTTTGATGTTGCGCCATGGCCTTCTGCGAAGACAACGCTCTTTGCTAAGGCAGCTATCCACTTCCTTCTTTCCAGGAATTTTTCCAATGAAGATGTGGTTTTCGACATGACCAAGAACTGCGGTCTTTTCCTTCTCTGTCCAGGGCCTCTTCTTGTTTTGGGCTGCAGATGAGAAACAGTAATTAATAGGCCCAGCTTAAAAATCAACATAGTTAATCTTTGTTTTGTGACTGGTCAGCTACCACTTATGCGTCAAATTTTTATTTGACATCACTGCCATAAATAGACATAGCTGTACAGACAACAGGTTTAAGAATCCTTAGTTACTGAACGACCAACATTCCTCACCATATTTAAGTAAGGCAAAGCCAGACACTCAAATCATCTCAGCGGACACATCAAAACAGGACATGGGTTGAACAAATTTTGAGAAGTTATCTCCAAAGATACTTGGTCCGCACTTTCGGATCAACAACTGGTGACTCAACCAACAAAATCATGGTCTGCGTGTGCAATGTATAACCGTGTACAGTTTCATTGTGCCAGTATTAGTTGTGTACTAGTTACTTTCAGAGACAATCCAATGATGACAAGCGAACCTGAAGAATATGGTGTTGAATATTGGCAAATAACCTACAGGCATGCCTATATGCAACTTAACAGATAACATGTTCAAGGATATAGAGGTGGCAACTTCACCATGCGAGTTTAGTACACGCAATCCATTACTTTCCACAAATCCTGAAACAGCAATGGACAGGACATGGAAGAACACAAATTAACTGATGAAGAAATGCGAAGAGGCAATGAGAACTGAACATTTTACACACAAAATTGTAGCAACAGATAAAATGAGGACACTTGGTAAATAACAATCAAATAAGGACACTCCTATGTTGACCCACAAGTCATTTTCATCCATATTAAATGAGGACATCTCATGTTATGTTCTGTTACAATTTAAACTTATCATGAAATGTGTATACTTAACGAGGACAATGTTTAAGACTTTCTAACATGCACTGCTAAACGAGGACAGTCCGAAGAAAGCAAATCCTATATGTATGAGTATACCAGCACCATTCCTTCACATGTCACATGCATACATATATACGCTGTATCCATGCATAAAAGGTGAAGACAGTCAAAATAATTGAACACAGATGACACAAAATGATTTTGTCAGAGAAGACACAAAGCAAATACATGAATTCAACTACATGTATCAATTATCAAATATTCCACTATCGATTGAGAATGGCTCATATAAAGTTTCCAAAAAAGAAAACCGGGACCCAGTAGTGTCCATTGTAAATGGATTAACAAAATATCTACAGATCCCGAATTCTCTAGTGCAAAGTGAGTTGTGAACTAAAGAGGTGCATAATTTTACTGTATTTAATAGTACAGGTAGGTCACTTTCAGTAGAGACATGAAAAGGACACATGAAAGCCGATCTGGAAGACCTTCAAGTAAACGTTAAGAGCATTGCACTAACAGACAAACGAGTCTTCAGAAACTTTACACAAACCTTCAACACTGTACATGGCGTTGTACCGAAATAGTAACCAGAGGAGTTGACAGTCATTACAACCAAATCAATCACATGATGGAATATGTGTAACTCAATCTATTTTACATGCCCACAACTTGCAAACAATGTGAAGACACCTGATGTGTGACAATCAAATAAGGACACCCTAGGATTAGGTTGGGATACACAAGCTCAGCCATCCGTATCAATCAAGGACATCGTCAAATATATTACAGACATTTTGTCTAATATCTGTATGTGTAAGACTGAGGAAACTGAACTGAGCAGTTCACTGGTATCTTTGAAAATGTCAGTTAAGGTATATATTTATTTTGAATAAAAATACATAACTTGGAAAAAAGACTGTCAAATGACCAATGAACAGTTATGTTTCAAACTGAACTTAAGACCATCGCAATCAGAAGTACAAAAATTATATTTAGCAGAATCTGGAGCATTCAGAGTAATACTTTAGCAAGTATTTAACACTCAAATGCAAATATAGTACACTGATTTTCTTAACCAATGTTATATATATCTTTGCATCACACCAGTTGATGTACAATAGTAAAATGATGCACTCATAACTGTTGCTAAGAATTATGTCAGTGGTTTAATTGCTCTATGGTATCTACCTGGTTCAGATGGTCCATCTGCATCAACACCAGGTCTGGGGGTGGTTACTGAGAACAGAAATAAACGATCGCAATATTACGAGCTATCTAAATTTATAAACACATTCTATGCCTGTTATGAAATACCAGTAGAGTATTATATTAGTGACTTAACTTTTTACATGGTCACACATAGGTAGCATACTATTTCCCCTTTGACCGAAGCAGTTCGGATTGGTTAACATGGAAAATTGGACTTACGTTCAGACGCATTTATACAGTGAAGTAAGTATAACAGTAAAAATCGAGCACAGGTTCTGTTATATACCCAACAATACAGTTTAGCCATCCTTACGGCAGTAAACTTTACTAATCCACTGACCATTTGAAATAATTAAGCGTCAGTGGGAAGGTCTGCCAGCAACCCACGGATGGTCGTAGGTTTCCCCCCGGGCTCTGCCCGGTTTCCTCCCACCATAATGCTGGCCGCCGCCGAACATGGTCTTCCCTTACATGTACGGTCAATGTCCTCTGTGTTGTAAACATAAAGAACATGCAGATTCTGACAAATAAGAAAAAGCCTTTGTTATCACGATGAAATAATTTCATTACTTCATGACATTGCCGTCTATATCAGAATATTCTAGAAATAAAATGTATATTATTCTGTTTTACATCTGACATTTTCTGCTGCCAATGAACTGCTTTCTAATGGCGTTATATAAGGTTACAGTTTTAATGCCTTGCTTAATCAAACATTAGTGGTCTGCTTTTTTTTGATAGTAGAGTAAAGTAGTCAAATTTTCTGAACATGAAAAAACGACAATGGTAATCGTAACGCTATCATGATCTGAACACCAAACAGTATAACATCTGTCCTGGTTAGTCAAGACGGTACACAGTTTGGGACTGTTGAAGTAGAAACTCTGTTGGAGGGTGTAATAATAGCTGCTTGTGATTGATTTGGATTGATCAGAAAACAAAGTTTCCACAACTCTTGAATATAAAGGTTACTGTTAAGTGTTCTTTGTTTTATTTTTTTGTAATTTGGTAGCATATTTTCCAAAAAAGCAGACCACAAGCATCAAATCAGCCTCCAACTTTATAGTCTTGAAAATTCTGGACTTTCTGTAGGGATGAAACTATTAGCAGACTCCTAAGGACTATCTGAGGTATTTGTGCACTGATACTCCAGTCTGAATTGGAACAAAAACAGCCTTGAACTAACATGCTAGGAACATCTGGACTGTGTGGGATACAGTTTGAAAGTATAGCATATTAGTATGGTTTTAATGAAAGATTACCATATAACACTTTGCATACACTTCAGGATTGATTTGTGTCGTTCAGTTCAGGTAGTGTATAACAGTGGTCTGCAGTTGTCTCCACCTAGATAATGATAAAATAACCACTGCCAGAAACCTAGATGGGTTGAACCTACAAGGGGGAACTTCCTTATCCTGGGCGACACGCATTGACCATTTGACTGAGGCTTCTGAGTTTTCAGAAAACACAAGGCATCAGTGTTTACTGTTACACATTCACATGGGAATAAAATTGGTAGACGGGTAGTGCAAATAATCCTAAAGTCTAAATTAACAATTAGGGAAATGACCAATGACATAAAGAAACTCAAAGGAATGTGAAAAAAGGTCCAACAAATTATTTACCATTCTCCGCTGGTACCTGTAGACAATAATAAAGTACAACATATTCATTCGCATGGCATGGCAGTATCTACATGCATGACATCAAACTAATCAAGATGGAATAAATTTTGTGGTTTAGCATGTACCATTTTGATCTTACCTGCATTTCTACAAAAATTTCGGACAACGCTGAGGATAAAAGAGAATGTAATTACCTTCAGCAGGTCACAGAATGTTAAGACCTCTAATCGCAATTGTTGATGTCTGAAAAAATTTGTTGAACATTATATCAGATATCAATTGACTTATGAATCATAATAATAAAGCAGCATCTATTGCATGTTGATATGTGAACTAGACAAAACAAAATGGGTTGTAAATCTGCTACATCAGTTTGAGATCCAATATCAGCAATTTTCATACATTAGTAGTTGCGAAAACTGTGGCTGTGCTGTACTGATGTAAAGAGCAGAAAATTAACTCACTTGTTGGAAGTTTTTGAACTGGATTTCTGAAACAAAAGTATACACAAATTCCTGAAATATATGATGCAAAATCAATTGTACGTAATAATTTATAAGAACCATTTTACATCAATAATGCAACTTAATACTTTAATTATTTTCATAATTTTTTTTTATATATTTCACGATACCCTTATTATGCTTACAGCATGTGAGACAACGTACAAGGTTCGGAAAAGACCATATTTACGTGTTGGACCTGTTCTTGTTTTGAGACAATTAACAAAAGCCCTTCTCAATCAACCACTTGTGAAGAGACTCACTTTCAAATAAGAAATGGGTAAAAGTATTGCAAAATAGTTAGGATATCCATAATATATAGAACTTACAATGGACAAACATTCCCAACATACCTTTAGCCGCCATGGATAATCGCTGTTCTTCCTACCGTAGCAATATCGAAGTTCTTCATCAATTGAAATGTCCCTCAAGGCAAAAATGCCAATGGCAAGAGTCCCGACATTGACTATTGGCTTGGGGACACAATTCTGAGATTTGTGGCAGTCATTTACTAAACGCCGACTGGATACAACTTATGCCGGCTTTCTTGCCACGGCAGTTTTCTCCAATAAAAATATTTCATTTACCGTATCGGGAACAAGGCTTGCCCTATTCTTAGCACCAATATTCCCAGCCACAGAAAAAAATACGTTCTGATGGCACAGATGTATTTACTTGCTAAACTCTTGACGCGTGGAAATCTATTCCCTTGCTGCCTCCACCATTCAAGTGGGTTAATTTCGCTTGATGCCTGGGATTCACGTATGTGTTCAGCTCTTGGCCAAGGCTGGGGCAGTCACTGGGGCCGCCCTCCAAGTAGTCACCCATAAGGAGCTGCATAGCTGAAGACCCACTCAATTTAGACCGCTTGGTGCAGCTGGGGACCGAGCCCTGTTCTGCAGGGCCTCCATCAACAGATTGTATGTTGGAAGATTGAGAATCCGGGCAATCCACTGGTGGGTCATTCTGGCTTAGAAGCTGGACTATGTTATCCCACACAGCGTCTTGTTCATTCTGTTTGAGAAAGCGTAGCGATTTATATCTCGGGACCAGAGCTGTGGCAATAATGTACACCTGTTTAGACAGGGGATCACTCCTGTATCGCCTGGTGAGATCGTGACAAATGGTCGTCTTAAAATCTGTCAAAAGACCGCTGTCTGTTTTACACAAAGCCAGGTCATTATCGATAAGCCCGGATACAATATCTAACGGTTTAAGAACTGGAGTGACGTCTTCTATTGTGCGCCAGATATCATCGCCAAGCTCCAAGACTCGGGCATCAGAAGCTGAAGTTATATCGGCATCGCGTAACACTGCAAAAACAGACAATCTCTGTTGTAGTAGCCGAGAAAACATGAAATATGTAGAGTTCCAACGAGTTTCTACATCTTGAATCGATTAGAGGGCAAATTTAGTCGCTCTTGTCTTTTGTTGAGCTCAATAAAGGCGAGGGTGGATTTTCCAAAATGGCCCGCGAGGTTACGGGCAGCGCCATTTGCTCTATGTACTGGGCGAATTTTCAGACCATCATTTACACTTATCTGTAACGTATGCCCAAAACAGCGGATATGGGTCCAATTTAAAATTCTAATACCCAGTGATATGTTGGCGGCATTATCTGTAGCTATCCCCGCAACTTTATAGAGGTGAAGAACAAATCATTTTAGATGTGAGTTAGCGGGACGAGACTTGGGCAAACTCCTAACTACATGTATTATTGTTGTTTTCAAAACTCAAACGTTGCTGTATCGCCTTTGGAGGCTCTGGCTGAAAGAGTTGAATTTTGACAAAGCCAAACAGTATTGAGGTCCCTTTGTCTTCATGATGAATAGCTAACAAGAAACTATAAGTAACATTTAAGTTATTAAAATAAGACTTACGTTTGTTGCTGACAGAACAAGCTTCCTTGACTGCGCCATCTTTGATATGTGCTACCCTCGTGACAGGAAATAAGGACATATGATACACACCACGTTTTGCTTGCTGTAAGAGTTATCTACCCTTGTTTCTCGCTAAACGAAACCGGCAAGCATAAAATAAGGATCTGGCCCCAAAATAGCAAAACCTCCCGAGATTCTTACCATAACACTATGAAAAAACTGGGAAACGCTATTTCCTGACTGAAATCAGCTGAGGACGTCCTCATTTGGTGTCCGCAATAAAAAATGTGTATAGATGCCGATGTCCTTATTTCCCACTCTCAAGCTAAAACAAGTCTCTCAAAGGAGAAGTTTTCCGGATTTTGACCACCTTTCAGTATTTTCACTGGCATATTTAAACCCATTTGCATCTCAGACGCTTGAAACAGATTAATTATAAGTAAAGTACTAATTATTATTTAATCCGGAAGTGACGCAGAGTTCATCTCACAAACAACAGCAACTACAAAACATATTTGCTGAGCACAGTATAGCCATCTCGTGAGGGATTCCAATGAAACATGCCTGCCTGCCGGGTACCTGTTTGTCCATATTACGAGGAATCTAGATCGATTGGGGTCCCATTTCATCAATTTCTAAGAAACCCGGAGATTCCTCGTCAGTAGCTAGTGAAAATTAGAAACAAATCTCTGCCACCAAAAAACACCGCCATTTGAGCGACTGAAAAACCTACGTGTGTGTGGCAAGCACTTCAAACCCTCTGATTACGTCCGAGACTTACAGCTCGAACTAACAGGATCCAAACCTGAAAAATGCACTGAAAGCAGATGCTATTCCCAGTATATTTCGATTTGTACACGAGGTTTTCCTGCCAGAGAGGACAGCTGTGACCAAGCGTGAAGCAATTCGCCAATGTCAATCTCTCTCTTTACAGGAAGTTTATTCAAACTGATGTGGTTTTCAAAATGTGTGTAGACTGCCATTTGTTCTACATCTCAATGTGTCAAAATGGTTCTCTTCAAGTGCGTTATCTGCAGTGTTGCATAAAAATGTAAAAAGGCCAGGTATAACACGCACAAACAGTAAAATTATCAAGATGTTAGGGATTCCACAATTACCTTTCGTGTTATACGGGTATGTCTCAGTTTTGTAACATCTGAAATTCTCTGTTGTGACTTTATGACTATTAGTCAAGCTGTGAATTGAATACTAGTAACTGAACAATGACTTTGACTGGTTCTCCGAACACCTGACGATGCATTTCGACAGTAGATACAATCATTTTATCAACATTCACTGTCATGGACAATTCTGGTAAGGAAAACTCTTCTGGTATGTCCAATCTTGTTTTGGGGGGGCAACCAAATGTCACTTTCACTTAAATTCGTAACCTCAACAAAACCGTTGGAGACAGTACGGGCAACAAGCAGCTGCCTCCCTTGCAGTTGTTGTTGCAGTGGCTCAACAAGTAAAGGTGTATCTTTACGGATTCCTGTACACTGAATACGAGATATTGAAGTTGCTGGTGCTAATTTTCCTGGTTTCCTGCAAGACGCACAAACCTTGTCTGGACTTTCTCTGTGGTTGAACCTGAAACTGAGTGAACATGAGCAGACAAACATGCGCAATCAGGCACATGGCCAATTACATTCATGCCCAATATACCAGGCCTAGCCTTTATGTCACCGTCAAAATTGCTGGTGTCCTTTATGACCAACATCTTTCAAAACCGTGTTCAGTGCGCTTACTTCAGTTATGACACAACCTATGTATGGAATTTCTAAACCATTAGCACCTTTCAAACTCAGAGACACACTTTCAAGGTTACTGTCACTTAGATGCTCATTGTAAAAACTTTCAGTCACTGTACTGACTTGTGAGCCAGTGTCAATGAGACACTTTGTCCAATACTGTCCACCAAGACACACGTCTATAGCCCCGTTTACACTGTCAGTATTCAGCCGGGCTCGACCCGGGTCGAGCACGGCACGGCAGAAATTCGCGTAATGTAAACAAGTAAAGCGGGCTCGGCACCGTGCCAGTTGTAACCGGGCCGAACCCCGCAATAAGTGGTGAGCTCGGCCCGGATCGAGCACGGTTCGGTGACTTTAGCCTGTAGTGTAAATGCACCACGGGGCAGGGAACGCTATAGGTATGACACCCCTAAAAAATTCCTTACTATTTATGTAGTAAATTCTCTGGGAACAGCCGCTGAAATCTACCTTGAGAAAATTTGCGGGCCCCATATGTCATATATCACCGGAAAGAAGAATTCTTCCCCTAAAACATATCAAAAATTTAATACAGGTTGACCACCATTTTTTCGAGAAAAATCAGCGGATATAAACCAACTAGTTTTCTGTTAGCATGGTGACCTATGGTGGGAGTCTCCACTCATTGGCTGATATTATTTTAGCGATAAATTATTTTAGCACCCATATAACATTTTCCTAAAAATGACTTATTATATAGTCTGGATATCTACAACAATAAACAATTACTTTAGATGTACCACCAGAAAATGACCAATCATAGCCCTCGCACTCATTGACCGCGAGTCTTCTTTGGATACAAAAACTGAATTGGGGGTGTCATACCTTTTACTAGACTAACTGCGCATGCGGGTTTAAGGCTTCCGCCTGACCTTTCTCTTCCGGCGACACCACGTTTTTTCAATTCTTATTTAAATATAATGTCAACACAACGCGGCGCGACCTGGTCTAAAGAGGAAACGGAAGAACTGATTGCTATCTGGGGCGACGAGACTGTGCAGGCGCAATTAGAAAGCGCTCGACACAATCATAAGATTTTCGAACAGATTAGTTCATCCCTGGCTGAGAAGGGCTACGAAAGTCGAGACGGCAAACAATGCCAAGAAAAAATAAAAAAGCTCAAGAAGAAGTATAGAGAAGTCCTCGACAATAATAAGCGGTCGGGCAAGGGACGGAAGTACTGGGAGTTTTTTGACAAAATGAACGAGATCTTGGGGAACAGACCCATGTCAAGGCCACCCGTCCTCCTGGAATCAACACCGACTGATCATTCACAAACTCCGGCAGGATCATCATCATAGGACGATGGAGCCCTCTCAGAACATGATGACGACCTATCCAGTCAAGGTTAATATTGGCTAATTATTACCCACTTTGACGTTGACCCTTGATGTAAACTAACATTTATACGTGAGTTTGTTTTTTTTTAATTTTTGCACAAGAGTTAAAACTGCACTTATGTAATTAGTAATTTATCTGGTCTCCTGTTATATTACACTGCTGTTATATAAATAAAATAAAAATATCATTCCTGTGAACGTATATGGGCATAGTTTAAAAGGGACTTTTGAGAGTTTGAGATAAAAAAAGTGTTACTCTTTCATATTAAGTTGAAATCAAAATATTAATCACATTATAATTTCTAGCAATTAATTTTTAGGTAATCATAATGTAGGTAAAGTTTTGTCTCAGACTTTAAAACACTTACAATTACTTGGATTATTTATCTTTTTTTTATGTTTATATGTTTAGATGAGAGGCTTGAAATATCAGTGGATGAGGAAGCTGATCTCTCCAGTGATGAGATTTCCACCCCAACACAAAAACGAAAGGCAGAGAGCAACCCAGAAGCAAGACCTAAGGCCAGGAAAAATAAAGCTGAAAAAGCTATTGAAGCCGCAACATCAAGCTTCTTGGCATCAATGAAGGAAGCTGATGCCCAGTTCCTCCAAGTAGAGGAAGAGAGACAAGCAAGAGAAGAGAAGATTTAGAGCGATGTTGCAAGTGCAAAGAGAAATAGAGCAAAATAGGCTCGCAGTAAGTGAAATAACTAAGAATTTGTATGTGTAAATATATGTATCCTTCATTATAAGTACTTTTACTGGTTCTTGTAATCAGCTCTGGGCGTGTGCATTTCGACAACCAAGGTTATAATTCTAATCATTTGATGTATTTGTGACATTAGAATACTTTTGTATTTCACCCTCCATTTGGTTAAGGGCTTTTGCTGAATGGTGTTGGGATTTAAACCAAAATAGGCTACTGTTTTAAGTTCAGACAGAAGAAAAAGTTTATTCTTAAAAATCCAAAATCAACTTACATCTAATATTTCAATTAAGACTTTTCATTTGTTTTGACAGATGGAAGAAAGACTACAACAACAAAACAGAGAGCATGAGCTAAGGCTGATGCAAATGTTTTTCCACATGGTAAATCCACAGCCAATGCAGCATGCGGCAACCCAGCAACAAATGGGGCAGACGTATATCACACAGATGAATGGCAATTTGCCACCCATGCAGGCATCAATGATGTCACCTACTAGCCAACTTGGGACGACAGATGGAGCAATTAACAGCCAAATCCCGCCATTTTCTGAATATGGACAACACAGCCAGAAAGACTTTTTTGGATAATGTGCTGATAACATCCCTTACTTCTTTGACTGTTTAAATCCATTTTATACTTACTAATTCAGATTATTTTTATATCATTGCATGTATTTTCTGCATTAAATACTTATCAAACATTACTCAAACCACAAAATTTCATGTCTATACTAGTACAGACCAGGGGCCGGTTTCACAAACACTCATAAGAACGTCTTGTTTTTTGGAAATAGCTTCACGGTATGGGACATCAACATGTGATGCGCAGATTTGAGCAAGAAAATGTTCTTGCGAATCTTTATGAAACCGACCCCAGCCTGGACAGCTGGAAGAGCCTCCGCTTTCAGATCGGTAAACCCGGGCCGGGTTAAGACTTTAAAAATGGTACATTCCGTTTCCTCACTTGGGGCTCAGCATTTAAAGGATAGATGGTTGACCCAGTATCAGTATAATGTGAATGGGTGAGGGGATGTGTTGGGCGTCTTCGATAAGTCATCGCAGTGAGGCAGTGGAAATTCGTACTGCAGCAGAGACACTACCTTTGAATGAAATATTCTTAAGTAGGTGTTAAACCCCAAGCATTCATTCATTCTATAGTACAGTAATTCACCCCAAAATTCAGCCAATAATCTACGTCTTTTAAGCGTGATTTAATGTCATCTCAAATATATTTAAATCATATGTTGATGTATTAATTTTAAGGAATTTAAAACCTTCATAGACAACCAAACAAAAAAAAAATATTTCTCTATGCAGTAATCTAGCCAAAATTTGGTAAAAAAAAAAAATGAATGGTTGTATTGGTTGAATTTGAAGGTGAAATACTGGGGGTATTTGGTTTTTCTTTTAGTGATGTGATAAAATGTAGAGGTTAGGGCAGATAAGAGTGGATAATAATAGGGTAAAAACTAATTACCAAAAAAATCATACAATTTATTTCAACAGTCTGAGAATCTCCAATGAGTGTAATTGAGTGAGCCAAGGCTATAATAAGATCATCGGATTACTATGCTAGGCAAATGATAAACATGCAACCAACCATGAGCCTAAGAGAGATAAATGGCAACAGAGATTAGCATGATTGATTTTTTTTATATGTTACTCTTAAGCATTTACTGAAAAGTGTCTGCAGAAAGCTTCTCGTACATTGTCAGCAGTAGTTGTGTCTCTGTCAGAAACACTTGTCTCTTGGGAAATTTCCTGGTCACCAGTGTTAGAAAGCCGCCACTCATCGTGAAACGTATCACGTTCAGATTCACAGAAATTATGTAATACACACCATGCGGAAATAACGATTGGGACAGATTGAACATTAAAATCCATTCGTTTCAGCAGACGTCGCCATCTACCTTTCAGGCGCCCGAAGGCATTCTCTACTACCATGCGATTTCTACTTAAAGTATAGTTAAAGCGATATTGTGCAGGAGTGGTTCGCGCTGTTTCTGCATATGGCTTCATTAACCAGGTTAAAAGAGGGTATGCTGGGTCACCTAGTATGACGACTGGTACATCTGTGTCCTGGATTTTTCGAACTTCATTCGGAAACAGTTTGCCAGATTGTCCACGACTATATATCTGAGAGTTTGCCAATACCCTATCATCGTGCACCTTCCCCGGCCATCCAATGCATGCGTCTCTGATTAAGTATTTACAATCAACCACGGCCTGTAATAAAACACTGTAGAAACCCTTCCGGTTATAATAATCTGTATGATTTTCTCTGGGTGCTATTATTGGAATGTGACAGCCATCAATCGCACCCGCACAGTTAGGAAACCCCCAAGTTGTTTCAAATTGGTGCATAATTTTAAGAAGTTCTTGACCAACTGGCAAGTATATGTATTGCGAAAGAAAATTGTTATGTAATGCTGCACACACTTCTTTCACAATTTTACAAACCGAAGATCTAGATATACCAAATAAGTGTCCAATTGTTCGATATTCCCCATTTGTTGATAGAGTCCAAAGAGTAACGGCAACCCTCATTTCAACAGAAATGCATTTTCTGAGTTGAGTGTCGGACTTTCCAATGTTTGGCCTTAGCATCTCGCACAGTTTGTTGAAACTTTCCTGTCTCATCCTGAAATACAAAAAGAACACGATATATATAACTGACATAGAATTTAACTAGTACACATGAGCGTTCTGAAAAATGTAGTGAGATAATATGTACACGAATATTCGCTTAACAAGGAGATCTGTGGCTCAGAGAAGGGGGCATCCTGTTGCTTATGTCGCAGCTTTTACAATTATACTAGTTTTCCAGGTGTTGGTATAATGTTAAGATGTGAGGTGAGCTGGCAAGTCGTCTCGGTGAGGCAGCACCTGTATTACAATTAGACCAGTTTGCGAGGTGTTGGTATAATGTTAAGATGTGAGGTGAGCTGGCAAGTCGTCTCGGTGAGGCAGCACCTGTATTACAATTAGACCAGTTTGCCTGGTGTTGGTATACTGTTGAGATGGGAGGTGAGCTGGCAAGTCGTCTCAGTGAGACAGCACCAGTTAAAATATGCGATGCAAATCTGTCCTGATCAAGGATACACCGTGACCACTGATATATGCATGTAAATGAAATCCTCAAAGAGAGAAGGTTTTACCGGAGAACGCACCTGAAGTTTTCCAACCAATCAGTTCTAGAAAATGTCTTATTTACAATATACTGCCACCAGTGGTTATTTCTTTCCTTGATCCACAACGATCTGAAATTGAAATGGAAAACCTTACATCATAAATCCACATTTCGCAACGCAAACTTTTCCCAGTTTTCCATTCATAATCGAAATAAATACTTAAAATACAGATAACGGTGTAGACTTGTAGAATAACACATAAGGTTGAAGGAGTATATATTCCGATACAGTGGATACTGTTAAAATTCTGATAGATACCCTAAGCAAATAAATGGAATGTAATTGGAAGATTTTTTATCTGTGAGGTATATGACCACGACAGTTGAGTAATACCACCTCACCTTCCAAAACTAAAAGACATTGATTCAGATTCTCGTAGTATAATTACCTCTCTCTCAGCAAAGACCCTTGCAGTGAAGCAATGAAAGTCATCACGAGGATTTTCTTCCGGAGCTGATACAACCGTAAACGGACTCTCCGACTATGGCTGTAGTAGTTAACAAACCACGGCATCAGACCACTTGTTTGCTTACGGATACACCGCCTTTCTCCCCTAAATAGTATCAGCAAGCACAGAAAACGAAGTGTGGACGGCGCCATTTTGATAACCATATTCTACCTCCACTAACTGAAGAGTGCTACTCTAAACGGGCTCGGCCTGCTGACGACGGCTCAAATGTAAACGGTACTATCCGCCAGGCTCGACCCGGGTCGAGCACGGCACACACGAAAGGGGCCAGGCCCAGCACCAAGTGTAAACGCGGCTTTTAACTGGGGTACCACCCACAATCTGGCGCCAGGACTGTTGTCCTGGATAGTTTATCTGTCTGAATGAATGCCGCGTTGAAACTATTCGGGTTGAAATTCTGTACATTTCCATTACTAGGACCACTGTGCAAATTTGCATCACTTGGTACACCATGGGAACCACTGGCACAATCCTGCTGAAACAATGTCGGATATCCGTAACCATAATTATTGGAAGCCACATGATTCGTGCCAGCACCCGTGCTGTTGACCTGAGCTTCACTTTTCTTCTGCTGGTTGGCTAACCATTTTCTGCAATCACGCTTCACGTGCCCGAATTTCTTGTAATAGAAACACTTCACATTATGCGATATGTCAGATTGGGAGATCTGGTTAACAGCAGCTTGACTTGTTCGCTGTTCAATCAGCTGTCTGGCCACCTCAAGAAATTCACGTGCCCGCGGCGGGGGATCTGTTTCCGGTTGTCGACAAACATCAACTTCTGGATTCTGATTATTAGCCACGACCTTGCGAACACACGATTTTGGAGTTGGCCCATCCTCAGACTCTTCTAAGGCAACCTAAGGCAAACTGAAGGAATATCAGCTGGTTGTTAGCTCGAGCGCGTCTCGCTCCAGAGCAGAGCGTGGGAGTATTCTGTCACAATCTCAGAAGAAATCTGCATGCGGTTGTAAAATCCCCTAAGCTGTTGTGCTCGGCTGGCGTGAATACCAAATAGGTCACGCAGATCTTCGAACAGTTCATTGGCGGTTTTAGGAGACTGATGACGCATTTCATCCTCCCCAACGCTAGACAGGAAATCCCTTATAAAAATAACACTGCTGCCTCGCCCCATTCGCTCTCTCGATCCACGCATCGAGGTCATCTTTGCCGCAGTACACTGGTAATTTAACGGGTGGAGGTTTTACAACTCGAGTTGGTTGTCTGTTCACAGTACCCAGTTCTGTACGAAGCCTGGCAATCTCATCCTTAAGGTGAGCAATATCTGCCTCCTCCATTGCCAGACAGTACACTCACTGATTGATACTGTTGTCGTTCTGTCTCTATCCCACTTCTGACACCAGTTGTAATAAGGGCGAGTTGGGCCCGACGGATGGAGACGACACGAAGTGCACTTCCGTTTGAATACTTTATTGAAGATCACCGTCAAACATGTCTGGTGTGGTGTGGCTATCCAGTAAGGGGAGAAAACCCCAGTAACGACAATCAGAAAACTATACGACTATGATCATTATTGTAAACACAATAACCCTACCAACGGTAATCACTGTACATATCCAAGTACTACAATCAATTATCTTTTGCACATATGCAATTAACATCATGAGGTTCAGAGGTGAGTATGTATCACAATATATCCTGACAACTACATGGTAGGTACTTTGGCCATGGATATACACAGCAGCGCATAATATCAAATATATGCTACTTAAATGCAATATAAAAGACATTGCAATGAAACTTTACGTTCATTCGAACTCCGAAATGTCCATCAAGCTGGAAACCAATTCGTTAAACACATAAAGGTTGATGACGGTAGTGTTTAAACGTAAGCATCACGACTAGTTGGCATTCTTGAAATGTAATACTGCAACAACAACTTTTCGAACTGTAACGACAAATACTAATTTTGCGAGACAAAACAATATGCATAAACCTCCTTAATGTAGCACATTGCCACCGTATAATGTGACTATAATAGTCATTTCCCATGATTACAAATGCTCACAAAATTACCTCACGGTGCCTGAGGGTCACAACGGTGTTCATCCTGTTATACATGTAGCAGGACAAAGGCCACCTACAAAGAGTAGATCAAATGACATATTATGGCGCTAAACATCAGTATACCAACGCATTATTACAAGAATGTAGTCTTAAAACGGGTTAACATAAAAGTCCAAGCTTCCCGTTACACATAGTAACGTTAAATCTGTAAAGAGTTTGCTTACAGTTGATCGCTTACACAATCAACTAGAATGTCACGAATGGATCTATCAACCTTTCCAGTTAACATACTAACATTTGCTGTTGATCCTACACACCGGATAGCACAACGTAAAAGCTGCGTTTTGCATGATCGTGTGTTCATATTTCGTGGCCTAGCCATGTGCTGAGACTTTATCTCACAATATTTATAAAGATACTTCGTTAACTCATTCAGAAATCTATGTGCATGTTTCCACCATTGTAAAGGTGGTTACCTTATACCACATTGGTTGCAAATATTACATCGGTTTAATGTGCAAAAATGGGATTAGACTTACCACTCGGCGTGGACGCTAACCAAAAGTGTTTGGCGACACAACTTCCGCTATAGAAAAGGGGAATAACCTCTAGATGCACATAAGCATTGCATAATGTGCAGTAGCTCCAGACGCTCTGTCACACTATGAAAACATAGTCTGTCTGGTCATCATGACACATGAATAGGGCCTCATCGATATGTGACCGCGGCCCTACCAGTTGTTTGCGGGTATGTTTTCTGTGCCTCCGTGAGCCTGGACTCCAGAGATGATACCATATACCCTCCTCCAGGAGATAATCTCTAGATTCGGAAATAAGCTCCCTTGCCTGTCGATGTTGCTGATAGCGTACCTTTCTCCAGATACTTCACCATGGCTGACGTGAAAATGTCCTTGCCTTGGGCTGCCCGAATAGACATCTTTCGAAAGCCAACGATATTAGCAGATTGTTGCTCTAGGGCAGCAATACACGATCGACGAGACAGGCCATCAGCATTATCATGCTTAGCACCTGACCTGTGCTCTATCTTGAGATTATATTCCTGAAGTTCAAGTGACCACTTGGCGAGTTTTCCAACCTGATTTTCCCGGCTCATCAGCCATCTGAGTGGGTTGTAATCCGTCACAACGGTAAATGGGCGTCTGTAAAGATAATGACGGAATTTCCTTATACTCCAAACGATAGCAAGTGCTTCGTTCTCGCATAGTCGCATAGTTTCGTTCGGCTTTCTTCATCTGATGGCTTGCATAGGCAATTGTCCGCTCTACTTCACCATCAAGCTGCGCCAACACAACGCCCAATCCATGGTTGCTAGCGTCTGTGTAGAGCGCAAATAGCAGCGAGAAATTTGGATAGTGAAGAATCAGTGTAGAGCAAAGGGCGTCCCTCAGCCTGTTGACGATGTTTTCGCAATCCTGAAAAGATGAAAACTTCACATCTTTCTTCAGGAGGTTTTGCGAAGGTGATGCTATGGCGGCAAAGTTACAAATATACTTCCGATAATAAGACACAATCCCCAAGCAGCTGCGGAGTTCGCTCACGTCAGTTGGGTAAGGGATGTCCTTAATTGTGTTCACTTTTTCCGGATCAGCACCCAAAAACTTCACAGTTGGCTGACAGAATACACATTTCTTCAACTTTATCTTCAGGTTAGCATGACGGATACGCTGAACAGTTCACGAAGTCTCACGACGTGGTCTTCAAAGGTAGCTGAGAATATGATTATATCGTCTATGTACACAAGACAAGTTTTCCAGTTCAATCCGACCAAGAGTAAGTCCATTAGACGTTGGAAGGTGCTTGGCGCATTTAGTAGTCCAAAGGCCATAATATTGAATTCATAATGACCATAAAATGTTGAGAACGCCGTTTTCTACCTGTCCCTTTCAGCCACATCCACATGCCAATATCCCGAGAGTAAGTCTAAGGTGGTGAAGTACTTAGCTCCTTCGAAAGCCTGGGTCATGTCGTCCACTAACGGAATTGCGTACACAGATTTCTTAGTGACTGAGTTTAAAGCCCGATAATCGACACAAAAACATGACTTGTCTGGCTTTTGAACCAACAAAACAGGCGCTGACCAGGGACTGGTAGATGGTGAGATAATGCCCTTGTCCAGCATCTTGCCTATTTCCTTTTCAACCATATCTCTCTGGCTTGCTGGGACCCCGTATTGGACCATGTCCTTGTGTGTCTATCTCATGTTGTGTCAGATTAATTCTACCCAGCCCTGCATCCTTATGCACGAGAGTGTCACTGTATTCATTTAATAGGTTCTGCAACACAGCTTTCTCTTTTGCATCCAGATCAGATCCTGAGAGGTCTACTTCATCGCCTATTTGCACCTTTTTTCCTGAAGACTGAAGGTTGGCTGCTGCTGCACCACTGCTTGGACTTTGTACCTGAAACACCCCCACTCTGGTAGATTTTCCCACTCGAACAGGTTCAGAAGAGGGCTTGGCAATTCTGATGGGAACACACGATTGTTCACTTATAGCCAGCACATGGTCGGGGTAAAGACTAAACCGTGAAACAAGCTCTGCACATGACTCTACAACACCAACCAGTCCCACATGATTGTTCGGTCTGAGAATCTTTATTAATGTCAGCACTACAGTCAGTCTTTGTACCATGTGTTTTATTTCCATGCGGCGTGAATTTCACTCATGGGAACATCTCGATCAGGTGGTCATAACAGGATTTGTGTTTCTTAAATTCTTCTTGTCCCAGCACGAATTTTCAACATGTCCAACAGGGCGGCAAAAATTACACACTGGTTCTCCATCTTTTGTTCTTAGATTTCGGAATATGGTTCTTGTTTGATATGTCTGGTTTTTACGCCCTCTTCCTCGAAAAGCCTGGTAGTTCTGGTTTCCATTTTCGGTGTCACTCTTTGTACGAGGGTTTCCCAACTGTGAGTTCATTGTTGCCATTTGTTCAACTAATAATTCTACTTTCTTTTCCAAATCACTCCATGAACGAGAACTTAGAGCGGCCAGGCCCACTTGCGTTGACTCCTTCATTTCAGGGACAGAATAAGCATGGTCAGCGTTCATATGAAGGCCTGTCGCACTGTTACCCAGGTAATATCCCCCCCCCCCTTTTGGCTATGCGCAAGGCGTGATCAAAACAGCTGGGGCCCGATATCATCACCAGACATTTAATTTCTGGACGAAGACCTTGAATAAAGTGCTCCATAGTCAATAAACTCTCTTGGTAAGTCGGAATGTGCTCGACGTGACAATGTCAGTATTGCATGGCTGTAATCATCAACACACTCACCTGATAACTGCTCTCTTTGAAACAAATCCGAGTAATATGCCCTTTGCAGCTCTTTTGGGCGAAATTTTTCGGTCAGCAACTGACAGACCGTGCTATAATTCTGTTTGTCCTCATCATCGATATCTTCATAATAGTCTGCTGCCCTGTTCCTCAGGTAAGCGAGCATTAACTCTGCTTTTCTGTGGAAGTCCCATCTATTTGCCTTGGCCACCCTTTCAAATTCCTTTAGCCAGGACTCAATATTTTCAGCCGACTCCACGTGAAATTTAGATGGATGTACTATGGGCCTATCCGGTCTGACTGAGGCTTCTTCTGGACGTGCTGGAGGGAGAGACAAATCGGTATCTTGGTCACCCCCACAATCTTCTCATCTTCCGCTTCTGTCTGGGCATGGTGCTTAACACTAATTATATCACCACTTCACAGTTTTCTCGCTAATTGCATGTATCCATGTAAACACAGACAAAGGTCAACTTACCATCATTCAGATATATGGTATTGCATGGATGATTGTTCAGTGCACGTGGAATGCTATCATCAACCCTTACAGATGGTAGATTTCAGATCTATTCAACGGCTGGGCTCCGGCGGTTTCGATTTATGTTGAACACGAAAACTGGACCCTTTATCACCATGTGCCGTAGTGTTTTTTCAAAGTTCGGAAAGTTTTCGATGTGCACAGATTCCAGTAGGTTTGTCCGATGTCGCTTCAATCTTTATCTCACCTCTGACACGACTTGTTAAGGCTGTGCAACTTGAAATAAGTCGAACAATGCCGTTTGTTCTCTTGCAATACTCTGTATTTCACCATCTCGTCTTTTCTGGCGGCTCTCTCCTCTTACCTGCCCACCTAGGGTCTAGACGTGGCCACTCGCCGTCACAGGTCGACACACGTTGATATCTGGTTGCACTTCACCGTTGGTGCACTGCGCAGATCTCAGCACAGGGTCAGCAAAGTACGACTGTTAGAACATGAAGGCTGGCTTGTTGCTTTCTGTGAACTTTACGTCGAAGGCCACAGAGGTGGCAACTTCACCATGCGAGTTTAGTACATGCAATCCATTACTTTCCACAAACCGTGAAACAATGGGAAGAATGATTAGGACATAGAGCACAAATTAACTGGTGAAGAAATGCCAAGAGGCAATGAGAACTGAACAGTTTACACACAAAAGTGTAGCAACAGATAAAATGAGGACACCTGGTAAATAAAAATGAAATAAGGACACTCCTGTGTTCTTTCAATCACCCCATAAGCCGTTTCCATCCATGTGAAAATGGACATCTCATGTTATGTTCTGTTACAAATTTAAACTTATCATGGAATGTGTACACTTAACGAGGACAACGTTTAAGACTTCCCAACATGCACTGCTAAACGAGGACAGTCCGAAGAATGCAGGCCCTACATGTATGAGTATACTACCACCATTCCTTCACATGTCACATGCATACGTGTATACGCTTTATCCATGCATAAAAGGTGAGAACAGTCAAAATAATTGAACACAAATGGTACACAATTATTTTTTCGGAGCAGACACAAAGCAAGTACGTGAACTCAACTGCATCAAATATCAAATCAAAGATTAAATATTCCATTATCAATTGAGAATGACTTATAAGAAGTTTCCAAAAAAAGAAAACCGGGACCCAGTAGTGTCCAGTGTAAATGGATTAACAAAATATCTGCAGTTCCCAAAATCTCTAGTGCCAAAGCCTTTATGAACTAAAAAGGTGCGCAATTATTTTGTATTTAATAGTACAGGTAGGTCACTTTCAGTGGAGACAGGACACGGGAAAGCGGACCTGGGAGACCTTCAAGTAAACGTTAAGAGCATTGCACTAACAGACAAACGAGTCTTCAGAAACTTTACACAAACCTTCAACACTGTACAAAGCGTTGTACCGAAATAGTAACCAGAGGAGGTGACAGTCAATACAACCAAATCAATCACATGATGGAATATGTATAATTCAGTCCATTTGAGACAGCTTGCAAACAATGTGAGGACACCTGATGTGTGACAATCAAATAAGGACACACTAGGATTAGGCTGGGATACATAAGCACAGCCATCCGTATCAATCAAGGACATCATCAAATATATTACAGACATTTTATCTAACATCTGTATGTGTAAGACTGAGGAAACTGAACTGAACAGTTCACTGGTATATTTGAAAAGTGTAAGTTAAGGTATATATTTATTTTGAATAAAAATACATAACTTGAGAAAAAGACTGTCAAATGACCAATGAACAGTTATGTTTCAAACTGAACTTAAGACCATCGCAATCAGAATTACAAAAAGGTATATTTACTAGAATGTGGAGCATTCAGAATAATACTTTAGCAAGCATTTAACAGTCAAATGCAAATATAGTACACTGGTTTTCTTAACAAATGTTAAATATCTTTGCATCATACCAGTTGATGGACAATAATAAAATCATGCACTCCTAACTGTGGCTAAGAATTATATGTCAGTGGTTTAATTGCTCTATAGTATTGTCGTGCCCGACCCCTGGAATAATTGTTATCTCGGGAAATTCTCTAATAAATTTCCAAACATATGATCACAGAGGAAGAACTAACATTAGTAGGTAGTCTAATAACCTATAGGGTTCCTGGGTGCTATAATAAAATGCGACAGTAATAATCTAAAGAAAAAAACAGACTCATGGAAAACAGAGATTATGAATACAGTTATACATGAACATTTTATTAACCAAAACTTAACAAGAAAAATTATACGCGAGTCAGATGAGTGAATAGTAAAGAAAAGGTAAATAATCCAGGACAACAGCTATCATCTACCAGGCTCCGGGTAGGTCAAAATGGGCAGATAACTTCTATTATCCTTCAGCTCTCCTTATAGTGAAGAGGAGGTAAGGCAAAGTAAACCAGATAGTGAAACCAATATCACCATAATTGGTGGTATGTTCAGTCTAGGTTTGATAATATGCACCTCCAAATATAGCCGTTGACAAGGTCGATATATAAAGTAGGTCGGTTTAGTAGAACGAGCTTGACGGCATGAATTATCTAGACAGAAACAGATTAGAAAGAAAATGTTAAATGTTAAGTCAGTAAGACAATTAATACGCCTGTATAGTATCATCTCGTCCTCAGTAATATGCGGTCTCGATATCAACGTCTGGAAGTCTAGGTGACAACGAAATAAGTTTGTCAACAGCCAGATTCGCTCTCAGAGGACGGCCTGTAAATAGCTACACCCGTAGGGAGTTCCCAAGGAGGTGCCACCCTGAGCAAACTTCAACAGTGCGGACAAAGGTTCAATGGACCCAATTTTCTCTGGAAGTCAAGCGAACATTGGCCGGACCAAGGTGAGATATACAGTACCTTAACACACTCTGATCCTGAGGTTAGGAGACTAGCCTGTACTACAGTAACTTCAACAAACCAAGTAATGGACAGACTGACTGACTGTTTTGCCAAGTGGAACAAGCTACTGAAGATCGTTGCTTGGATGCTTATTGCAAGAAACAACCTACAAACTTAGGTTTCTAAGCGCAAACAGATTGAGAACACTTCCAAGAAATCAGCGCAGACAGAAGCCGAGATCAATCAGTTACGAAGTGACAGACTTGCCGCTGGGAACGAAGCTTTCAAAGTCTGCCCATCAGCTGAGATTCTTGCAGAAGCGGAGCTATGTTTAGTGAACCAAGAGCAACAGAAATACTTCTGAACAGAAACTGAGATTCTTCAGAAGAGTAGCGATGACCTCGTCAAATTACCGAAGTCTTCCAGTCTAATCAAGCTTTATCCATTTATTCATGAAGAAATACTCCGTGTCGGAGGTAGATTGTGTAAATCCGACATTCACTTTGGGACTACGCATGCAAGAGTTTTACCGAAACAGTCACGGATATCTAAGCTGAACCTGGAGAATGGACATGAAGCTGTTGGACACATGGGCAGAAACGCCTATGCTCGTCAGAAATACTGGATAATTGGGGACAGTTCATTGATTAGAAGCATGTTGTCCAGGTGCATCATATGTAAACGGTACCAGTTAAGACCAAAGCCACAGAAAATGGCAGACTTGCCGGTCAATCGTCCTACCCCTGATGATCCGCCATTTTCTAGAGTTGGAATGGACTATTTTGGCCCTTTCGAGGTAAAGAGAGGGGTCGGTGTAAAGTTAAACGTTATGGTGTTGTATTCACCTGTGTAGCTAGCAGAGCGGTTCATCTTGAGGTCGCGGCAATGCTGGACACAGATTCTTGTATTCAAGCAATCAGGAGATTCATAGCTCGTCGAGGTCCAATCAAGTTGATACGTTCAGATAACGGAACAAACCTTGTCGGAGCAGAAAAGGAACTATGGCAGGAAATCGAAGCCTGGAATGCTATAAAGGTCAAAGGTTCCTTGTTGAGACACAGTGTGACCTGGGAATTTAATCCACCCACCGCCTCACATTTTGGTGGCGTTTGGGAGCGCGTAATACGGCTTTGTACTCTGTGTTGCACACGCAGACACTTCACTTAGATGACGAAGGGTTACACACTTTGTTCTATCAGGTAGAGGCTATACTTAATGCCCGACCATTAACAGAAGCGTCAAGTCATCCAAACGACATTGATGTCCTCACCCCTACCCATTTGTTACGTCTTAGAACAGAAGAAAATCTATCTCGTGGACTGTTTGTTCAAACAGATTCTTATGTAAAGCGCAGATGGCGACAGATACAATATCTTGCAGATTTGTTCTGGCGAAGATGGAGTAAGGAATATCTGCCCATCTTACAGCAAAGACAGAAGTGGGTAGACCCTCAAAGAAACGTCGCTGTTGGAGATATTGTCCTCTTAGTAGAACAGACCCCAAGAACTGCATGGCCATTAGGCAGGGTTATATATATAAAGATAGGGTTTTGTGCGTTCTGTCAAAATAAAAATTAAACGTTCTACTCTTGTTAGACCCGTTGATAAGTTATGCCCAGTGTTAGAGGCAGATCTGAAATAGTTTAATTGTAAAAGAGACCTCACATTGTTCTTTTATGACTGTGAATTATTTGGCCTCATTTTGAAAGTGTGTAATTGCGTCCTTAACGATGACACAATTAAGGGGCCGGTGTGTATCGGTCAAACCTTTGTTTGAGTACAATGCAAGGGAGATAACACAACCAATCAGTTTAGTTCGTTTTGTTGTGGCGAATTAGGGTGTAGTCACGGCAGCTTTGAACACGTCGAACGGTGACGTTTAGCAGGTCTTAAACTTTGGTGGAATACAAGGTCTATAAAACGGTATCTTTCTCAGAGTTGATCTCTTGTGATGTATGAAGTAATTAGTCGGTTGTTTCATCCAGTTTTCCATGTAGTACAAACTAATTTTAGAAAGAATACGAAGTTTTGTACTTGCATATGTGACAGTGAATCAATCATATGCTTTGGCTATGTACCGTAAATACTCGTGTGAACTGTTCACAGAATTGAATGTACGTAAAAAGGTTTCATCTGTCAAGCTAATAAGTGATAGTTGTGAAACATTTTTGTAATTGTTTTCTGTCTGTTAAGGGATACTTTCTGTATATTGAATATTAGTTAATTTTATGTGTTTTACAGTCAATCTGAAGCCACTGATGCTAGTGAAGCCAGTGAATTTACTAAGGAGTACTGGTGTTACTAGTGCTTATCTGCTGTTTTACTGTGGAGACACACTCATGTTATGCGATACAATGTTTCCCATACCACGTGATTTTGTATTGTTTAATATGACTACAATAAACAGTTAAAGCCAGGTGCCTCACCATTGTCATAAATCTTAGTATCCACGCCATATGTCATAGTGGCGACGCTGTTGATGCTAACTTTATTCACCCGCCTAGAATATGTATTATATTTTTACATCACTGAAAATTATTCACTGTTCCCCTTGCCATTAATCCGTGCTAATTTTTTTATTTTTTACATGTTTTCGTACTTCTCTAGTGGTTTGTGTTATTTGTTGTTTCTAGAATCTGGTATTGTGATTATTGATGGCTTATTTTGGTTGACACCTGGTATACAAATGCCGGTTTCAACGCCTGCCTTCATCTTTACGTCAACTGTGAACACAAAAACGTCTGCACAAATTTCATGGACATAATCTTGCGAGTGTTAATCTCCGTGTCTCATCTAAGTCTGGTACGTTTTGTTTCGTTGTTTTCGGCGGCCTTCCCTATCGATGAAAAGCCTGGCGCCGGTCCAAAGAGGGACATAAGTATTTCGGAATGACTTGCACAGTTCCAGGGGAAAAATGGTTGACCTGGCCGTGCGCTACATAAACGTTAAACGTGTTGGCCAGACTTCTCCATTGGACGACGCAGACATCGCCCGAGTTAACACAGAGCGTAGTGATAACTTCGGAATGGTTTCCAAGAGAAACCCGCCAGCCGTAATGTACCCTGTATTCATGTGAACTATGAACAGCGGTCACTGACAATCCTGAACAGTGGTCAGAACCAGATAATGTACACGGTCAGAGATTGATATGTTTGAACCAATCGATTGTGAACTGCTTTAGAAAACTTCATTCGCTGTACGGTGAACGAAAACAGGCAAACATGTGACAAACCGGTTAAAGCACCCGAATATCTGTTCAAAATCGAACACCGCAATGTTGACGTTCTGTAAAATTGTACAATTATGTAGCCCAAATGCTGCTGTTTATTTTGCTTTATTTCAGCTATTTAGACAAAACAAATATTCAAGGAAACGCCATAACTACACCCTGTTGGACACAGACCGGGTCAGACGGCGTCTGACCTTTAGCGAAACCTTACAGACGACTAAAAAAATCACGCAGAATGGGCCCATGAAGAAGAGTTTAAACACATTCGAGACGATCTCTACCAGACAGGCATTATGTACTGGGCAAGTGCAGTTCATGTACTCATTCCTACCACAATGCTGTAAAAGATCCATCAGATGTGTAGAGTTCCTTAGGTCATAGTGGTAACGGTGTTATTTACTTTACTATTTCAAGCGTGGGAACGTCACACAGGACGCATAATGGTGTATACATATCGCGCCCTTCTCTATCGATGAAAAGCCTGGCGCCCGTCCAAAGAGGGACGTAAATATTTCGGAATGACTTGCACAGTTCCAGGGGAAAAGTGGTTCACCTGGTCGTGCGCTACATAAACGAGAAACTTGTTGGCCATACCTCTCCAATACACGACGCAGGCGTCGTCTGCAGTAACAGAGAGCGTAGCGATAACTTCGGAATGGTTTCCAAGAGAAACCCGCCAGCCGTAATGTACGCTGTATTCATGTGAACTATGAACAGCGATCACTGACAATCCTGGACTGTGGTCAGAACCAGGTAATGTACACGGTCAGAGATTGATATGTTTGAACCAATCGATTGTGAACTTGCTTTAGAAAACTTCATTCGGTGTCCGGTGAACGAAAACAAGCAAACATGTGAAAAACCGGTTAAAGCACCCAAATATCTGTTCAAAATTGAACACCACAATGTTGACATATTCTGAAAAATTGCACAATTATGTATACTAGAAATGCTGCTGTTTATTTTGCTTTACTTCAGCTATGTACAAAAAAAAATATTCAAAGGAACGCTATAACTACACCCTGTTGGACAGAGACCGGGTCAGACGGCGTGTAACCTTTAGCGAAAACTCACAGACGACTAAAAAAAATCACTCAGGATGGGCCCATGAAGAGGAGTTTTAACACTTTTGAGACGACCTCTACCAGACAGGGATTACGTACTGGGCAGGTGCAGTTCCTGCACTCATTGCTACTATTAGGCTGTAAAAGATTCATGAGATGTGCGGGGTTGTATATATCATAGTGGTAACGGTGTTATTTACCTGCACCATTTCAATTGTGGGAACGTCACACAGGACGCACAATGGTGTGTCCATATCGCGCCTTGTAGCATTTATTACATCCCGTATGGCGTGGAGTGATTTCAATCGACGTCATAAGTTACTACGGCAACAACTAGTTCGTCAAGGCTTTTCCACCAGTGTTCAGAAACTCTGGTAGTTTTTAATTGGGCCTTATTCCGCTTTACCCGGGGTTAGACGCCGTATGTTCAGCGTGTTGAGTATGGGACGACGCGTTGGATACAAGACAGTCGCGACACCATATGTACACTATAATGGAACACAATTTGGATGCTGACTTTGTTTACCCGCTTAGAACATGTATCATATTGTTTACATCACTGAAAATTATCCACTGCTCCTCTTGCCATTAATCCTTCGTAATTTTTATATTTTATATTTTTTCCTAGTTCTCCAGTGCTTTGTGTTATTTGTTGTTTCTGGAATCTGTTATTGTGATTATTGATGGCTTATTTTGGTTGACATCTGGTATACAAATGTCGGTTTCAACGCCTGCCTTCATCTTTACGTCAACTGTGAACACAAAAACGTCTGCACAAATTGCATGGACATAATCTTGCGAGTGTTAATCTCAGTGTCTCATCTAAGTCTGGTACGTTTTGTTTGGTTGTTTTCGGGCGGTCTTCTCTATCGATGAAAAGCCTGGCGCCGGTCCAGAGACGGACGCAAGTATTTCGGAACGACTTGCACAATTCCAGGGGAAAAGTGGTTGACCTGGTCATGCGCTACATAAACGAGGAGCCTGCTGGCCATACCTTTCCATTGGACGACGCAGACATCGCCCGAGTTAACAGCGAGCGTAGCGATAACTTCGGAATGGTTTCCAAGTGATACCCGCCAGCCGTAATGTACCCTGCGTTCACGTGAACTATGAACAGCGGTCACTGACAATCCTGGACAGTGGTCAGAACCAGGTAATGTACACTGTCAGAGATTGATATGATTGAACCAATCGATTGTGAACTGCTTTAGAAAACTTCATTCGGTGTCCGGTAAACTAAAAGAGGCGAACATTTGACAAACCGGTTAAAGCACCCAAATATTTCTTCAAAATTGAACACCACAATGTTGACATATTCTGGAAAATTGCACAATAATGTATACTAGAAATGCTGATGTTTATTTTGCTTTATTTCAGCCATTTAGAAAAAAAATATTCAAGGGAACGCCATAACTACACTATGTTGGACATAGACCGGGTAAGTAAAAAATCATGAAAACAGTCACTCAGAATGGGCCCATGAAGAAGAGTTTAAACACCTTTGAGACGATCTCTACCAGACAGGCATTATGTACTGGGCAAGTGCTGTTCATGTACTCATTCCTACCACAATGCTGTAAAAGATCCATCAGATGAGTGGAGTTCCTTATGTCATAGTGGTAACGGTGTTATTTACCTGCACTATTTCAAGCGTGGGAACGTCACACAGGACGCATAATGGTGTATACATATCGCGCCCTTCTCTATCGATGAAAAGCCTGGCTACCGTCCAAAGAGGAAAATATTTCGGAATGACTTGCACAGTTCCAGGGGAAAAGTGGTTGCCCTGGTCGTGCGCTACATAAACGAGAAACTTGTTGGAATGGCATGATTCGTGGAAACACGACACAGTAAAGGTTTTCGATAGTCACTGGAGAACATTAAAAAGAAAACAAAAAAGTTCGGACATGGGTTAAAATCAGGTAAGAAAAACCAAAACAGTTAAAACTCGAAAACCAGCATATTAAGGAAATTTTATAAGAAATATTTATTTTTGAGAATAAAATTCATATTTTATGATAAAGGCCAATGGCCTTCAAATATTTTATGACAGCGTCGCCAGCGAGTTTACTGTGTAGAACCTTTGCCGCATATGGGCAAAGTCCACACAGTCAACCAGGATATGTTTGATGCCGTACTGCGCATCAAATCCAACACACTTGGGAGCACTGCCCCCATCCAAAATAAAATTGTGTGTTAGACGAGAATGGCCAACGCGGCATCTTGTTAAAACCACTTGGTCTCTACGAGACATACCAAACGTAAAAGAGTCATAGCTTATGACAGGGTGAATGGCGTGCAGTTTGTTATCGACCTGCAGGTCCCATTCATCCTGCCAAAGGCGACAAATGTATTTAAGAATATTAGATTTAAAATCAGTATAAGGGGTTTTAATCTTAGATATGGGTTTATGGGAAAATATTGAAGACGAGGATGGAAGGCGAAGAGAGGTGACTCGCTGTTCCAAGACAACCGCAGCCGCCACCCTGTCCCCGTCCTTTGACCCGTCTGTATATATGAATTTATAATCCGGATAATTAGCTTTCACTTCAGCGAAACTTTGCTGAATTATAAGAGGGTTTGTATCGGATTTCTTATATTGACGTAGATCAAATATTAATTTAGCTTGTGGAAGAAGCCAGGGAGGAGACACCGGAAAAGAAACCGGAGCTATGTCCTCCACCTTGATGTTGGCTTCCACAATATGGTCCTGAACACGAAGACCAAAGGAGGAAATTTTGTTGGGACATTTATTGTATTTATCTGCCTATGATGGATTAAAAACACAGTCGTAGGCAGGGTTTGTTGGGTGAGCTTTAAGCTTAGTGACGTATTGAAGGCTGAGTTTTATACGCCTGTGATATAAAGAAGGCTCATTAGCCTCTACGTATAAACTCTCTACTGGTGAGGTCCTATAGGCACCAAGGCTGAGCCTCAGACCTTGGTGATGGACCGGATCCAACATTTTAAGATATGATTTCCTAGCGGAACCATAAATGACAGATCCATAGTCCAATTTAGACCTCACCAGAGAACGATACAAATTAAGTAAGACTGATCGGTCAGCACCCCACTCAGTCCTAGACACGACCTTAATTATATCCAGAGCCTTTGTACATTTAGCTTTAAGCGTTTTTATGTGGGCTATAAAGGATAATTTACTGTCGAATATAACCCCTAAAAATTTATTTTCTCCAACAATTTTCACTGGTTTACCACAAAATTTAAGCTCAGGGTCTAGATGAAGTTTGCGTTTATTACAGAAATGCATACCCACGGTTTTAGACGAAGAGAATCTAAAACCATTGGCAACTGCCCATTTCTCGATCTTAATGAGACAAAGCTGAAGTTGCCGCTCGATGTTATTCATATTTTTAGCGCGGTAGCATATCAGGAAATCATCTACATATAAACAACCCTTAATACCAGATGTTAATGTTTGAGCCAAGCTGCTAATTTTTATGCTGAACAGTGTTGGTGAAAGGATACTGCCCTGGGGCACACCCATCTCTTGTTCATAAGAGTCCGAAAGAGTGGACCCCACTCGTACCTTAAACTGACGATCAGGTAAAGACTGAGATATAAATAAAGGTAAGCGAACTTTTAAACCCATATCAGCAAGGTCTTTTAAAATACCATATTTCCATGTGATGTCGTAGGCCTTTTCGACGTCGAAAAATATCGATACCACATGTTCATTATTAAGAAAACCGTCACGAATGAAGGTTTCAAAGCGAACAAGGTGATCCATAGTGGATCGACCTTGACGAAAACCACGCTGAATGTTTGATAAAAGCATGTTGGCTTCAAGAAACCAAACAAGTCTATCATTTATCATCCGTTCCATAGTCTTACAGATGCAACTGGTAAGAGCTATGGGACGGTAATTTCTCGGATCACTATGATCCTTACCCGGTTTAGGGACCGGGATAACATACGCCTCTCTCCATGATGGGGGAAATTTACCAGTCTTCCAAATATCATTAAGTAAGTCCAAGAGTGTCTCCAATGGCTCAGATGGTAAGTGGTTCAGAAGCTTGTAATATATATTATCCGGGCCGCACGCAGTATCGTGTGCCTTTTTTAGAGAAGTTTTAAGCTCTTCAACTGAAAATGGACGATTATAGTCTTCTAAATTCGTAGAAGAAAAGGGCAATTTAATTTTCTCTTTCTGGTTTTTAATATGCTGGAATTCAGGAGAATAATTTCCAGATGAAGATTTGTGGCATATTGTTTCAGCTATTTTATTGGGTATATCATGCGGTGGAGTTAATAAGGTATCACCATCCTTTAAGTGCTGAACTTTGGCTTTACTGTTCTTGCCCTTAAGTTTCTGAACCATGTTCCAGACCTTACGCATGGGTGTTTTGGACGTAATGCCTGAAACAAAGTTCCGCCAACAAGATCGTCTCTTGGACTTAATTAATCGACGCGCCTTGGCTCCAAGTATACGAAGGTGGTTTAAATTATTATCATCAGGACGATGATTAAATCTGCGCTCGGCCTTTTTGCGGTCTTTTATAGCCTTACGACACTGATTATCATACCAGGGTTTACTTTTGGATTTGGGATTTGTCGAAGTCTTAGGGATGATTCTATCGGTTGCTGTTAATAGGAGTTCATTAAATGTAAGCAAAGGATCATCTGCAGCATTAAGATTCTCTGCAGTGATGTCAGCCTCACAGAACATCTCGAATGCCATCCAATCTGCTTTATCGAACTTCCACCTAGCTACACGTTCTAAAGAATTAGAAGTGAGATGCTCTAGGACAAGAGGAAAATGATCACTACCACAATGATCGTCATGCACCTTCCAAGAAAAATCCGGAAGAAGTGATGGATCGGTGATAGTGAGATCGATAGCAGAATATGAACCATTACCTGGATGTAAGTAGGTATTAGAACCATTATTGAAATAACATAGTTCATCTTTACATAAGAAATCTTCTACTATTTTGCCCTGATCGTTTATATTATTACTACCCCATAGGGGGTTATGCGCATTAAAATCTCCCATAATTATGAAGGGAGTTGGCAATTGATCTTTTAAATTATGCAACTGGTAAAATGACAAAGAAGAATGAGGAGGAACATAAACTGAACATAACGTGATTGTTTCCGATAAGGAAACACGGACGGCTACAGCCTGAAGCTCTGTGTCGAGAGCAACAGGGCTGTGAATTATATTATTATTCACTAAAATAGAGGAGCCGCCACGAGCTCGCTCTTCCTCATTAGAGTAAGTGCTATATAGTGTATAATTTTTTAGTCATATTTTATCTTTGTCAGATGTCTTCAGGTGAGTTTCCTGAAGACAATGGGCAATTGGATTTAAAGATTGAACCAACTGTGTTATTTCAATGAAATTTATTTTAAGACCTCGACAATTCCACTGTATAATTTTGTCTAAGGAAGTCATTATGGAGGGAAGCGTATGGGGGATTTCTGTCTGGACCGTGCACGACCCTTTTTGGGAGACCTACTAGTAGATCTCCCCGATGCAGATGATGTATCCATCATGTCCGCATCGAACGCTGAAGGACCGACGTCCTGCAACGACCCAAACTTATTGAAAGTTCGGATAGGGTCCCTAGTAGCCTTGGAAGGACGCTCTGTGGGACCACTAGGTTTACCTTTCTTGTGATGTTTATCACCCGCTGCATTTAGTGAAGATTCAACGGGTTTAGAGGATTTGGATTTATTTGCACAAGGTTTGTGGTCAGATGGAGAATCAGGTGAAGTAGCGGCTTTTTCAGTAAGATTGATATCGGGTTGTGATGAAGAACTGGCCGTGTTTTCCAAGGGATTTACGTCGAGTTTCTGTGGCTTCTCTATACCAATGGGCCAAGTGAATGATGTTTGAACTCCTACGGAAACGGAGGGTTTCTTGACACCCAGAAACTTGTTGGCCATACCTCTCCAATACACGACGCAGAGCGTAGCGATAACTTCGGAATGGTTTCCAAGAGAAACCCGCCAGCCGTAATGTACCCTGTATTCATGTGAACTATCAACAGCGGTCACTGACAATCCTGGACTGCGGTCAGAACCAGGTAATGTACACGGTCAGAGATTGATATGTTTGAACCAATCGATTGTGAACTGTTTTACAACCCTCCATTCGGTGTCCGGTGAACTAAAACAGGCAAACATGTGACAAAACGGTTAAACACCCGAATATCTGTTCAAAATGGAACACCGCAATGTTGACATTCTGTAAAATTGTACAATTATATAGCACAAATGCTGCTGTTTATTTTGCTTTATTTCAGCTATTTCGAAAAAAAAAATATTCAAGGAAACGCCATAACTACACCCTGTTGGACATAGACCGGGTCAGACGGCGTCTGACCTTTAGCGAAAACTCACAGACGACTAAAAAATCACGCAGAATGGGCCCATAAAGAGGAGTTTTAACACTTTTGAAACGATCTCTACCAGACAGGGATTATGTACTGGGCAGGTGCAGTTCTTGCACTCATTGCTACTATAGTGCTGTAAAAGATCCATCACATGTGCGGGGTTGTATATATCATAGTGGTAACGCTGTTATTTACCTTTACTATTTCAAGAGTGGGAACGTCACACAGGACGCATAATGGTGTATACATATCGCGCCCTTATTTATCGATGAAAAGCCTCGCGCCCGTCCAGAGAGAGACGTAAGTATTTCGGAATGACTTGCACAGTTCCAGGGGAAAAGTGGTTCACCTGGTCGTGCGCTACATAAACGAGAAACTTGTTGGCCAGGCCTCTCCAGTGCACGACGCAGACATCGTCCGAGTTAACAGAGAGCGTAGCGAGAACTTCGGAATGGTTTCCAAGAGAAACCCGCCAGCCGTAATGTACCCTGTATTCATGTGAACTATGAACAGCGGTCACTGACAATCCTGGACTGTGGTCAGAACCAGGTAATGTACACGGTCAGAGATTGATATGTTTGAACCAATCGATTGTGAACTGCTTTATAAAACTCCATTCGGTGTCCGGTGAACGAAAACAGGCAAACATGTGACAAACCGGTTAAAGCACCCAAATATCTGTTCAAAGTCGAACACCGCAATGTTGACGTTCTGAAAAATTGCACAATTATGTAAACTACAAATGCTGCTGTTTATTTTGCTTTATTTCAGCTATTTAGAAAAACAAAATATTCAAAGGAACGCCATAAGTACACCCTGTTGGACACAGACCGGGTCAGACGGCGTCTGACCTTTAGCGAAAACTCACAGACGACTAAAAAAATCACTCAGAATGGGCCCATGAAGAGGAGTTTTATGTACTGGGCAGGAGCAGTTCTTACACTCGTTGCTACTATAGTGGTATAAAAGACTCATGAGATGTGCGGGGTTGTATATATCATAGTGGTAACGCTGTTATTTACCTTCACCATCTCAAGCGTGGGAACGTCACACAGGACGCATAATGGTGCGTCCATATCGCGCCTTGTAGCATTTACTACATCCCACATGGCGTGCCCTCATTTCAATCGACGTCATATGTTATTACGACAACAACTAGTTTGTTCAGGCTTTTCCATCAGTGTTCAGAAACCCTGGTAGTTTATAATTGGGCCTTATTCCGCTTAACCCGGGGCTAGACGCCGTATGTTCATCGTGTTGAGTATGGGACGACACGTTGGATACATGACAGTCGCGACACCATATGTACACTATAATGGAACACAATTTGGATGCTGATTTTGTTTACCCGCTTAGAACATGTTTCATATTGTTTACATCACTGAAAATTATCCACTGCTCCTCTTGCCATTAATCCGTCGTAATGTTTACATTTTATATTTTTTCCTAGTTCTCTAGTGCTTTGTGTTATTTGTTGTTTCTGGAATCTGTTATTGTGATTATTGATGGCTTATTTTGGCTGACACCTGGTATACAAATGTCGGTTTCAACGCCTGCCTTCATCTTTACGTCAACTGTGAACACAAAAACGTCTGCACAAATTGCATGGACATAATCTTGCGAGTGTTAATCTCAGTGTTTCATCGAAGTCTGGTACGTTTTGTTTGGTTGTTTTCGGGCGGTCTTCTCTATCGATGAAAAGCCTGGCGCCGGTCCTAAGAGGGACGTAAGTATTTCGGAATGACTTGCACAATTCCAGGGAAAAAGTGGTTGACCTGGTCGTGCGCTACATAAACGAGAAACTTGTTGGCCATACCTCTCCAATACACGACGCAGGCGTGGTCCGCAGTAACAGAGAGCGTAGCGATAACTTCGGAATGGTTTCCAAGAGAAACCCGCCAGCCGTAATGGACCCTGTGTTCATGTGAACTATGAACAGCGGTCACTGACAATACTGGACTGTGGTCAGAACCAGGTAATGTACACGGTCAGAGATTGATATGTTTGAACCAATCGATTGTGAACTGCTTTAGAAAACTCCATTCGGTGTACGGTGAACGAAAACAGGCAAACATGTGACAAACTGGTTAAAGCACCCAAATATCTGTTCAAAGTCGAACACCACAATGTTGACATATTCTGAAAAATTGCACAATTATGTAAACTACAAATGCTGCTGTTTATTTTGCTTTATTTCAGCTATTTAGAAAAACAAAATATTCAAAGGAACGCCATAAGTACACCCTGTTGGACATAGACCGGGTCAGACGGCGTCTGACCTTTAGCGAAAACTCACAGACGACTAAAAAAATCACTCAGAATGGGCCCATGAAGAGGAGTTTTATGTACTGGGCAGGAGCAGTTCTTACACTCGTTGCTACTATAGTGGTATAAAAGACTCATGAGATGTGCGGGGTTGTATATATCATAGTGGTAACGCTGTTATTTACCTTCACCATCTCAAGCGTGGGAACGTCACACAGGACGCATAATGGTGCGTCCATATCGCGCCTTGTAGCATTTATTACATCCCACATGGCGTGCCCTCATTTCAATCGACGTCATATGTTATTACGACAACAACTAGTTTGTTCAGGCTTTTCCATCAGTGTTCAGAAACCCTGGTAGTTTATAATTGGGCCTTATTCCGCTTAACCCGGGGCTAGACGCCGTATGTTCATCGTGTTGAGTATGGGACGACACGTTGGATACATGACAGTCGCGACACCATATGTACACTATAATGGAACACAATTTGGATGCTGATTTTGTTTACCCGCTTAGAACATGTTTCATATTGTTTACATCACTGAAAATTATCCACTGCTCCTCTTGCCATTAATCCGTCGTAATGTTTACATTTTATATTTTTTCCTAGTTCTCTAGTGCTTTGTGTTATTTGTTGTTTCTGGAATCTGTTATTGTGATTATTGATGGCTTATTTTGGTTGACATCTGGTATACAAATGTCGGTTTCAACGCCTGCCTTCGTCTTTACGTCAACTGTGAACACAAAAACGTCTGCACAAATTGCATGGACATAATCTTGCGAGTGTTAATCTCAGTGTCTCATCTAAGTCTGGTACGTTTTGTTTGGTTGTTTTCGGGCGGTCTTCTCTATCGATGAAAAGCCTGGCGCCGGTCCAAAGAGGGACGTAAGTATTTCGGAATGACTTGCACAGTTCCAGGGGAAAAGTGTTTGACCTGGTCGTGCGCTACATAAACGAGAAACTTGTTGGCCATACCTCTCCAATACGATAACATCGGAATGGTTTCCAAGAGAAACCCGCCAGCCGTAATGTACCCTGTGTTCGTGTGAACTATGAACAGCGGTCACTGACAATCCTGGACAGTGGTCAGAGCCAGGTAATGTACACTCTCAGAGATTGATATGTTTGAACCAATCGATTGTGAACTGCTTTAGAAAACTTCATTCGGTGTCTGGTAAACTAAAACTGGCAAACATTTGACAAACCGGTTAAAGCACCCGAATATCTGTTCAAAATCGAACACCGCAATGTTGACGTTCTGTAAAATTGTACAATTATGTAGCACAAATGCTGCTGTTTATTTTACTTTATTTCAGCTATTTAGAAAAACAAAATATTCAAGGCAACGCCATAACTACACCCTGTTGGACATAGACCGGGTAAGTAAAAAAGCATTAAAAAAGTCACTCAGAATGGGCCCATGAAGAAGACTTTAAACACTTTTCAGACGATCTCTACCAGACAGGGATTATGTACTGGGCAGGTGCAGTTCTTGCACTCATTTCTACCATAGTGCTGTGAAAGATCCATCACATGTGGAGAGTTGTATATATCATAGTGGTAACGCTGTTATTTACCATCACCATTTCAAGCGTGGGAACGTCACACAGCACGCATAATGGTGTGTCCATATCGCGCCTTGTAGCATTTATTAGATCCCATATGGCGTGCCCTCATTTCAATCGACGTCATATGTTATTACGACAACAACTAGTTTGTTCAGGCTTTTCCATCAGTGTTCAGAAACCCTGGTAGTTTATAATTGGGCCTTATTCCGCTTAACCCGGGGCTAGACGCCGTATGTTCATCGTGTTGAGTATGGGACGACACGTTGGATACATGACAGTCGCGACACCATATGTACACTATAATGGAACACAATTTGGATGCTGATTTTGTTTACCCGCTTAGAAAATGTTTCATATTGTTTACATCACTGAAAATTATCCACTGCTCCTCTTGCCATTAATCCGTCGTAATGTTTACATTTTATATTTTTTCCTAGTTCTCTAGTGCTTTGTGTTATTTGTTGTTTCTGGAATCTGTTATTGTGATTATTGATGGCTTATTTTGGTTGACATCTGGTATACAAATGTCGGTTTCAACGCCTGCCTTCGTCTTTACGTCAACTGTGAACACAAAAACGTCTGCACAAATTGCATGGACATAATCTTGCGAGTGTTAATCTCAGTGTCTCATCTAAGTCTGGTACGTTTTGTTTGGTTGTTTTCGGGCGGTCTTCTCTACCGATGAAAAGCCTGGCGCCGGTCCAAAGAGGGACGTAAGTATTTCGGAATGACTTGCACAGTTCCAGGGGAAAAGTGTTTGACCTGGTCGTGCGCTACATAAACGAGAAACTTGTTGGCCATACCTCTCCAATACGATAACATCGGAATGGTTTCCAAGAGAAACCCGCCAGCCGTAATGTACCCTGTGTTCATGTGAACTATGAACAGCGGTCACTGACAATCCTGGACAGTGGTCAGAACCCGGTAATGTACACTCTCAGAGATTGATATGTTTGAACCAATCGATTGTGAACTGCTTTAGAAAACTTCATTCGGTGTCTGATAAACTAAAACTGGCAAACATTTGACAAACCGGTTAAAGCACCCGAATATCTGTTCAAAATCGAACACCGCAATGTTGACGTTCTGTAAAATTGTACAATTATGTAGCACAAATGCTGCTGTTTATTTTACTTTATTTCAGCTATTTAGAAAAACAAAATATTCAAGGCAACGCCATAACTACACCCTGTTGGACATAGACCGGGTAAGTAAAAAAGCATTAAAAAAGTCACTCAGAATGGGCCCATGAAGAAGACTTTAAACACTTTTCAGACGATCTCTACCAGACAGGGATTATGTACTGGGCAGGTGCAGTTCTTGCACTCATTTCTACCATAGTGCTGTGAAAGATCCATCACATGTGGAGAGTTGTATATATCATAGTGGTAACGCTGTTATTTACCATCACCATTTCAAGCGTGGGAACGTCACACAGCACGCATAATGGTGTGTCCATATCGCGCCTTGTAGCATTTATTAGATCCCATATGGCGTGCCCTCATTTCAATCGACGTCATATGTTATTACGACAACAACTAGTTTGTTCAGGCTTTTCCATCAGTGTTCAGAAACCCTGGTAGTTTATAATTGGGCCTTATTCCGCTTAACCCGGGGCTAGACGCCGTATGTTCATCGTGTTGAGTATGGGACGACACGTTGGATACATGACAGTCGCGACACCATATGTACACTATAATGGAACACAATTTGGATGCTGATTTTGTTTACCCGCTTAGAACATGTTTCATATTGTTTACATCACTGAAAATTATCCACTGCTCCTCTTGCCATTAATCCGTCGTAATGTTTACATTTTATATTTTTTCCTAGTTCTCTAGTGCTTTGTGTTATTTGTTGTTTCTGGAATCTGTTATTGTGATTATTGATGGCTTATTTTGGTTGACATCTGGTATACAAATGTCGGTTTCAACGCCTGCCTTCATCTTTACGTCAACTGTGAACACAAAAACGTCTGCACAAATTGCATGGACATAATCTTGCGAGTGTTAATCTCAGTGTCTCATCTAAGTCTGGTACGTTTTGTTTGGTTGTTTTCGGGCGGTCTTCTCTACCGATGAAAAGCCTGGCGCCGGTCCAAAGAGGGACGTAAGTATTTCGGAATGACTTGCACAGTTCCAGGGGAAAAGTGTTTGACCTGGTCGTGCGCTACATAAACGAGAAACTTGTTGGCCATACCTCTCCAATACGATAACATCGGAATGGTTTCCAAGAGAAACCCGCCAGCCGTAATGTACCCTGTGTTCATGTGAACTATGAACAGCGGTCACTGACAATCCTGGACAGTGGTCAGAACCCGGTAATGTACACTCTCAGAGATTGATATGTTTGAACCAATCGATTGTGAACTGCTTTAGAAAACTTCATTCGGTGTCTGATAAACTAAAACTGGCAAACATTTGACAAACCGGTTAAAGCACCCGAATATCTGTTCAAAATCGAACACCGCAATGTTGACGTTCTGTAAAATTGTACAATTATGTAGCACAAATGCTGCTGTTTATTTTACTTTATTTCAGCTATTTAGAAAAACAAAATATTCAAGGCAACGCCATAACTACACCCTGTTGGACATAGACCGGGTAAGTAAAAAAGCATTAAAAAAGTCACTCAGAATGGGCCCATGAAGAAGACTTTAAACACTTTTCAGACGATCTCTACCAGACAGGGATTATGTACTGGGCAGGTGCAGTTCTTGCACTCATTTCTACCATAGTGCTGTGAAAGATCCATCACATGTGGAGAGTTGTATATATCATAGTGGTAACGCTGTTATTTACCATCACCATTTCAAGCGTGGGAACGTCACACAGGACGCATAATGGTGTGTCCATATCGCGCCTTGTAGCATTTATTAGATCCCATATGGCGTGCCCTCATTTCAATCGACGTCATAAGTTATTACGGCAATAACTAGTTCGTCCAGGCTTTTCCATCAGTGTTCAGAAACTCTGGTAGTTTATAATTGGGTCTTATTCCGCTTAACCCGGGGCTAGACGCCGTATGTTCATCGTGTTGAGTATGGGACGACACGTTGGATAAATGACAGTCGCGACACCATATGTATACTAAAATGCAATACAACTTGGATGCTGATTTTGTTTACCCGCTTAGAACATGTATCATATTGTTTACATCACTGAAAATTATCCACTGCTGCTCTTGCCATTAATCCGTCGTGATTTTATATTTTTTCCCAGTTCTCTAGTGCTTTGTGTTGTTTCTGGAATCTGTTATTGTGATTATTGATGGCTTATTTTGGTTGACATCTGGTATACAAATGTCGGTTTCAACGCCTGCCTTCATCTTTACGTCAACTGGACTTGGGGGCCGTTTTAAAATAAAATTATGCCCATTGTTAAAGTAGCCCTTGGCTAAGTGAACTTTATACCTCATGCGTTGTCAAGGTAGTTAAGGGCTTACTTAGCTACGCTAATAGGCTTCATGAAAACAACGCCCAGTTACTCAGGTATAAAGCTGAAACCATTATTACGAGGATTAGATTTTGAAAACTTGCGTGTCTTTCTTTTTCTTTCTGTAACGGTGTTTAGGCAGCATAGGCCCTAGAATATGTCTTACCACGAAGACTTAAGACTCCTTCCAAAGCAAATCGTTGTTTTATGACTCAAATTCTGTTTAACAACCATCTATCCACG
>JABBOT010000014.1:9326019-9628547 GCA_016165875.1 Acanthopleura granulata
GATAGTCACTGGAGAACATTAAAAAGAAAACAAAAAAGTTCGGACATGGGTTAAAATCAGGTAAGAAAAACCAAAACAGTTAAAACTCGAAAACCAGCATATTAAGGAAATTTTATAAGAAATATTTATTTTTGAGAATAAAATTCATATTTTATGATAAAGGCCAATGGCCTTCAAATATTTTATGACAGCGTCGCCAGCGAGTTTACTGTGTAGAACCTTTGCCGCATATGGGCAAAGTCCACACAGTCAACCAGGATATGTTTGATGCCGTACTGCGCATCAAATCCAACACACTTGGGAGCACTGCCCCCATCCAAAATAAAATTGTGTGTTAGACGAGAATGGCCAACGCGGCATCTTGTTAAAACCACTTGGTCTCTACGAGACATACCAAACGTAAAAGAGTCATAGCTTATGACAGGGTGAATGGCGTGCAGTTTGTTATCGACCTGCAGGTCCCATTCATCCTGCCAAAGGCGACAAATGTATTTAAGAATATTAGATTTAAAATCAGTATAAGGGGTTTTAATCTTAGATATGGGTTTATGGGAAAATATTGAAGACGAGGATGGAAGGCGAAGAGAGGTGACTCGCTGTTCCAAGACAACCGCAGCCGCCACCCTGTCCCCGTCCTTTGACCCGTCTGTATATATGAATTTATAATCCGGATAATTAGCTTTCACTTCAGCGAAACTTTGCTGAATTATAAGAGGGTTTGTATCGGATTTCTTATATTGACGTAGATCAAATATTAATTTAGCTTGTGGAAGAAGCCAGGGAGGAGACACCGGAAAAGAAACCGGAGCTATGTCCTCCACCTTGATGTTGGCTTCCACAATATGGTCCTGAACACGAAGACCAAAGGAGGAAATTTTGTTGGGACATTTATTGTATTTATCTGCCTATGATGGATTAAAAACACAGTCGTAGGCAGGGTTTGTTGGGTGAGCTTTAAGCTTAGTGACGTATTGAAGGCTGAGTTTTATACGCCTGTGATATAAAGAAGGCTCATTAGCCTCTACGTATAAACTCTCTACTGGTGAGGTCCTATAGGCACCAAGGCTGAGCCTCAGACCTTGGTGATGGACCGGATCCAACATTTTAAGATATGATTTCCTAGCGGAACCATAAATGACAGATCCATAGTCCAATTTAGACCTCACCAGAGAACGATACAAATTAAGTAAGACTGATCGGTCAGCACCCCACTCAGTCCTAGACACGACCTTAATTATATCCAGAGCCTTTGTACATTTAGCTTTAAGCGTTTTTATGTGGGCTATAAAGGATAATTTACTGTCGAATATAACCCCTAAAAATTTATTTTCTCCAACAATTTTCACTGGTTTACCACAAAATTTAAGCTCAGGGTCTAGATGAAGTTTGCGTTTATTACAGAAATGCATACCCACGGTTTTAGACGAAGAGAATCTAAAACCATTGGCAACTGCCCATTTCTCGATCTTAATGAGACAAAGCTGAAGTTGCCGCTCGATGTTATTCATATTTTTAGCGCGGTAGCATATCAGGAAATCATCTACATATAAACAACCCTTAATACCAGATGTTAATGTTTGAGCCAAGCTGCTAATTTTTATGCTGAACAGTGTTGGTGAAAGGATACTGCCCTGGGGCACACCCATCTCTTGTTCATAAGAGTCCGAAAGAGTGGACCCCACTCGTACCTTAAACTGACGATCAGGTAAAAACTGAGATATAAATAAAGGTAAGCGAACTTTTAAACCCATATCAGCAAGGTCTTTTAAAATACCATATTTCCATGTGATGTCGTAGGCCTTTTCGACGTCGAAAAATATCGATACCACATGTTCATTATTAAGAAAACCGTCACGAATGAAGGTTTCAAAGCGAACAAGGTGATCCATAGTGGATCGACCTTGACGAAAACCACGCTGAATGTTTGATAAAAGCATGTTGGCTTCAAGAAACCAAACAAGTCTATCATTTATCATCCGTTCCATAGTCTTACAGATGCAACTGGTAAGAGCTATGGGACGGTAATTTCTCGGATCACTGTGATCCTTACCCGGTTTAGGGACCGGGATAACGTACGCCTCTCTCCATGATGGGGGAAATTTACCAGTCTTCCAAATATCATTAAGTAAGTCCAAGAGTGTCTCCAATGGCTCAGATGGTAAGTGGTTCAGAAGCTTGTAATATATATTATCCGGGCCGCACGCAGTATCGTGTGCCTTTTTTAGAGAAGTTTTAAGCTCTTCAACTGAAAATGGACGATTATAGTCTTCTAAATTCGTAGAAGAAAAGGGCAATTTAATTTTCTCTTTCTGGTTTTTAATATGCTGGAATTCAGGAGAATAATTTCCAGATGAAGATTTGTGGCATATTGTTTCAGCTATTTTATTGGGTATATCATGCGGTGGAGTTAATAAGGTATCACCATCCTTTAAGTGCTGAACTTTGGCTTTACTGTTCTTGCCCTTAAGTTTCTGAACCATGTTCCAGACCTTACGCATGGGTGTTTTGGACGTAATGCCTGAAACAAAGTTCCGCCAACAAGATCGTCTCTTGGACTTAATTAATCGACGCGCCTTGGCTCCAAGTATACGAAGGTGGTTTAAATTATTATCATCAGGACGATGATTAAATCTGCGCTCGGCCTTTTTGCGGTCTTTTATAGCCTTACGACACTGATTATCATACCAGGGTTTACTTTTGGATTTGGGATTTGTCGAAGTCTTAGGGATGATTCTATCGGTTGCTGTTAATAGGAGTTCATTAAATGTAAGCAAAGGATCATCTGCAGCATTAAGATTCTCTGCAGTGATGTCAGCCTCACAGAACATCTCGAATGCCATCCAATCTGCTTTATCGAACTTCCACCTAGCTACACGTTCTAAAGAATTAGAAGTGAGATGCTCTAGGACAAGAGGAAAATGATCACTACCACAATGATCGTCATGCACCTTCCAAGAAAAATCCGGAAGAAGTGATGGATCGGTGATAGTGAGATCGATAGCAGAATATGAACCATTACCTGGATGTAAGTAGGTATTAGAACCATTATTGAAATAACATAGTTCATCTTTACATAAGAAATCTTCTACTATTTTGCCCTGATCGTTTATATTATTACTACCCCATAGGGGGTTATGCGCATTAAAATCTCCCATAATTATGAAGGGAGTTGGCAATTGATCTTTTAAATTATGCAACTGGTAAAATGACAAAGAAGAATGAGGAGGAACATAAACTGAACATAACGTGATTGTTTCCGATAAGGAAACACGGACGGCTACAGCCTGAAGCTCTGTGTCGAGAGCAACAGGGCTGTGAATTATATTATTATTCACTAAAATAGAGGAGCCGCCACGAGCTCGCTCTTCCTCATTAGAGTAAGTGCTATATAGTGTATAATTTTTTAGTCATATTTTATCTTTGTCAGATGTCTTCAGGTGAGTTTCCTGAAGACAATGGGCAATTGGATTTAAAGATTGAACCAACTGTGTTATTTCAATGAAATTTATTTTAAGACCTCGACAATTCCACTGTATAATTTTGTCTAAGGAAGTCATTATGGAGGGAAGCGTATGGGGGATTTCTGTCTGGACCGTGCACGACCCTTTTTGGGAGACCTACTAGTAGATCTCCCCGATGCAGATGATGTATCCATCATGTCCGCATCGAACGCTGAAGGACCGACGTCCTGCAACGACCCAAACTTATTGAAAGTTCGGATAGGGTCCCTAGTAGCCTTGGAAGGACGCTCTGTGGGACCACTAGGTTTACCTTTCTTGTGATGTTTATCACCCGCTGCATTTAGTGAAGATTCAACGGGTTTAGAGGATTTGGATTTATTTGCACAAGGTTTGTGGTCAGATGGAGAATCAGGTGAAGTAGCGGCTTTTTCAGTAAGATTGATATCGGGTTGTGATGAAGAACTGGCCGTGTTTTCCAAGGGATTTACGTCGAGTTTCTGTGGCTTCTCTATACCAATGGGCCAAGTGAATGATGTTTGAACTCCTACGGAAACGGAGGGTTTCTTGACACCCAGAAACTTGTTGGCCATACCTCTCCAATACACGACGCAGAGCGTAGCGATAACTTCGGAATGGTTTCCAAGAGAAACCCGCCAGCCGTAATGTACCCTGTATTCATGTGAACTATCAACAGCGGTCACTGACAATCCTGGACTGCGGTCAGAACCAGGTAATGTACACGGTCAGAGATTGATATGTTTGAACCAATCGATTGTGAACTGTTTTACAACCCTCCATTCGGTGTCCGGTGAACTAAAACAGGCAAACATGTGACAAAACGGTTAAACACCCGAATATCTGTTCAAAATGGAACACCGCAATGTTGACATTCTGTAAAATTGTACAATTATATAGCACAAATGCTGCTGTTTATTTTGCTTTATTTCAGCTATTTCGAAAAAAAAAATATTCAAGGAAACGCCATAACTACACCCTGTTGGACATAGACCGGGTCAGACGGCGTCTGACCTTTAGCGAAAACTCACAGACGACTAAAAAATCACGCAGAATGGGCCCATAAAGAGGAGTTTTAACACTTTTGAAACGATCTCTACCAGACAGGGATTATGTACTGGGCAGGTGCAGTTCTTGCACTCATTGCTACTATAGTGCTGTAAAAGATCCATCACATGTGCGGGGTTGTATATATCATAGTGGTAACGCTGTTATTTACCTTTACTATTTCAAGAGTGGGAACGTCACACAGGACGCATAATGGTGTATACATATCGCGCCCTTATTTATCGATGAAAAGCCTCGCGCCCGTCCAGAGAGAGACGTAAGTATTTCGGAATGACTTGCACAGTTCCAGGGGAAAAGTGGTTCACCTGGTCGTGCGCTACATAAACGAGAAACTTGTTGGCCAGGCCTCTCCAGTGCACGACGCAGACATCGTCCGAGTTAACAGAGAGCGTAGCGAGAACTTCGGAATGGTTTCCAAGAGAAACCCGCCAGCCGTAATGTACCCTGTATTCATGTGAACTATGAACAGCGGTCACTGACAATCCTGGACTGTGGTCAGAACCAGGTAATGTACACGGTCAGAGATTGATATGTTTGAACCAATCGATTGTGAACTGCTTTATAAAACTCCATTCGGTGTCCGGTGAACGAAAACAGGCAAACATGTGACAAACCGGTTAAAGCACCCAAATATCTGTTCAAAGTCGAACACCGCAATGTTGACGTTCTGAAAAATTGCACAATTATGTAAACTACAAATGCTGCTGTTTATTTTGCTTTATTTCAGCTATTTAGAAAAACAAAATATTCAAAGGAACGCCATAAGTACACCCTGTTGGACACAGACCGGGTCAGACGGCGTCTGACCTTTAGCGAAAACTCACAGACGACTAAAAAAATCACTCAGAATGGGCCCATGAAGAGGAGTTTTATGTACTGGGCAGGAGCAGTTCTTACACTCGTTGCTACTATAGTGGTATAAAAGACTCATGAGATGTGCGGGGTTGTATATATCATAGTGGTAACGCTGTTATTTACCTTCACCATCTCAAGCGTGGGAACGTCACACAGGACGCATAATGGTGCGTCCATATCGCGCCTTGTAGCATTTACTACATCCCACATGGCGTGCCCTCATTTCAATCGACGTCATATGTTATTACGACAACAACTAGTTTGTTCAGGCTTTTCCATCAGTGTTCAGAAACCCTGGTAGTTTATAATTGGGCCTTATTCCGCTTAACCCGGGGCTAGACGCCGTATGTTCATCGTGTTGAGTATGGGACGACACGTTGGATACATGACAGTCGCGACACCATATGTACACTATAATGGAACACAATTTGGATGCTGATTTTGTTTACCCGCTTAGAACATGTTTCATATTGTTTACATCACTGAAAATTATCCACTGCTCCTCTTGCCATTAATCCGTCGTAATGTTTACATTTTATATTTTTTCCTAGTTCTCTAGTGCTTTGTGTTATTTGTTGTTTCTGGAATCTGTTATTGTGATTATTGATGGCTTATTTTGGCTGACACCTGGTATACAAATGTCGGTTTCAACGCCTGCCTTCATCTTTACGTCAACTGTGAACACAAAAACGTCTGCACAAATTGCATGGACATAATCTTGCGAGTGTTAATCTCAGTGTTTCATCGAAGTCTGGTACGTTTTGTTTGGTTGTTTTCGGGCGGTCTTCTCTATCGATGAAAAGCCTGGCGCCGGTCCTAAGAGGGACGTAAGTATTTCGGAATGACTTGCACAATTCCAGGGAAAAAGTGGTTGACCTGGTCGTGCGCTACATAAACGAGAAACTTGTTGGCCATACCTCTCCAATACACGACGCAGGCGTGGTCCGCAGTAACAGAGAGCGTAGCGATAACTTCGGAATGGTTTCCAAGAGAAACCCGCCAGCCGTAATGGACCCTGTGTTCATGTGAACTATGAACAGCGGTCACTGACAATACTGGACTGTGGTCAGAACCAGGTAATGTACACGGTCAGAGATTGATATGTTTGAACCAATCGATTGTGAACTGCTTTAGAAAACTCCATTCGGTGTACGGTGAACGAAAACAGGCAAACATGTGACAAACTGGTTAAAGCACCCAAATATCTGTTCAAAGTCGAACACCACAATGTTGACATATTCTGAAAAATTGCACAATTATGTAAACTACAAATGCTGCTGTTTATTTTGCTTTATTTCAGCTATTTAGAAAAACAAAATATTCAAAGGAACGCCATAAGTACACCCTGTTGGACATAGACCGGGTCAGACGGCGTCTGACCTTTAGCGAAAACTCACAGACGACTAAAAAAATCACTCAGAATGGGCCCATGAAGAGGAGTTTTATGTACTGGGCAGGAGCAGTTCTTACACTCGTTGCTACTATAGTGGTATAAAAGACTCATGAGATGTGCGGGGTTGTATATATCATAGTGGTAACGCTGTTATTTACCTTCACCATCTCAAGCGTGGGAACGTCACACAGGACGCATAATGGTGCGTCCATATCGCGCCTTGTAGCATTTATTACATCCCACATGGCGTGCCCTCATTTCAATCGACGTCATATGTTATTACGACAACAACTAGTTTGTTCAGGCTTTTCCATCAGTGTTCAGAAACCCTGGTAGTTTATAATTGGGCCTTATTCCGCTTAACCCGGGGCTAGACGCCGTATGTTCATCGTGTTGAGTATGGGACGACACGTTGGATACATGACAGTCGCGACACCATATGTACACTATAATGGAACACAATTTGGATGCTGATTTTGTTTACCCGCTTAGAACATGTTTCATATTGTTTACATCACTGAAAATTATCCACTGCTCCTCTTGCCATTAATCCGTCGTAATGTTTACATTTTATATTTTTTCCTAGTTCTCTAGTGCTTTGTGTTATTTGTTGTTTCTGGAATCTGTTATTGTGATTATTGATGGCTTATTTTGGTTGACATCTGGTATACAAATGTCGGTTTCAACGCCTGCCTTCATCTTTACGTCAACTGTGAACACAAAAACGTCTGCACAAATTGCATGGACATAATCTTGCGAGTGTTAATCTCAGTGTCTCATCTAAGTCTGGTACGTTTTGTTTGGTTGTTTTCGGGCGGTCTTCTCTATCGATGAAAAGCCTGGCGCCGGTCCAAAGAGGGACGTAAGTATTTCGGAATGACTTGCACAGTTCCAGGGGAAAAGTGTTTGACCTGGTCGTGCGCTACATAAACGAGAAACTTGTTGGCCATACCTCTCCAATACGATAACATCGGAATGGTTTCCAAGAGAAACCCGCCAGCCGTAATGTACCCTGTGTTCGTGTGAACTATGAACAGCGGTCACTGACAATCCTGGACAGTGGTCAGAGCCAGGTAATGTACACTCTCAGAGATTGATATGTTTGAACCAATCGATTGTGAACTGCTTTAGAAAACTTCATTCGGTGTCTGGTAAACTAAAACTGGCAAACATTTGACAAACCGGTTAAAGCACCCGAATATCTGTTCAAAATCGAACACCGCAATGTTGACGTTCTGTAAAATTGTACAATTATGTAGCACAAATGCTGCTGTTTATTTTACTTTATTTCAGCTATTTAGAAAAACAAAATATTCAAGGCAACGCCATAACTACACCCTGTTGGACATAGACCGGGTAAGTAAAAAAGCATTAAAAAAGTCACTCAGAATGGGCCCATGAAGAAGACTTTAAACACTTTTCAGACGATCTCTACCAGACAGGGATTATGTACTGGGCAGGTGCAGTTCTTGCACTCATTTCTACCATAGTGCTGTGAAAGATCCATCACATGTGGAGAGTTGTATATATCATAGTGGTAACGCTGTTATTTACCATCACCATTTCAAGCGTGGGAACGTCACACAGCACGCATAATGGTGTGTCCATATCGCGCCTTGTAGCATTTATTAGATCCCATATGGCGTGCCCTCATTTCAATCGACGTCATATGTTATTACGACAACAACTAGTTTGTTCAGGCTTTTCCATCAGTGTTCAGAAACCCTGGTAGTTTATAATTGGGCCTTATTCCGCTTAACCCGGGGCTAGACGCCGTATGTTCATCGTGTTGAGTATGGGACGACACGTTGGATACATGACAGTCGCGACACCATATGTACACTATAATGGAACACAATTTGGATGCTGATTTTGTTTACCCGCTTAGAAAATGTTTCATATTGTTTACATCACTGAAAATTATCCACTGCTCCTCTTGCCATTAATCCGTCGTAATGTTTACATTTTATATTTTTTCCTAGTTCTCTAGTGCTTTGTGTTATTTGTTGTTTCTGGAATCTGTTATTGTGATTATTGATGGCTTATTTTGGTTGACATCTGGTATACAAATGTCGGTTTCAACGCCTGCCTTCGTCTTTACGTCAACTGTGAACACAAAAACGTCTGCACAAATTGCATGGACATAATCTTGCGAGTGTTAATCTCAGTGTCTCATCTAAGTCTGGTACGTTTTGTTTGGTTGTTTTCGGGCGGTCTTCTCTATCGATGAAAAGCCTGGCGCCGGTCCAAAGAGGGACGTAAGTATTTCGGAATGACTTGCACAGTTCCAGGGGAAAAGTGTTTGACCTGGTCGTGCGCTACATAAACGAGAAACTTGTTGGCCATACCTCTCCAATACGATAACATCGGAATGGTTTCCAAGAGAAACCCGCCAGCCGTAATGTACCCTGTGTTCATGTGAACTATGAACAGCGGTCACTGACAATCCTGGACAGTGGTCAGAACCAGGTAATGTACACTCTCAGAGATTGATATGTTTGAACCAATCGATTGTGAACTGCTTTAGAAAACTTCATTCGGTGTCTGATAAACTAAAACTGGCAAACATTTGACAAACCGGTTAAAGCACCCGAATATCTGTTCAAAATCGAACACCGCAATGTTGACGTTCTGTAAAATTGTACAATTATGTAGCACAAATGCTGCTGTTTATTTTACTTTATTTCAGCTATTTAGAAAAACAAAATATTCAAGGCAACGCCATAACTACACCCTGTTGGACATAGACCGGGTAAGTAAAAAAGCATTAAAAAAGTCACTCAGAATGGGCCCATGAAGAAGACTTTAAACACTTTTCAGACGATCTCTACCAGACAGGGATTATGTACTGGGCAGGTGCAGTTCTTGCACTCATTTCTACCATAGTGCTGTGAAAGATCCATCACATGTGGAGAGTTGTATATATCATAGTGGTAACGCTGTTATTTACCATCACCATTTCAAGCGTGGGAACGTCACACAGCACGCATAATGGTGTGTCCATATCGCGCCTTGTAGCATTTATTAGATCCCATATGGCGTGCCCTCATTTCAATCGACGTCATATGTTATTACGACAACAACTAGTTTGTTCAGGCTTTTCCATCAGTGTTCAGAAACCCTGGTAGTTTATAATTGGGCCTTATTCCGCTTAACCCGGGGCTAGACGCCGTATGTTCATCGTGTTGAGTATGGGACGACACGTTGGATACATGACAGTCGCGACACCATATGTACACTATAATGGAACACAATTTGGATGCTGATTTTGTTTACCCGCTTAGAACATGTTTCATATTGTTTACATCACTGAAAATTATCCACTGCTCCTCTTGCCATTAATCCGTCGTAATGTTTACATTTTATATTTTTTCCTAGTTCTCTAGTGCTTTGTGTTATTTGTTGTTTCTGGAATCTGTTATTGTGATTATTGATGGCTTATTTTGGTTGACATCTGGTATACAAATGTCGGTTTCAACGCCTGCCTTCATCTTTACGTCAACTGTGAACACAAAAACGTCTGCACAAATTGCATGGACATAATCTTGCGAGTGTTAATCTCAGTGTCTCATCTAAGTCTGGTACGTTTTGTTTGGTTGTTTTCGGGCGGTCTTCTCTACCGATGAAAAGCCTGGCGCCGGTCCAAAGAGGGACGTAAGTATTTCGGAATGACTTGCACAGTTCCAGGGGAAAAGTGTTTGACCTGGTCGTGCGCTACATAAACGAGAAACTTGTTGGCCATACCTCTCCAATACGATAACATCGGAATGGTTTCCAAGAGAAACCCGCCAGCCGTAATGTACCCTGTGTTCATGTGAACTATGAACAGCGGTCACTGACAATCCTGGACAGTGGTCAGAACCCGGTAATGTACACTCTCAGAGATTGATATGTTTGAACCAATCGATTGTGAACTGCTTTAGAAAACTTCATTCGGTGTCTGATAAACTAAAACTGGCAAACATTTGACAAACCGGTTAAAGCACCCGAATATCTGTTCAAAATCGAACACCGCAATGTTGACGTTCTGTAAAATTGTACAATTATGTAGCACAAATGCTGCTGTTTATTTTACTTTATTTCAGCTATTTAGAAAAACAAAATATTCAAGGCAACGCCATAACTACACCCTGTTGGACATAGACCGGGTAAGTAAAAAAGCATTAAAAAAGTCACTCAGAATGGGCCCATGAAGAAGACTTTAAACACTTTTCAGACGATCTCTACCAGACAGGGATTATGTACTGGGCAGGTGCAGTTCTTGCACTCATTTCTACCATAGTGCTGTGAAAGATCCATCACATGTGGAGAGTTGTATATATCATAGTGGTAACGCTGTTATTTACCATCACCATTTCAAGCGTGGGAACGTCACACAGGACGCATAATGGTGTGTCCATATCGCGCCTTGTAGCATTTATTAGATCCCATATGGCGTGCCCTCATTTCAATCGACGTCATAAGTTATTACGGCAATAACTAGTTCGTCCAGGCTTTTCCATCAGTGTTCAGAAACTCTGGTAGTTTATAATTGGGTCTTATTCCGCTTAACCCGGGGCTAGACGCCGTATGTTCATCGTGTTGAGTATGGGACGACACGTTGGATAAATGACAGTCGCGACACCATATGTATACTAAAATGCAATACAACTTGGATGCTGATTTTGTTTACCCGCTTAGAACATGTATCATATTGTTTACATCACTGAAAATTATCCACTGCTGCTCTTGCCATTAATCCGTCGTGATTTTATATTTTTTCCCAGTTCTCTAGTGCTTTGTGTTGTTTCTGGAATCTGTTATTGTGATTATTGATGGCTTATTTTGGTTGACATCTGGTATACAAATGTCGGTTTCAACGCCTGCCTTCATCTTTACGTCAACTGTGAACACAAAAACGTCTGCACAAATTGCATGGACATAATCTTGCGAGTGTTGATCTCAGTGTCTCATCTAAGTCTGGTACGTTTTGTGTTGTTGTTTTCGGGCGGTCTCCTCTATCGATGAAACCCCTCGCGCTGGTGCAAAGAAGGACGCAAGTATTTCGGAATGACTTGCACAATTGCAGGGAAAAGGTGATTGACCTGGTCATGCGCTGGAAACCCGCCAGCCGTAATGTACCCTGTGTTCATGTGAACTATGAACAGCGGTCACTGACAATCCTGGACAGTGGTCAGAACCAGGTAATGTACACTCTCAGAGATTGATATGTTTGAACCAATCGATTGTGAACTGCTTTAGAAAACTTCATTCGGTGTCTGGTAAACTAAAACTGGCAAACATTTGACAAACCGGTTAAAGCACCCGAATATCTGTTCAAAATCGAACACCGCAATGTTGACGTTCTGTAAAATTGTACAATTATGTAGCACAAATGCTGCTGTTTATTTTACTTTATTTCAGCTATTTAGAAAAACAAAATATTCAAGGCAACGCCATAACTACACCCTGTTGGACATAGACCGGGTAAGTAAAAAAGCATTAAAAAAGTCACTCAGAATGGGCCCATGAAGAAGACTTTAAACACTTTTCAGACGATCTCTACCAGACAGGGATTATGTACTGGGCAGGTGCAGTTCTTGCACTCATTTCTACCATAGTGCTGTGAAAGATCCATCACATGTGGAGAGTTGTATATATCATAGTGGTAACGCTGTTATTTACCATCACCATTTCAAGCGTGGGAACGTCACACAGGACGCATAATGGTGTGTCCATATCGCGCCTTGTAGCATTTATTAGATCCCATATGGCGTGCCCTCATTTCAATCGACGTCATAAGTTATTACGGCAACAACTAGTTCGTCCAGGCTTTTCCATCAGTGTTCAGAAACTCTGGTAGTTTATAATTGGGTCTTATTCCGCTTAACCCGGGGCTAGACGCCGTATGTTCATCGTGTTGAGTATGGGACGACACGTTGGATAAATGACAGTCGCGACACCATATGTATACTAAAATGCAATACAACTTGGATGCTGATTTTGTTTACCCGCTTAGAACATGTATCATATTGTTTACATCACTGAAAATTATCCACTGCTGCTCTTGCCATTAATCCGTCGTGATTTTATATTTTTTCCCAGTTCTCTAGTGCTTTGTGTTGTTTCTGGAATCTGGTATTGTGATTATTGATGGCTTATTTTGGTTGACACCTGGTATACAAATGTCGGTTTCAACGCCTGCCTTCATCTTTACGTCAACTGTGAACACAAAAACGTCTGCACAAATTGCATGGACATAATCTTGCGAGTGTTGATCTCAGTGTCTCATCTAAGTCTGGTACGTTTTGTGTTGTTGTTTTCGGGCGGTCTCCTCTATCGATGAAACCCCTCGCGCTGGTGCAAAGAAGGACGCAAGTATTTCGGAATGACTTGCACAATTGCAGGGAAAAGGTGATTGACCTGGTCATGCGCTGGAAACCCGCCAGCCGTAATGTACCCTGTGTTCATGTGAACTATGAACAGCGGTCACTGACAATACTGGACAGTGGTCAGAACCAGGTAATGTACACTCTCAGAGATTGATATGTTTGAACCAATCGATTGTGAACTGCTTTAGAAAACTTCATTCGGTGTCCGGTAAACTAAAACAGGGAAACATTTGACAAACCGGTTAAAGCACCCGAATATCTGTTCAAAATCGAACACCGCAATGTTGACGTTCTGTAAAATTGTACAATTATGTAGCACAAATGCTGCTGTTTATTTTGCTTTATTTCAGCTATTTAGAAAAAAAAATATTCAAGGAAACGCCATAAGCGCACCCTGTTGGACATAGACCGGGTAAGTAAAAAATCATGAAAAATCACTCAGAATGGGCCCATGAAGAAGACTTTAAACACCTTTGAGACGATCTCTACCAGACAGGCATTATGTAGGGAGACTCACTTAAGTTGAGCCAGCATGTAAGTTGAACCACCCCCCCATAACTCTTTAATGATTACTTTTCTAGCACGAGTTGCTGCCCTTAATTTGAGCTCTTTGGCCTCTGAGGTCACCTACTTCCATTTTCCCACTTGATGGCTGATATTTTCATTTGGAGGGGAGAAAAACTGTTTTTTACACAGAAAAGTGGATTCTGCTGACGAAGGTATGTGATGTAATTGAACATTAATATACAATCTTTTATGAAAGTAAGTAGTTCTGTCAGACTTGTTGTTTTTTAGACATTGCAGGTGTATATTGTTTGAAACTTCACATTAGCTAATGTGCCAACATGAAAGCATTTTCTGTCAATGGCTGGTGTAGGGCAAGTTGAGCCAGTACTAAAGGGATAAATTGAGCCAGTGATCAACTTACCCCCATAGGGGATCAACTTACCCCTGACAACACAAAGGTTTATTTTAGCTTCATTCTGAGTCAATTTAACAAAATAAAAGAACAAAATCGTCATATAATATAGTTAGAGGACGTCAAAATGGCTTTCTTTTTTAAAAACAATGATTCAATTTTTTAATTTGTTTTCTGTTCCCAGGAACGATGCGAAGTTACAAAAGGAAAGCTGAGCGGGGAGTGCCGGTTGACTTACTTATGAGAGCTGCAAAGGAAGTTGACAGAGGAGAGAAAGTAAGAAAAGTGGCCCGCGATTACAAAATTGATCGAATGACACTATCTCGATTCATGAAGAAGAAAAAGGAAGACCCTGCAGCCACTACTGGTTACAAGTCGGTAGCAGAGAGACAGCAGATATTTTCCACCCTTCAGGAATGAATGAATGAATGATTATGGCTTAACGCCACATCGGCAATATCTCAGCCATATCGTGGCGAGAACAAGGTGGAACCACGAGACAGTTCAGGTTTTCGATGGTGACATGAGAACATTAAAAACAAACCAAAAACGTACGGACATGATTAAAATCAGGTAAGAAAACCAAAACAGCTAAAACTCGAAAACCAGCACATTAAGGAAGTTTTATCACTAGTACGTATGAAAATAAAATTTATATTTTATGATACAGGCCAATGGCCTTCAAATATTTTATGACAGCGTCGCCAGCGATGCTGTCAAACAAATCATACATGGAGTTTACTGTGTAGAATTTTTGCCGCACATGGGCAAAGTCCACACAGTCAACCAGTATATGTTTGATGCCGTATTCAGCACCACATCCAACACACTCGGGAGCACTGCTCCCATCCAGGATGAAATTGTGTGTTAGACGAGAATGCCCAACACGGCATCTTGTTAAAACCACTTGGTCTCTACGAGACATACCCAGTGTATAAGAGTTATGGCCAATGACAGGGTGAATAGCGTGCAGTTTATTACACACCTGCACGTCCCATTCACCCTGCCAAAGGCGACGAATATACTTAAGAATGTTAGATTTAAAATCAGCGTATGGGATTTTAACTTTTGATAGGGATTTATTTAGGGCAGCCTTTGCCTCCCTGTCCACGACTGTGTTTCCATGGATACCAACATGGCTTGGTATCCAACAGAATATAATATCTTTGCCTCTTTTAATCAATTTTCTATGTAAGGCTAAAATTTCCAGAATAAGCGGGTTTTTGAATTTATTATTCTCCATTGCCAAAAGGCAGGAGAGCGAGTCACTGCATACCATAGCCCTCTGGGCACGCCCAGAGGAAACATATGATAAGGCCAGGAGTATAGCCCTGGCTTCTGCAGAAAAGATAGACGATGAAGACGGAAGACGAAGAGAAGAGACCCGCTGTTCTAAGACAGCCGCAGCCGCAACCCTGTCCTCATCCTTTGACCCATCAGTGTATATAAATTTATAATTTGGATAATTACCCTTAATTTCAGCAAAAGCTTGTTGAATTATAAGAGGGTTTGTATTCGATTTATTATATTGACGTAGATCAAATATTAGTTTAGGTTGTGGAAGAAGCCAGGGAGGAGACTCCGGAAAAGATACCGGAGCTATCTCCTCTAGCTTGATGTTAGCTTCCACAACATGGTCCTGTATACGAAGACCGAACGGAGGGATCTTCTTAGGACATTTAGTATATTTGTCTACATATGATGGATTGAAAACACAGTCGTAGGCAGGGTTTGTTGGGTGAGCTTTAAGCTTTGTTGCGTATTGAAGGCTGAGTTTAATACGTCGGTTATGTAAAGAAGGCTCATTGGCCTCCACGTATAAACTCTCTACTGGTGAGGTTCTAAAGGCACCAAGGCTGAGCCTCAGACCTTGGTGATGGACCGGATCCAACATTTTAAGATATGATTTCCTAGCGGAACCATAAATGATGGACCCATAGTCCAATTTAGACCTCACCAGAGAACGATATAAATTAAGTAAAACAGATCGGTCAGCACCCCAATCGGTGCTAGACACGACCTTAATTATATCGAGAGCCTTTATACATTTAGCTTTAAGCGTTTTTATGTGAGGTATAAAAGATAATTTACTATCGAATATAACTCCTAAAAATTTATTTTCCCCAACAATCTTCACTGGTTCACCACAAAATTTAAGCTCAGGGTCTAGATGAAGTTTGCGTTTATTGCAGAAATGCATACCGACGGTTTTAGACGTAGAAAATCTAAAACCATTGGCAACTGCCCATTTCTCGATCTTATTGAGACAAAGCTGCAGTTGCCGCTCGATGTTATTCATATTTTTCGCCCGGTAGCATATCAGAAAATCATCTACATATAAACAACCCTCGGTTCCAGATGTTAATGTTTGGGCCAAGCTATTAATTTTGATGCTGAACAGCGTAGGTGAAAGGATACTGCCCTGGGGTACACCCATCTCTTGCTCATAAGAGTCCGAAAGAGTGGACCCCACCCGTACTTTAAACTGACGATTTGATAAAAATTTGGATATAAATATAGGTAATCGACCTTTAAGGCCCATATCCGCGAGGTCTTTTAAAATGCCATATTTCCATGTGGTGTCGTAGGCCTTTTCAAGGTCAAAAAATACTGACACCACATGTTCATTGTTAATAAAACCATGGCGAATGAAACTTTCAAGTCGAACAAGGTGATCCACTGTGGATCTACCTTGACGAAAACCACATTGGATATTAGATAGTAACTTGTTGGTTTCGAGAAACCAAACAAGTCTATCATTTATCATCCGTTCCATAGTCTTACAGACGCAACTGGTAAGAGCTATGGGACGGTAATTATTTGGATCAGTATGATCCTTACCCGGTTTGGGAACCGGGATAATACATGCCTCCCTCCATGAGGGTGGAAAATTACCAGTTATCCAAATATCGTTCAATAAGTCCAAGAGAGTCTCAAGTGGTTCAGCTGATAAATGGTTCAGAAATTTATAATATACGTTATCAGGACCACATGCTGTATCATGTGCCTTTCTGAGTGCAGTTTTTAGTTCATCGATATTAAAAGGACGATTATAATCTTCTAAGTTTTTAGAAGAAAAGGGCAATTTCATTTTCTCCTTCTGGTTTTTGATATGTTGAAATTCTGAAGTATAATTCTCAGAAGAAGATTTTTTTGAAATGGATTCCGCTAATTTATTAGCTATATCGGATGGAGAAGTTAGTGTGTTATCTCCATCTTTCAAGTGCTGGACTTTTGCTTTGTTATTTTTACCCTTTAGTTTCTGAACCATATTCCAGACCTTACGCATAGGTGTTTTGGACGTAATGCCTGAAACAAAGTTCCGCCAGCAAGATCGTCTCTTGGACTTAAGTAATCGACGAGCCTTAGCTGCCAGAATACGAACCTGGTTTAAATTTTTATCAGTAGGACAATGATTGAATATACGTTCGGCCCTTTTACGGTCCTTTATGGCTTTACGACAGTCATTGTCGTACCAGGGTTTACTTTTGGATTTTGGACTGGTCGAGGTCTTAGGGATAGTTCTATCTGCAGCTCGTAATATAAGCTGATTAAATTTAAATATTGGGTCATCTGCTGCATTGAGAGTCTGTGGAGTGATATCAGCCTCACAGAACATCTCAAATGCCATCCAATCTGCTTTATCGAACTTCCACCTAGCTACACGTTCTAAAGAATTAGAAGTGACATGCTCTAGGATAATAGGGAAATGGTCACTACCACAAAGATCCTCGTGCACTCTCCAAGAAAAATCCAGGAGAAGTGATGGATCAGTGATAGTGAGATCGATAGCAGAATAGATGCCATTACCCGCATGCAAATGAGTATTAGAACCATCATTGAAATAACACAGTTCTTCCTTGGTTAAAAAATCTTCTACTACCTTGCCCTTATTATTTATATTGTTACTTCCCCATAAGGGGTTATGGGAATTAAAATCGCCCATTATTACGAAGGGTGTAGGTAATTGTTCTTTCAAATTATGTAACTGTAAAGCTGACAAAGAAGTGTTCGGAGGAATATAAACCGAACACAAAGTGACTGTCTTAGACAATGAGACACGAACGGCCACAGCCTGAAGCTCTGTATCCAGAGCAACAGGACTGTGGATAATATTGTTATTTATGAAGACAGAGGAGCCGCCTGCAGCTCGCTCTTCTTCGTGACAAAATGTACTATAAAGTGAATAATTTTTGAGGGTTATTTTATCTTTGTCAGATTTCTTCAGGTGAGTTTCCTGAAGACAAAGGGCAATGGGATTTAATGATTGGACCAGCTGTGTTATTTCAATCATATTAACCTTAAGACCTCGACAATTCCACTGTATAATTTTGTCGTATGTAGACATTACGGAGGGAGGCGTATAGGAGATTTCTCTTTATGTTTGGATCTAGGGCGACCCTTCCTTGGAGATCGGCTGGAAGATCTCCCTGGTGCGAGTGATGTATCCATCACATCCGCATCTGATGTTGAAGGGACAACGTCCTCCAACGATCCAAACCTGTTAAATGTTTGGACAGGATCTCGAGTGGCCTTAGAAAGATGTTCTCTGGGGCCACTCGGTTTACTGGCTTTACTCTTACTACTTGGAGTTGTACTTTTGGATTTGTTTTCTTCATTATGATTTTTAGAGGGCTGAGGTTCAGGTTTATCAGTTTGTTTTACATTGTTTACTGGTTTTGTTTCTTGTACTGAGATGGTCTGAGTTGAACAAGAGTTCCGGGCAGGTTGAGCTGAAGGTTCCACAGTGATCGAACTAGGTTTGTCGTTTCCAATGGGCCAAGTCAAAGAAGTTTGAGTTGCAACAGATGTTGCAGCTCGCTTGACCACATTGGCAAACGAAGTCTGCGGTGGCGTACTCGAAAGTGAGGCCAATTTGCGGGCCTCCTGATAGGAAATGTTGTTTTTAGTTTTTAAGTTGATTATTTGTTTTTCTTTAATGAAAAGAGGACAGTCCTTAGAGGAGGCCATGTGATCTCGGCCGCAATTGCAGCACTTGATTGTGCTGCTGCAGTCAAAACCATCATGACCTTCACTGCCGCATCTGAAACAAACCAGTTTATTTTTACACTGGCCTTTGCCATGACCAAACTTTTGGCAAGTAAAACAGCGTGTCGGGTTAGGTATGTATAAATCCACATTAACCCTATACGGGCCAATGTAGATATATGATGGTAGAGAGGTACTATTAAAGGTTATCAGATAGGTGTTTAATTTGAGGATGTTGCCAGCTCTTTTTGTTGTGAAACGTTTCACTCTGACAACACCCTGTGGCTTTAATTCTGTACATATTTCCTCTTCAGTTAGGTCGAAAATATCCCCATCCCTGTCACGTATTATTCCCTGACAGCTGTTCAGGGTATTGTGAGGGGATGTAAAAACGGATATATCAGAAATTTTATTCAGCGATAGTAAGTTTTTAGATTGCTGTTTCCGGAAACATTCTATCAGAATGTCTCCGGATCGCAGCTTTTTCACATTTTTTAAAGTGCCTGCTGCACCCTCCAAGGCCCTCTTCAAAAGAAAGGGATGTATTTTCGAGGCCGGCTTTTGTTCACTCTTTGTTGAGAGAACAATAAAAGCCGGCCAACTTTCCTGTCCAATGTCTAGAGGGTCTGATAGAACCTCCAGCTTCCTCTTTTTATCAGCCCCTGAATTCGGCTGAGACGACGATCGAATGTTTGAAACATTTTTTGAAAGGTTTAGGGTATTCATAATAAATAATTAGGAATTCACCCCACGTGTTCCCCACCCACCACGGAGTGCCAACAAGGGCGATGCCTCAACCTGGGGATACCCGGCAGGAAAGACACCAAGGATTCCACATGGGGTATACTCAAATAGATGGCCTTAATATGCACACCCCATTCCCCACCCGAGCTCCTCCATCACCCACCCTATGAAGGAGGTTGCACATTAGACACGGACTACTTGAGTGACCCTACAGCCACCGCCTCAAACGCAATCCCACGAACGAAATTTGAGAAAAAATCATTTGTTCTCTAAAGAGTGTTTATAGAGAGAAGTTTTGGGACCGCGCAGAGGCAAGGCGTGACCAGCCGATTGATCGGATCGGGCCATCCGACCGCCCGTCTTTGGAGAAGTAAGGGCCGAAGTGGAGTGTTGGGCGTGAGGATCTCGCAAGATGAACCCGCCCTCAGCCACCAGGATCCCGTCCTCCCCCATCACGGGTCGCAACCCACGGCAAACAGGTTGCCCCTTTTAGTCGCCTTGTACGACCAGCCCGGGGAGGCTGTGGAACTATTCTATTCACCGGAACCACACGGGAGAGCCCTAGGTTAGTCGCCTCGTACGACAAGCTTGCCTAGAGAACTGGGGCCCTATTCTTTTCACTCCCGGGAACCCCACGGGGGCCCTTCAGGAGGCAGAACTTGTACAGCACATCAGACAGTTGTCTGATATGTTTCATGGCTTATGTCTGAAACAGGTTCTAAGTCTTGCATATACATACGCATTCCAAAATGGCTTGGCAGTACCTAAGAGTTGGACGGAGCATGAGGCAGCTGGTAAAAACTGGTGGCTAGGGTTGAAATCTAGAAACAACCTTGCAATAAGAGCACTGGAAGCGACATCATTTGCACGAGCATGTGCTTTTAACCGCCCGGTGGTCAACCAGTTCTTTGACAACCTAGCAGCAGTCCTTGACAAATTCAAGCTGGAAGCGAAATACATCTACAATGTCGATGAAACAGGGTGCACAACCGTGCAAAAGCCTTCAGCCGTTGTGACACAGAGAGGAAAAAAACAGGTGGGAGCAATCACACCTGCAGAGAGAGGAGAACTGGTCACAGTAACCTATGCAATTCACGCATCGGGGAACATTGTTCCGCCAATGTTTATCTTTCCTCGAGTGAACTACCGTGATCACTTTATTTGGGGTGCCCCACCAGGTTCCATTGGCCGTTCAACAAAGTCTGGAGGGATGAATGTTGATCTCTTTGATGATTATCTGGATCATCTAATCCGACACACTCGACCCTCTCGTGACAACAAAATACTCCTTCTCATGGACAACCATGAATCACATGTGTCGCTCAAAGCAGTCGATAAAGCCAGAGAAAATGGAATAATAATTCTGACCATTCCACCTCATACCAGTAATCGCCTACAACCATTAGATAAAGCGGTGTATGGGCCATTCAAATCTGCTTACAACAGGGCGGCTGATGGATGGCTGAGATCACACCCTGGGCAAACGCTTACGATCTACGAAATTCCTGCTTTGGTAAACGAGGCTCATATAACGGCAATGTGCCCCAGGAATATTCTCTCTGGATTTCAAACCACTGGAATATTCCCATTTAACAGGGATATTTTTGCAGAAGAGGACTTTGCAGGGGCGTTGCCAACTGACCAGCCACATGGAACTTATTCCGAGCCAATACCAGTGCCTTCCCGGCAATCGCCAATAGCTTCGGCTGATTCCATAGAAACATATCAACAACTGCCTAGTGCAGCAACCCAACACGAAGCAATGTCAGTGCCACAGACCTCACCGCAAAATTCATCAAATTCCACAGTTCCAGCCCATGCTTCACCAAAGCAACCACTGCCGTCGCCTTTTTCACCAATCCAATTACCATCACAGCAGATGCCCAACGCGTATGTTTCACCAAATGATATACACCCACTTCCTAAAGCGGAGGCCAGAAAACAGAAAGGAAACAGGAAAAGGGCACGTACGCAAATTCTGACAGACACACCAAACAGGGACGAGCTAGTTCACGAGAACAAGAAGAGAACGCATGGAAAGGTCGCTAAAAAAGCCCTATTTGACATTGCAGACAAGTCAGAGAACATTCATTCGGAAGATTCTGAAACCACAGATTCAGATTTCTCGACTAAAGAATCAGACAGCGAATTTGTTGAATCCGACAATTCCGAAATTATTGAAGGTGACTTTGTTATCATAAAGGTGTCTGGAAAATCACGAGTAGTGAATTACATCGCTAGGGTTGATGTCTTAAATGGCAGTGATGGATACGAAGGCGTGTTTCTGAGAAAACTGTGTGCAAAACAGGGTTCAGAAAAGGCAGTATTTGTGCCTGATGTTAATGATGAAGCCATGTTCGTTCAGAGTGACATAGTTTGCAAGTTGCCTCAGCCCAAAATAGTTGGCGGATCTGCCAGACGTAGCTGCCAACTTACATTTGGTTGTGAACTTTCGAAATGGTGCATTTAGAGTATTTGCGCTATATTTTTCCAGCCTATGGCTAGTTTAATTTGGCATTAAAGGCCCTCATAACATTAGGTAAGTTGCATGTATGTGACGTAAAGGATTTTAATTACAAGGACCAGATGTCTGATATGAGTAAGTCAAAGTGCTCAAGTTGCTTCTAAGAGATTTGCAATTTGTACAAATAAAAAGGTTTGCATTTTACATTCTTGTTACGATTTTATGTTCTGTGGAATTTGTGTTTTTCTTGTCATCTCATTGTGACTGTCAGGGCCTTGACCCATGAAGTAGATGTTCGAATCTAAATCTTGCAGTTTTGCTCCTTCTTGTGAAGCTTTAACTCGGCCTGTTAAGTACCTGGAAACGGCGGCGGTTTACTCTGGTTTCCTCCACCCCTCAACCTGTCCTCTGTCATATTAGTGAGAAACTCTTCAGAATGGCATTATACACCCATCAGATTAGGTAATAAATAAATGAAAGAAACACTTGTCTTGGCCAGAGAGATGAGGATATTTTCGTAACACAATAAATGCAAATTGATTTCCCCTAACCCTACTCCGACCACAATGCTGACAGCCAGTGGAAGTCGTGTGGAAGTGATTATGTCTATAAGCGATAACCTTATGTTCCTTTTAGCAGGATGACGATCAAGTCAGCATGTTCTTATACTGCTGACTGACAAAAAACATGTCTCATGGCTGTTGGCAACACAAACTTCCAGGTTCAACGATGATAACTCCCATATACGAGAGGATCAAAAGTGTTTATTTGGAATGGATCATCTTACCCCACATGTATGATCAACTTACCCCATGGTTGGGGTAAGTTGAGCACTTTGACACGCATTTAAACTCGCCCTAGGTAATACAATTCCAAACGCAAAACACAAAAGGCGCGGCGCATGAAAGAGGCAGAATTATAGATGCTTTCGATGTCATAAATATAATTGCTGAAATTCAAGATGACAGCAGTATAAACCACAGTACGTGAAAACTGGCTCAACTAGAGTGACTCTCCCCCTACTGAGCAAGTGCACTTCATGTATTCATTCCTACCACAATGCTGTAAAAGATCCATCAGATGTGTGGAGTTCCTTATGTCATAGTGGTAACGGTGTTATTCACCTTTACTATTTCAAGCGTGGGAACGTCACGCAGGACGCATAATGGTGTATACATATCGCGCCCTTCTCTATCGATGAAAAGCCTCGCGCCCGTCCAAAGAGGGACGTAAGTATTTCGGAATGACTTCCACAGTTCAAGGGGAAAAGTGGTTGACCTGGTCGTGCGCTACATAAACGAGAAACTTGTTGGCCATACCTCTCCAGTACACGACGCAGGCGTGGTCCGCAGTAACAGAGAGCGTAGCGATAACTTCGGAATGGTTTCCAAGAGAAACCCGCCAGCCGTAATGTACCCTGTGTTCATCTGAACTATGAACAGCGGTCACTGACAATCCTGGACATTGGTCAGAACCAGGTAATATACACGGTCAGAGATTGATATGTTTGAACCAATCGATTGTGAACTGTTTTACAAAACTCCATTCGGTGTCCGGTAAACTAAAACAGGCAAACATTTGACAAACCGGTTAAAGCACCCAAATATCTGTTCAAAATCGAACACCATAATGTTGACATATTCTGAAAAATTGTACAGATATCTATACTACAAATGCTGCTGTTTATTTTGCTTTATTTCAGCTATTTAGAAAAAAAAATATTCAAGGGAACGCCATAACTACACCCTGTAGGACAGACCGTGTCAGACGGCGTCTGACCTTTAGCGAAAACTCACAGACGACTAAGAAAATCACTCAGAATGGGCCCTTGAAGAAGAGTTTTAACACTTTTGAGACTATCTCTAACAGGCAGGGATTATGCACTGGGCAGGTGCAGTTCTTGTACTCATTGCTACTATAGTGATGTACAAGATCCATCAGATGTGTGGGGTTGTATATATCATAGTGGTAACGCTGTTATTTACCTTCACCGTTTCAAGCGTGGGAACGTCACACAGGACGCATAATGGTGTGTCCATGTCTCGCCTTGTAGTACTACTTATTACATCCCGTATCATTTCAATCGACGTCATAAGTTATTAGTTTGTCAAGGCTTTTCCATCGGTGTTCAGAAACTTTGGTAAGTCACAATTGGGCCTTATTCCGCTTAACCCGGGGCTAGACGCCGTATGTTCATCGTGTTGAGTATGAGACGACACGTTGGATACATGACAGTTGCGACACCATATGTATACTAAAATGGAACACGATTTGGATCTTGACTTTATTGGCCTGCCTAGAACGTGTATTATATTTTCACATCACTGGAAATTATCCACTGCTGCTCTTGCCATTAATTCGTGCTGTTTATATTTTATATTTTCTCTTCGTTCTCTAGTGGTTTGTGTTATTTGTTGTTTCCGGAATCTGGTATTGTGATTATTGATGGCTTATTTTGGTTGACACCTGGTAAACAAATGTCGGTTTCAACGCCTGCCTTCATCTTTACGTCAACTGTGAACACAAAAACGTCTGCACAAATTGCATGGACATAATCTTGCGAGTGTTAATCTCCGTGTCTCATCTAAGTCTGGTACGTTTTGTTTGGTTGTTTTCGGGGGGTCTTCTCTATCGATGAAAAGCCTCGAGCGCGTCGAAAGAGGGACGTAAGTATTTCGGAATGACTTGCACGGGAAGGGTTCTCTAGTCCGAAGGTTCTCTAATCCGAACTTTAGATGGTTGAAAAGCAGGCTATACATGTGCTATATCACATGTTGGCCCGAATGCAACAAGATCATCTAGCCTATTTTAACCCGTAATATTGACCTAACATTAGCAAGACAAGTTTTATCCATAGATCGTGAAGATCTATGTTTTATCAGACTAAAAACACCGCAAGGACAAAGCGTCAATCCCACTTCATACGTCGAGAGATTAATTAGATGATGTTGATGGATAATACATTTTACAAAGGAAAGGGACAAACATGACCATTTCAATATCCAGGCTGAACGAGCTTGGGTTTAAATCATAAGCTCGGTCAGGGAATTTTCAAGATTCCTCCGATTCCTTTATGGGGCCAAGGTGGTAATATATAATTAATATTCTTTCAGCTATTGTCAGATCTTCGTGGTTATACATGATCAACATAATCCACTCGACATTTCTTGAATTCCATCAATATGACACATGTTCTACATGTCACAGAGCTGTTCAGCGTTATATTCACCAATGGCTGGTGGTTTATTCCAGGCACCCCCATTGAGAAATAAGTCTGGAAAAGTGGGATGTTTAATTCATGATAATTTGTGCCTGTTCTGGACTCATATTAGCTGTTTTTACATGTTTGAGAAAACACTCGCCCTGGAGAACCCATTGGGTCATATATGACCCAGCTTATTCTTTAGCCCACTGGATACACACATAAATAGCCAGTCACTTTTTTTACCACCAAAGCCCAATGTTCCACATGTGTCCAACTGACAGTGACATCTGGTGGAGGATACTGTGACCTTATGCCAGTGTGAGTCCTTTTCCAACATGGCCGCGCCCATCTTTGGCACACGGTGAAAAAGGCAGCAGCAGTTAGAGGACAGCGAACTCATTTCCATGTAAGTTTCTTTTTTATTGCTTGCTTACATAATATTTAGGAAACTTAGGAACCTGTAGGTCTACTAGTTATGCAGCAATAACGTTAGTGCAAGTGTATCCAACATCGATAGAATGTTTGGGACATATGTGTCCCTTCGGGTTCCAATGGTTATATGTCTGTGGGTCATATATGTCCCTTAGGGTTTTTATGATCCTACATACTCCTGAGAATTCTTTTGAAATTATTTACCTAAAATATCATGTTTTAGTTGATAGACCCTCTTCTTTTATTTTTCAGATAAACATGGCAACTACTTCTAGAATAAGGCGGTTTTCCGTCAAACAGGTTATAGATGAGCTGGATGCTGATGACAGTGATTTTAGTGCGGGGGCCCATAGTGATGATTCTGATGACGAGTTGTATATCCCAGAGGCAGTGGGCAATTTGGATTCCGGGGCAGTTAGCAGTGACGAAGACTTACAAACTCCTGACAATCCAAACAACGATGATATTGAGTCTTCCAGCGATGATGATGCACCCTTAGCCTCCGCCAGCAGTTCAAAAAGTATTAGGGGCAACTATAAATGGGTAAAAAAAAAGTTTTGAGCCTCCTGTAAATGCAGAATTTCAAGGTGAAATACCCAAACCCACAGACCCGTCTGACATAACGGATACACCTCTACTCTTTTCCCGCCCATTCGTGACTGAGGAGATGCTCAAAATGATTGTTGAGTATACCAACAGATATAGCGTTCAGAAAATGGGGAAGTCCGTAAACACCACCGTAAAGGAAATGGAACAACTTCTTGGCATTTTCTTTAGAATGGGCCTTGTTGAGATGTCTGGAATTAGGGTATATTGGGAAAACGAAACACGGTATGCACCAGTTGCGGATGTTATGAGCAGAAATCGTTTTCAGTTGTTGGTATCTGTCCTCCACTTCATAGACAATGAAATGGCATCTGATGAAATCAAAAAGGACAGACTTTGGAAACTAAGACCATTTCTGGACATGTTTCGTGATCAGTGGGTACAGATAACCCCAATGCCACAGCAGTCAATTGACGAGATGATGGTCCCTTACAAAGGGAAATTTGGTCAGATCCGTCAGTATGTACGGGGAAAACCACATCCGTGGGGTTTCAAAGTTTGGGCCAGGTGTTCTGTCAGCGGCTTGCTCCATGACTTTGATATTTATCAGGGGAAAGGTGGAATAGAAAAGAAACAGTCCACACTTGGCGTCGGTGGGGATGTAGTTGTAAACCTGTGTAAATCCCTAACGAAACATGTCAACTACAAAATATATGCGGATAACTTCTTTACCTCAATGAGCCTTATTGAAAAGTTGTCTGAGGAAGGGTTTTTCTACACTGGTACAGTTCGTCAAAATAGACTTGCGAAATGTGATCTCTTGTCCGAAAAGGAGTTACAGAAGAAAGGTCGGGGTACTTTCGATTTCAAAGTGGAAGCAAAAAGTAACTCTGTATGTCTGAGCTGGCAAGATACAAAGAGAGTTACCCTAATGTCAACTTGTGCTGGTGCTGAGCCCGTGGATAAAGCGCGTCGATGGGACAAATTAGCCAAGGCGTACACAGATGTAGACCGACCGTATATCGTGAAGGAATATAACACCTATATGGGCGGTGTTGACATGTTAGATGCGCATATCTCTCGATGCAAATACCCAATCAGAACACGAAGATGGTATCTTGTTCTCTTTTGGCACTTCATCACGATCGGTGTTATCAACGGATGGTTGCTTTACAGGCGAGATTGTGAACTACTGGGAATTACAGGAAGGTCTGTTCATAAGCTTCGGCGTTTTCAGTCTTTGGTGGCCCAAGGGCTGGTTGAAGTTGGCATAGCAAGAAGGCGCGGACGTCCCTCGTTGGAGAAGGACATTACTTCACCAAAGCCACCAAAACAGGTACGCGTAAATCCAAGTGAAGATGCCCGATTTGATGAAATTGCCCACTGGCCAGAAAAAAGAAGCAAACGCTCTCGTTGTGCTGTTTGTAAAGAAAACAAAACTGACACATTCTGTGAGAAGTGCGAACTAGCGCTTTGTTTCAACGAGCGGAGGAACTGTTTCATAACATATCATATGAAACAGAGACAGAACTAGGGACGGTACCTAATGATTACATTATGTTTCAACAATTCAGTTTGTGGTTAGTGGATCATTTGATTCTGTTTATCGGATCAAAACCGTATTGATAAAGAAACTCTTTCAGACCATCTCTTTTCGTAATATGCATTGTCTTTTTTGGATAATAGGAGCTGTTCTTACATATTGTACAATAATAAAAGTGCATTTGACTCGCGTTCACAATCTTTGTTCACAAGATATTTTCATTCTCAAGTTTCATTTGTAATTACTATTACCGCGTATTACTACTTATCACCTATCAGTATAGCGTTAGCTGAGCTATGCCAAAGACCCACTATGACCTTCCAAAGTACGGCATTTAAATGTTTTAAGGCATCAAAGAGAGTTTTGCAAGCATTATTAATAATTACATCGTCAAAACTTGAAAATGACCGCAAGATCATATTTCCATATTCAGATTCATAAAGACCCGGAGGGTCATATATGACCCATGCCCTATTTTGGGGGTAAAGGGGCAAACTGGTCTAAAACTACTCTTTTGTTGTCTGTTGGGTTTAGTTTGATTATTTCAGACATGGCATAGATTTTTTAACTTGTCCTAGGTTATGTTGGGTTCTCTAGGGCTAGATAACAGAGACTGTACAAAGACATTAAAGGCCGGACAAACTCTTACCAACACTAGCTTGCATATATTTTTGATTGTTTTATTTAAGGTATCGCCTGTTACAATTAGGAAACGATAGGTGGACACTGTAGGCCATATTTCCCAGCAGAAACTCATTTCAGTGAAATGTGAAAAAGTCACAGAATCAAATGTGTACTATTACATATCAATAATGTTTGATTTGTTTGACATTTTGTTCACCCATAACCCTATCAGGATAGCAGAATATATATGACCTAAAATGTCCAATTTGCACGTACTTCAATAAAACAAAGAAATTATTTGAGCTTATTTGTCGGAATGAGCTTCTTTTGGCTGGATTTCGCTGTTAAGTGGAATTTTGAGGAAACGATGTTTATGCAAATGTTGTCTGACACGCCCTAAAGTCGATTGTTCAACGTCCTGTGTTAGAGAGTCTGAGAGTTTTTGCTTGATTTCAATGAGATGTAAGTAAAGCACGCAGGATGCAATGTACTTTCTCAATGTAAGTATCAACTTTCCGTTAGTACTGAGAAATGTTATAGACGATTTCTAAGTAACCTCAACTTGGTGAAAACGAAACGTTAATTCAGGACATTATTCATTTTCATTGGAACTATGCAAGACTAATGATCCTCATAATCTGCTTTATTGATGCATGCTAAAATTACAAGAACCATTTGTGTCCTACCACCATGCCTAGAATAGAAGTTGGAGTTCGGAGTAAGGGGAAAGTCCTCATAAATAATGGCTACAAGTACCATTCCAACAAAAAGACCAATACGACTATTCATTGGCAGTGTTGGCGCAAATCGTGTAGAGCCAAACTGAAAACAAATGTTTTCAACATTGATGCTCAGGATCCAGACATTCAAGTCATTGAAAATGGAATGCACAGCCACGAAGAGGGCGACCATTTTATTGAGCATTGTAGGTTCCTTAATGAGGCAAGGAACCAAATTCAGGAAAACCCAACTAAGCCACTCAAGCGCCTCTATGATGAAAGAGTCACGGCCGCTAACAGGAACCCTGTTGGGCAGGGGGGTGGGGATAGACCACTTAATATCCCAGACTTCCCCAGCATTCGTTCTCAATTGGCAAGAGCCAAATCTAGACTACTACCGGACATTCCCCAGAACGTGGACGAAGTAGTCATTGAAGGTCCTTGGAGCGAAACATGGCGTGGAGAGAGACACCTGTTGCACCAAGACAACGATTGGGGAACTGCCATTTTTGCACCAAGAGCAAACCTCATAGCCCTAGATCGATGTCAGACAATATATATGGATGCAACGTTTCGAACCACTCCAAGGCCTTACGAACAAACCTTCAATATACTTGGCGATTACCACAGGCGCACCCTCCTCCTTGTGACCGCCCTGATGACCAACCGAACTGTAGGACATTATAGACAGGTTCTGCAGAAAATCAAGCGCTCTGTGCGAAGGCGTGTGGGACATGACTGGGATCCGGAAGCTGTTGTTTTGGACTTCGAGCAAGCGTTAATTACAGCAATAGAAACAGAAATCCCCAATACACGAGTTGACGGATGTTACTTCCACTTTAACCAATCTTTGTGGCGCCATATTCAGGAGCTTGGGCTTGCACGTGGCTACAGGAATGATGACAGGCTGCAAAGGCTACTGCGGAAAATCATGGCCCTAGGGTTTCTGCCAATTGCGCTTGTTCGTAATAACTTCAACCTTCTGCAAAACGCCCGACGGACACGTCGTCTGGTCAGGCGATATCCAGCTCTGATGGACTTTTTGGCCTATTTGCAACACACATACATAGATGGAAATTTCCGGATCCCCTTATGGAACGTATTCGGCAGGGACATGGATTGTCGAACAAACAATAATGCAGAAAGCTTCCACAGAGCATGGAACAATCGAATAGGTGTACGCCATCCAAACATTTGGATCTTCATTCGTCATCTGAAGGATCTTCAGGCTTCAACTGAAAACGGCATCCGTACTATGGATCGTGGTGGTAACCCGACAAGACGGGCTCCGCCTTGGCAACGTCTGGAAAACCGACTGGTCGAGCTTAAAGCTGAGTATCAGCGTGGCGCCCGGGACGTAGATAACTACTGGAATGCCGTTTCCCATTTGGTGCATCATTTTTAAGGCCACAACATATTCCACATTGTTTCCACATTGTTTTACTTTTGTCGAACTTTTTAACATCAGTGTTCTTTCTTTACGAGATATTTGATAATTTTATGATACCATGTGCGTCCCGTTAACTATAATTTTAAAGATAAGACTACCTAAAACAGTATATTCTATATAATTGAACATTCACCGTGGTACAATGCATCCATTTCCTAGTGAATCCAGTTGGCTGTAGTTATCACTAGTTTTTAAAAGAGGGAAACAAACGCCATTTCAATCATCAAGTTGTCTGTTGTAAATTTTCTTGAACTCTATAAATAGCTAGCCATATTTCACCTAGTGAATGAGTGAAGTCTATAGTACTCCAGATTTGATTACTCACCTGGTTCTTAGGTTTTTTTAGACGACTAAAATAATAACTAATAATAATAATAACTAAAGATCAGGTTAGGAAGATAAGGTTTTTTGTATTGGAAGAGAATGTTTTACTTCTGTTGAAAATATTGTTTTTGGCTGGTCTTGTCCTTTAATGGAAATTTTGCAGAGCTACAGCGACAGCACAACTTGGCACAACGGTTCAACCACATCGGCATCTTTAGCACTTTTGTACTGTTTTACCTTCGGTTGTTATGTTTTATCCAACTAACAATGACACATAAATTATAGTTTTCAGTTCTGTAAACATGTAAACTGTGGTTAGCTTATAGGATAAAGCAACACAAAAATTAAATCAGGTAATCTTTAAGACAATTATAATCTGTTTGTATTTCATGCATTTCGTGTATTGTTTTACGGTTTTTGTCATTTTAAGAGTTCTGTATATCAATGTAAAGGTAATCTTAGCTGTCGGTCATGTAGGCCACCCTCTCTTTTTTGACACCAAACATGCTAAGACAATTTAAAGTGCTGGGTCATTAAACTGCTGGATCATGAATACTTATGTGAGTATCTTTTACAGAAATATTCTAAATGGGCGATTTGAAGAATTGGAATTACTTTTTAAATCACAAAGGCGGGGTCCACAACAAACAGTGAGAACATAACACAAAAAGCATATGTAAAAAGCTGAAGTTTTGGCTGAGATTGTCTAGAATTGTATAGCACTTAGGCCGCTTGTACCACATGATTATTAGGATTTGTTAAAGATGCTTCATCCATGGGACATTTCAACAACCTATTGTAGTGCTGTTTCCACAGAAAGACGATATAATATATAATCAATGATCAATTTTCAATGATATTGGAGAAGTCTAACTTCATTTTTATTTTCCTTTCTCGTTTAAACATGACGTTAAGTTTTAGTCAGATTCTTTTTTGATGAAGGCTTGGGTATGTAGGTCTATTTTTGTAGAATTATGCATATGGTATTTATAGACCAGGTACGGTTAAAGCCTATCATTTTGTTAATTTGCTTGGTTATTTCTGTGCTCTATAAAGAGCATACATATTCCTAGCTCAATTACATTTGAATAGAAAGTCAGTATACGTTTTGTTGTTTGCTTTTTATTTAATGCAATAGAGTAACTTACGGATGTTACCCTCCAGAATAAAGCACCGGTATATGAGAAGTCATGTTGGTAATTGTGGGCGTGATTTCCAGTACACTTCATGTAAAATAGCGAATATGGTTGCGCTGAGAACACTGTCACACAAAGGGAACGGCAGTTATCTGACCCACCCGTGGGAATCAGGAATATATTCTACATACGGTAGCTCAACGTTGCGTTGTAGAACTGTTTGATATGTTGTTCTGTTCGTGCCACGAAAAAAAACAAACAACATAACTCAACGTCGGGTTTTCGCGTCAAGTTTTACCACTTTTCGAAACGCGGTAATGAAATCTCCCATGTTATAGCTACGGAAGCCAGATTTAAAAATTGGCGCGAAAAGTCGCATATAGCTTGCGTCTAGTTGGTGGAAGTAAAAGAGGTCTTTTTTAAAACTCGACGTGCATGAGGTTATCGAGTCAAGTTTTAAATGGATCGGAATATAACATGTCAAAACTCGTTTCAAAACTAGATGTCGACTTCTGCAATGTTACAATCTCATTTAAACTCAATGCGAGTTTTGAAACGAGACGTCCCTTAACCCTGTATTTACCCATGTAGCTCACAAGCTACATATAGCAGAATGCCTTCCAGAACTTACCCTTATGGCGTTGATCGGCCGTGACGTCATCATTTCGTGAGCTCAAAGTATGATTTAAAATAAGTAGGACATTATAGTATAGACTCTGCGAGACAACGGCGGAGAGTAAACCTATGTATAGCATAAAATTAAGCGAAAATGATGTGCCCGGGGCTAAATTAAGGTCATCAGACATGAATGAACATTCGGTGTTAGAGCTAAAGCGATGGCTAGAATGCAGAGGACTGCCCGTTCATGGGAACAAGCAACAACTTGTTGAAAGGTAAGTGATTTTCGCTACCGTGCTACCAGTTTTCGCGCGACAAAAATCGCTTGACCCATTCAATTCCTTTTAAGCATCGAAGTTTTCTGTTCGACCTCAATCAGCACGTTCCTTTTGAGTCTATTTTGTTTAGTATATGTGACAAATAAATGTTGTTTTTTTTTTAAATGATTATTTCTGTAAATGCGCCTACAGACTACAGGGATTAACCCGTTGTCAATACCTGCTCTATATACACGAATGTCAGTTCGTACTGGTATAATCATTTTTAACTACTTTAAAAAAAGTTTCGTGCAAAAACATGACTACTTTTAATATGGTGCCAATGGGTGCAAAATTTATGGTATTTTAAAACGTAACACTTTCTCCTGTCTATATGGGTACACTAGTGTCAACATTCTAAGTGAGATTCTCTACAGGTGACACTCAGCATATAGGCCTATATTTTAGGATGTTTTCTCACTGGCTTTAGACTTGCCACTAAAGAATAATGACAACAAATTGATTGGTGTAAATAAACCAACTGGAGTTGAAACCTACTAAACACTTGAAAAGTTCTTTTTTTTTCAAGTGTGCTTTAACTAAAAAAAAATGTATACTGTTTTAATTCTTCTTATCATGTTCTCGCTATTGAATTTTTATTTATTTATTTTTTTTATTTTATGATTCCAGATGTCAATCTTGTATAAAGGCGAAACAGGATGGAGATATACACATTGCCATTCACGGTGGTAAATGGTACGCTCAAAAGGTCCAGCAAGTACTTGCTGCGACACAAACTAGAGAAACCACCGACGTTCCTATTCTCCCAGTGACTGGCTGGAAAAAGTTTCCATCTTGTGCCATCCCAACATTATATTGCTATGGCTCTATATATGAACATATAATTACCAGTGCTAAAATATATGATGCTTCAAGTGGTGAATCCGACCAAACTATGACTGCAGATTTCAACACGGAGAAACCCATGAAGAAAGGCAGTATTTTGTTAGTGGCCATGTAATTAACATGTTGGATGTGCGAAAGGACAATTTTCATTTTTACAAGTGTGTTGTTCTCGCTTCATACAGTGTTGATAAACAGTTTAATGTAAGTGTTACAATTCATGACCAGGATGCAAAAGTGTTGGATGCATCATGTGAATGCAGAGCATCTGCAATGGGGAGATGTAGCCATGTTGCTGCTCTACTTTTTGCCTTAGAGGACTATACAATGCAGTTTGGCCATGGCATACCTTCATGCACCAGTCAACTTTGTCAGTGGAATATTGGGCGAAAAAAAAAGAAGAAATCCACAACCTGCACACATACAAACATACAGCAAGAAGTCCTAACCTTACAGGATAATAAACCATGATCCAAGACCAGCAGATTGCAAAACTTCTGATGCTGAGGAGAAATTTATTAATAAATTTATCACATCTCTACCAGAGGGCTCGAGCATGTTTCACAAAATTTTAGAAATTAGATATGAAGATTACGAGGTGGACATGGAGCTTTTGTCAAAACAAAAGCTAAGGGCACTTGCATTGAAAGATGATCAATGCTATGGTCCATACGAGATTGAAGGGACTATTGATCAGTCGAATAGGGTTTTATGACATCAGGATAGATGGTTGAAAGTGACTGCTTCAGTTGCAAAAGAGGTGGCAGGTTTGAAATCAAAGAGGTCTTTATTCAATTTTTTGTGTCGAAATTTATGGGGACTTAAGAAATTTGAAAATGCTGCCATGACATACGGAAAAGCTCATGAGGTTGAGGCATTTGAGAATTATCTGTGTCGAGACAATGAATTCAAGTATAAGTCTGGATTTTGGGTCAATCCAAAGTACCCTGAGTTGGGATGTAGCCCAGATGGACTAATTAAAGACAAAAATGGAAAAATGATAGGAGTGATAGAACTTAAATGCCCAAAAGTGTTAGAAAACATATCGCCGTTCAAGGTATGTGATATCGATGCAAAGAAGAAAAAAAATCTCTTTTTTTCTTTAGATGGTAATAAACCTCTACTGAAAAATAAACATAGCTATTTTTACCAAATACAAATGCAAATGGCTATTTGTGAAGTTAATTTTTGTGATTTTGTTATATGGTCTCCCAAGGGCATTAGTGTTCAAAGAGTAAACATTGATAATACTTTCTGGGATTCTCTGTATCCAAAGTTATAAGACTTTTACATAAATAAACTCCTTCCAGAGTACATTGAAATGAGAGTCCCAAGAAGGTTGCTTCCTGTAATTTTAGAAATTTGACCATTTATGTAAGGCTTTGTAAAAGCATTTTGCATCAGTCATCAGTCGTGTTGTACCACATGTATAACTATGAATCTTCTTGTTTGCTAAATAGATATGTTGCTATTAAAGACCAAGTATATTGATGATATATGCATATATCATGTTATTGACATAAAATAATGTGCTAATAAACAATCAATTCTGAAAAAATGAACTGTTTTTATTTATTCTCTTACATACATAATAATTTTTACTTTACCAGTGGCTCTTGATAGTTTACTAAAAATCCAATAATATGTACTATTTGTGACACAACTGGCTTTAAACTAAGTGGAAGTCGTTTGCCAATAATCTTGAATTTTTTCATCCTCTCAATTGCCCTTTCAACATGAATTCGAACTCGTGCTATCCTTTTTGTTAAGATTTCTTCTTGCGGGGTTAATTTTGATCGGCCATTAAGAAATGGTGGGATGTTCAGTTCAACTTTATGCTCCTGTAAAATGTCTTTAATTAAAAACCCACGATCAGCAATTACAAGATCTCCTGGCTCTAACAATTCTGCTAACTCTGACTGAATAAATAGTTCTCTATCAGAAATACTACCTTCATAAACATTTGAAATAAAAGTAATGCCTCCTGTAGGTGATATTCCGACTAGACATTTAAATGTGGTATTGTTTTTATATGAGGAATACATATTCCCTTGCTCAGCGAAGTCTCTCGAGGACTCTGAGCTGATTTCAAAACAATCTATAATAATTCGTACATTTTTGAATGAACTGAAAACAGAAGGTAAATGTTGGTCAATTATATGCCGAGCAGGGAACATTCTTTTTCTAAGACCTTCTGTCTTCTTGTACAAGTATTGTATCCAAGTGTTTATTATACCAGATACAGTATTTACACTTACATCAAAACGATAAGCTTGATTTGGCAATCCCTGCCTGAGTTTGACTAAAGTCATAAAAAGTTCATTTTGGGGTGACAACTTCCTTTCTCCTGTTTTCCTTGATGGTGTCTCTGTGGTTTTTCCTCCTCTCCAGTAGTTCAGATCTTTAGCTTCAAGTCCAAAACAGGAGAACAAATGAGTAAACTGATTCACATGTAAACCAGTATAAAAATGAAACTTTTTGTCACTTTTAGAGACTTCCTCAAAGCGAAACTGTTCAGCCTTTGGATATTGTGTCTGCTTTTCCATCTTTTCCTGGCGGTTTTGTTCGACCACGAGATTAATACGACTCACTAAGTTTGACTTGCAAATGAAGGAAGTTTGATATTATTTTGATGCCTTTTCGATCCTGTCGGTGTTAACAGAGAAATCCTTCTTGTATGATGAAACTGGGGTACTCTGAAAAAAGAAATTGTAAGTAAATTTCACTGATGTTTATTTATGTCATATTCAAAAACATTATTTAAAGAAACATAGCTAGGTAAGGTGTAAAAGAATATACATTAAAAAAAGATATTTCTTCATCAGTGCACAACTAGAATGCATGCACATTTCAATATTTGTGATTGGCTTTTTTCTAATATTATTTTTGCTTTACTCAACAGCTTGATGTTAATATGACATCCAGAGTATTATAGATATATTGATTCATACCTGATGATTAGCAGATTCAAACTCATTACTTTTTCCACTTAAAAGGATAGGGCCTTCTTGGAGGGCTAAAAGGCCTTCTGTGGCATCTAGTAGCAGCTTCTTGGATACGGGATTCGTTCTTTTGGTTGGGGGCCTTTGTTTTTGGGTTAACTTGCTAACCTATAGGGGAATAAAATCGAATAAATATTATCGAAAATATAGCTGTTGAATGTTGTATTTTTAATCTATTGAACAGATTAAATCTACTAAAAAATATTAGTTTTAACTCGCATACATTAATTAATGATAAACATATAACAACTCGATGTTATTATACACACTATGTTGTTAAACTGAGTCGGTCAATAGCCTAAAATCGACTGAGAAAACAACAACAACGAACCTGAAGAGGCGTGAATGTAGCTGGTACTGGATCGGGGTGTTCTTCCGATGGACCATCCGGATTTATAAAATGTTTGGTGCAGATGTATGTCCATTTGGTCACTTTTTCATGGGTAAACTGTTTTCTCCCACACGCTTGGATCCATCGCTTGCATTTCTCTAAGTCTTTACGAGGCTTTGGGAAAGGTAACCACTTCACACCTTGCATAAAATCTTTGTCTTTGTATCGACTGTCGCTCTTACAAAGTCCGTAACAACAATGTCGCGTTGCCCCACGGCCTTTTTGTTTGCCTGCTCTATTTTCTTTGGTAACGCTGTTGATCTCCATAATTGTTCACTGACTCGAGAGTGTCCAGCTGATTTTTTTTTTTTTGTCCTACTTTGGGCGCGCATGCGTACTTACCAGTTCTAAAAATAGATATTTTAGCCAGTGCCGATCAACGCTATTAACCACTGTAGCTGAAAGGCAACAAAATGTACCTCATGAAAACCAACACAGATGGCAGCACGTACAGTGTGACCTACTTCCTGCCCTGCCAGAGGTCATGAAGTGCTAACCACATGCCGCATGGTCCACGTTTTTTGACAGGAAAAGTTTTGCCCGGGCGCCAAATTCAAAGGTATGTATAACTAGATATCAGGGGTATTACAATTTTATATCTCAAATAGAATACTTAGGACTTAATTTTGTTCACAAAATATAGTGAATACATTTGTAGCTCAGTTTTTAAATTTGTGTAGCTCAGGAGCTACATTGGTAGAAACCCGCTGAAATTCTCCAATAATAACAGCACACGCCTTTGTTTGCGCTTCCGTATGTGTAGTTTTATAAGACATGTAGGTGTTGATTTTGTTTTCAGGAGCTAGTTTGACACCAAAATATTAATATATTGTTAATCTTTCACAGATGGCTGGCAAAAGAATGACAAATGTGCAGGATATTTTGGCTGTAGTCATGGCTTCTGACAGCGAATGTGAGGAGTTATCAGAAAATGAAGATGAGTGGTGGCCATCGTTTGATGACAATGTTGCTGATGGTGACATTAATGGCGTTGATGACAATGACGAGAGTGACAATAGGCCTACTGTTTATGGTGCAGACCACTTACTTGTTCAGCCTAATACCAGCAGTACTGATCACACTGAGAACGATGATTGGACAAAAACACAAAACTATAATTTTGTAAGACTTGGGAGCTTTGTACCACCTCAAGAGACAGATTTTGTGCCAGTTACAGCTACACCTGAGCCGAATCCAGAACTGACACCATATGAATATTATAAAATATTTGTAACAGATGCTGTTCTGGAAAGTATTGTGAACGAGACGAACAAATATGCCTTGCAAAAGGAAGGCATCAATCTACAACTCAGTACAAATGAGTTAGAGGTTTTCCTGGGGATTTATTATCTGATGGGTCTCGTTAAAATGCCAGCTGTTGGTGATTACTGGTGTGAGGAAGTGCGTTATGAAGCGATTGCCGACAAAATGAGCCGGAACAGATTTTACCTCAGCCTACCTCCATTTTGTTGACAACGCGACAGTAACTGATGAACAAAAAAAGCAAGATCGCATTTGGAAACTCCGTCCATGGCTGACATCGCTTCGTAATAACTTTTGTACTGTAAGCTCCACTGATGAGCATCAGTGTATCGACGAAATAATGGTGGCTTTCAAAGGCCGTTCAATTCTAAAACAGTACATACAGAAAAAGCCTAAAAAATGGGGATTCAAGCTGTGGGCACGTTGTAGTTCATCGGGGTTTTGTCATGATTTTGCAGTTTACCAGGGTAAAGGTACTGGGATTGACAATGACTATGCTCCAGATTGTGGTCTCGGTGGAAATGTTGTACTTCAGCTATGTGAGTCGTTGCCTCGTAATCACCAGTATAAAATTTTCAGTGATAATTATTTCACAAACTTTGAATTGGCAGTACAGGTAAGAGACCGTAATTTAGGGCAATTCATTGGCACAATCCAGGGCAATAGGTGTCACAAGGCCCCACTCAAAACTGAGACAGAACTTGCCAAAATAGGTAGGAGGTCAATGGATAGTGTGTACGACAAAGATAGAAATCTTATTCTTGTGCGTTGGTTCGATAACAAGACTGTTACGCTCCTCAGCACCTACACTGGAACAGAACCCGTGGACAAAGTGAAGCGGTATGATAAGGCCGAAAAGAAGCACATTGAAGTGCAGAGGCCAGCGCTTGTCAGAGTGTATAACTGTAACGTGGGAGGTGTTGACCTTTTGGACATGATGTGTTCACTTTACAGGAGGCAACTGAAAAGTAAACGCTGGTATTTGTACATCTTTTACCACACTCTTACTATCGCGTTGACCAATGCTTGGTTTTTATATCGCCGTGACTGCAAGCTTACAAACACAAAGCAGAATCTGCAGCTGAAGAAATTCCAGGGAATGACTGCAGAAGCCCTGATCAAGAAAGGCAAGCCAGCCCGTGGTCGGCCCTCTGCTGTGTTTTTCACATCTCCTCCAGCCAAGAAACAGAAGGTCACTCCTGCGCCCGTTGCAGATGTGAGATACGACATGGTGGATCATTGGGCTGTGCAACCAGGAAAGCGTAACCGCTGTAGATTTTGTCCCAGTGGCTTTTCTTGGTGGCAGGGCTCTAAATGCAAAGTCCACTTGTGCATGTGCCCTGAACGTAACTGTTTCTTTGCGTATCACCACAAGTAAACCAATGACTGTCCGTAGAGGTTGAAACCTCTATTTAATCGTCCATTGTAAAATTGCATTGGAGTAATGTTCAGTATAGATTGTTCCTTGCACTAACGTTTTCTTTCATATAAATAACGACTGTATGTAACATACAATATCAAGTCTTAGTATGCCTACACCCATTTGTCTCTCTCTCAGGTGTTACAAATAAATGGGCCTCACGCGGTCAGGGTTTGACAAGCTGTGGCCGGCGTCAATAATGTGTATTGAAAATGTGTCTTATTAATAAATTACCAATACAAGAAAAGTTGTTTCTCTTAGATTTTGTGATGACTGTTTACCGATTTAGGCCGCAATTAATATTTTGCAAACATTTGTTATCAAACCTTATACAACCTATAATTCCCATTGTAGCTCATGGGCAACATGTCCAGTAGAAGGTCAAAGAGGTCAAAGGTCAGAAAAAGTTGTGCGAATGTTTTCTACACCTCATCTAGACATACCATACCAAAGGAGTTAATTTTTAACCTGTTTAAACTGGTAGTGGTAAATAGAGGGTTAATAGTTCGCGTCGAGTTTTAAAGTCTGTCAAATATCTTTTTTCTTGCCACGAATAGATCACCATATTTAGGCGCGGCGATGATATTGTAAATAGCACCAATTTTGATGTCCGAATGGGGTCATCGCCTATCGCCCTTTTATACAAACAAGCGATATAACCTGTGAAGGCGGGGCGATATCGCGCGATATACGAAATGATAGAGCCGATAGTGCAGTAATGCGAGCTGACAAGTATTGCTGACCATGCGCAGTGAAAGAGAATGGCTAGCCTAATTTAGTAATTAGCTAACGGTTTTAAAATATACGCTGACGCTTTAAAAGTACTAAATTAACTAGAGCCTTTCATGAGGCTAAGGCTTCGGAACCGTCGGACTAGCGAACCTTCGGACCAGAGAACCTTCGGACTAGCGAACCGTCGGAACTTGCACAGTTCCAGGGGAAAAGTGGTTGACCTGGTCGTGCGCTACATAAACGAAAAACTTGTTGGCCATACCTCTCCAATAAACAACGGAGCCGTCGTCGCATTAACAGAGAGGGTCTGTACACGGTCAGAGATTGATATGTTTGAACTAATCGATTGTGAAGTGTTTTACAAATCTCCATTCGGTGTCCGGTATACTAAAACAGGCAAACATTTGCCAACCGGTTAAAGTACCCAAATATCGGTTCAAATCGAACACCACAATGTTGACATATTCTGAAAAATTGTACAATTATGTATACTACAAATGCTGCAGTTTATTTTGCTTTATTTCAGCTCCCCCCCCCCCGCCAAAAATATTCATGGGAACGCCATAACTACATCCTGTTGGACAACAGGTAAAACGTTTAATTCGGAAAATTGGAGCAAGAATTTTTGGAGCGCTACGCACCTGGTTTTAAGAAAATGATAATTGATTTAATAGTCCAAAATATAGATAAGTGTCGGGTAAGTGAACAACTGATGCGGTTTTCTCACCACCGACTATTTGTCGATGGAAAGAAAGGTAGAAAGATAACAGGTTTGCACAGCTCGTGTCGTCTTACATAAAATACAGTCGGTAGTACTAAGTTTGGGTTTGGCGTTGTTTGAGGTGAAGCTGCTCAGGTTCATGTCGCATTACACGAAGAATAAGCCTTCTGGAAGTATGGTGAAAACAGTGCAGATCTCTTACGGGAATGATTGCGTAATTACAAGGTTTAGTCACGTCGGCAGTATTTCCATAATATCGTGGCGAGATCATATTCAACGCTTGAAGCCACAAATGGTTGTCGACATTGCTAACCAAACAAAACCTGCGAACATTTGAATAACCGGGTAAAACACTACAATGTTGTTTAGATACAAATGGAGACAGTGCGATAATGCGTGTTGAGGGGAATCCCCCCTCAGGGGGGTAAAGGTACAATTATAACCTTTGTTGTGCGCTCTTCACCAGAAGGCACAATCAACGTAGACGTTGGCTATTCGTTGTGGCCGTTGATGGAATGTTTTAATCCATTTGACGTAATGAATCAAATAATCAACTCTCGTTATTGTGCGGTATGATCAATCCTTCTGTGGGGAATGACCTGGTGTAATCGCCGATGACCTGCGAACTAGGTATGTAATTTTCTTTGTGTATTTTCATGCTGTTGATGTTGATAACTAGACTTCTAGCGTGATCATGTTTGGCTTACTGAAATCACTTTTGTTTTATTCTGAATATAACTATTTGAGTAATGTGCTGCCAAGGGAAATATAAGTAACGTTTCTTGATCTGCAGTTAAGTGTACTTTCATTTGCATTTTAGTATATTTGCAGTACGAAATTATTTATGTGATTGTAAGATTAAATGAAATAAAAGATTTTATTGTTAAACCACTTCTTTCGTGACTATGCTATTTTGTTACCGAAGTACGGTAGTTAATTTTACTATGCAATCTAAGCATTGACCTTGTTGTATTGCATTTTTGGTTTATGTTTACTGGCGTTTGATAAAAAAGGGTTGTATTACATTCGTGTTAAATTGCCAGAAATAGCACATTTCATAGACATAACTGTCTGGGTTTTATTTCTTAAGTAACTAGTGAATATTGTCATATTGAATTCTACATCACACAACAAATGAGGATAGATACGAATTCCCATGGTTAATTACTTCGATGTCATACCCTCCTGAGGCCCCTCGTCCACAGTTGTGGACAACAGCTTGCCTCTCATATACCCCACTGTAATATGTCAAGCTAATTTATATTTAAATTGGGAACCATTGTCCTCAGTTATGGACAAACAGGTCCATGGAATGAGTGCATGTTGATCAGGATTATCTGAACTCTTCTGTGTGGAGGTAAGAAGAGATGATGGCGTGCAATCCTGAAGCGGTTGAAGGCCGGAGGGCTGAAAGTAAGTCAAGAATTTACAAACTTTCTGATTTTTTTTGCAGGTGTCATTACTGTTTTCAGATGCATAAACTAACCCATTTTAATAGTGCATTACGTATTTTAGGCTAGCAGTTTTTAATAATTAGATTTAAGAGACGTTTTAATGTTGTCCACAACTGTGGACAGTGGGACTCCAGTATATAATTTCGAGGGCTCGTCTGTGGACATTGGGTCTTAGAGGGGTATTCAATTCAACATCGGTAATGTTTATATGTTTTATCAAGAAGCGCTATCAAACCGTCTAATGCGATTTCATGTATTACTTGGGGGCACTGTGATAATGTTGTTGTTGTTGAGGCATCACAATATGTTAATGTGGTGTACAAAAATTCAATTTTTAATTAATCTAATAATAATAATCTCTATCAAATTAAATTCATGGAACAAAAAGAATGAAATACTTTAACAGTCAAATTGTATTCCATTAGATTTTATAACACTAAAACTCAGTCTTTTATTTTATTTTTATTTAGCTGAGAAAAAACGACTTTCGGCAGAGGAAGTATTAGATCTTCTGGATGATTCTGATATAGACCTGTCAGATGGTGAAGATGATGGTGTCATAGATGACGGTGCACAGGATTCAGACATTGATCCTGAGTTTCAGCCAAGTGATAGTGGCGGTAGTGAGACAGATTCAGAGACTGATGATGAAAATTATCATGCTAATCAAACACCTAGTGCTAGCAGAGGAAACGGAGTTAGAGGCCGGCCAAAAAGCAGGCGAGGCATAGGTGGACGAGGTAGGAGTAGAGCCCCAGAGCGTAACAGCCAGTTAGACTGGACAAGAGGGAAGTTCTCTCACACTTTTCCTGTAAGAGCCACCAATCCAGCTGACAATGCGATTATCAGAGACTGGCTAAACTGGACTCCAGCAGACTACTTTAGCCAACAACAACAACGTATGTGGTGGGAGTAAGACGTGTTTTGCTGGGCTCCGGGTGTACGGGCGAACTTGTATGACAACTCTCTACTGAGGCAGTGACTGCACGCCCTTCCCGTGCTGGTGTAGTCCCGTCAGAACGCCACACCTTTATACAGCAGTACTGCGTATACATGTAGGCCTACCCTGCCTGACACGTATCACAGCTACAAGGACGCTTTCTAAGTATACCTGTGGTTTGATTTGTTGGTAGAGAAATATCAGCTCTCTTTATTTGTTTTACAAACCACGCTGTGATTACGTCGGATATGCCGCCAAAAAAGCAAAGTAAAGCAACCTCACCCGAAAAGCAAAGCACCGTGCCTGTGTGTGCGGAATCTGCCGAACCTGCACAGTTCTCCCAGGAGAAACTGAATGAATTTATGGAGTTCATGCGTAAATCGGTGAGTGACTTACAGTATGCTACAGATAGAATGGAACGAAAAAGTGACAGCTTTTTGGAGCGACTTGTGTCACTTGAAAAGAAACAGAATGAGATCCTTGACAGTGTAAAATTCAACGACAAAGAAGTGGAAGAACTAAAAGCTGAACAGAAAGTGTTGTGTGAAAAAACAGCTGATATCAAAGTAAAACTTGCATGTGTTGAAGCCGAAAATCAGATACTTAAAGACAAGCTCCTCAACCAAGAACGCTATAGCCGATCTTTCAACCTTAGGTTTGGTGGAATTTGTGAAACGGAGGGCGAAAATACTCAGGAAATTTTAAAACAGTTGATTACGAAAGACCTAAAACTTAACAATATTACTATTGAAAACTGTCATAGAACTGGCGTACAAAGAGATGGACAAACGCGACATATTTTGGCCAAATTCCTTATGAGACCCGAAAGACGTGCGGTATTCTCAGAAGCCCGTCGTCTGTCCGAAAAAATCTCGTGGTTTGTAACCGAAGATCTCACCCCGGAAGATAGACAAGCGAAAAACCTTTTTCGTGATTACATGAAAAAGGCATTTGCTGATGGGAAAAGGGTGCGGTTCAACAGGGGGAAGTTATTTGTTAACGGCGCAGAGATCAAACCCTCTGACATTTAACTAGTTACAGTTCTCATGTGCACATAAGAAAAATATAGTGTACTTTGACTCATGTCAGTTGAGTGCTGTTTGAAGATAAAACCAAAGACAGTTTCCCACCCGAAATTCTAATTTACTTGTCTTGAACATAATTATATAATCAATGAAAAACATTCTGCCGTACGAAAGTTCAAATTACTCGTCTATAAAATTGTGCAGTTCAAACATTATATTAGGACTACAAACAACTTACTTAGTGCAGTAAATCACCCGAGTCCAGTGAGAGGAAAATCTAGCTCTCAGTATTGTGCGTATAAATATGTACATATCGCGGCCATGTGGAAAGCTTACGCTTTCTCATTGTGCTATGTGTATATATTCCTGTGCCTTATCTATTTGTCTTAAACTTTGTTTTTTGTTTACTTTTGGAATGTTCTTTTGTTTTAGTTTATTTTCTTTGATATTGATGAGGAACTTTACTATAAAAGTATTCATGTTTTTACATCTAAGCTACACAGTAAAACAAATGCCTAAGCCAACACCAGAATTTTTCACTAGACCAGTCTTTCAATACCAATCTATTATTAATTATCATGCTTGCCAATACATCTTCTCAGAAAGAGCAATATTATTATTTATGACTTTAAAAAAGCTACAAAATATGTTGTCACAAGATGCCCTATTACACAGTTTACTGATAATAGTGTTCAACGCTTACTCGAGCCCCCAAAACCGCATTATGCAGTATTTGCGTACCCGCGGTGCCTTATTCACACCCAGATACTCAAGTCTATGGTTGTCTTGTGTATGTGCCCTGGTCTACCTTACTCTCAAGTTTATCTCTGCCAATAACTTCCATATCCTACATAGCCCCGGATATTATACTTACATCCAAATTTCTTTCATACTGCTTAATGGATGACACAATTGAAGCGATGCCTTTCTTCGACTGTGAGGATTTGGTATCGGGTACTGACAATACGTCGCTATTGCCCGGGTTTGAGCAGCTGTGCTTCAACCCGCTTGATTTGAATACTCCCGGTGAAAACAGCTACATTACCGATGATGTGGATGCGGAAATATCACATTGGTCAAGCATAAATAATCATCAGTCAAACTATCACCATATCAATACCCTCAAACCTCATCTTTCATCCTCTGACGTATACGACTACAACACCATATCATGTCTTCATTTAAATGCTAGAAGCATTAAGAGTCACTACACTGAGATCCTGTCGATGATAAATGCCATTGATTTTGAATTTTCGTTTATAGGTATCTCAGAAACATGGCTGGATCCTTCTGTTGAATTTTTATTTGACGTCCCAGGATACAAACCATTTTATTTCTCCAGAGACGCCCGCAGGGGAGGTGGAGTGGCTCTGTTTGTAAACAACCGTTTTACGTCGTGTACTTTACGGGAAGATCTGTCAAACCATTACACTTGTGATGGCCAGGAAAGCATTTTTGTGGAAGTTACAGATCATTCAGCTAAGTATATTATAGGTCTTATCTACCGACCTCCTGGAAAAAGCGTCTCTGATTTTAATTCTTTTCTCCAGTCAACATTCAATATCCTTAAACCGGAAACCAAAAATTGTATACTAATGGGAGACTTCAACATAGATTTATTTAATAGCAGTAACCACACATCTACTAATGAATTTATTGACTTAATGAAATCTAACTATTTTTTCCCAAAAATAACCAAACCGACAAGAGTAACCGCCTATTCTGCAACACTTATTGACAACATTTTTACAAACTTTTGCCATGAAAACTCATTATCTGGCGTAATACTTTCTGATTTGTCTGATCACTTCCCAATTTTTCATATTCAGCGCAACAGATACACAAAGAAGAGAGACACAATCCAGAAATGCGTTCGCATAATTACTCCAGAGAGGAGAAGTTTATTTAACGACAAAGTGGCCAGCATAGATTGGTCGGATATATATAGGTTGCATGACGCCAATGTAGCGATGGAACAATTTAATGACAAAATTACCTCCCTTTATGTCGAGTGCTTTCCCCTTACACACCAAAGTAAAGCACGAATGAAACCCAGGAAACCATGGGTAAGTTCATGTTTATTGAACTCAGTGTACGAAAAAAACCGCTTGTATCGGTTACATCTGCAATCTAATGATCCTGCAATCACGCAGCAGTATAAACATTATAGAAATAAGTTGAATCATGTTATCAGAAACTCAAAGCAAACCTATTACAAAAATAAATTTGATGAACAATACAACAATATAAAAGGCTCATGGAAACTAATAAACCAACTCTTAAATAAGGATGTAAACAAATCTCTACCCGACAGTTTTGAAATAAATGGTCAAATCGAAACAAATCCAATATTAATTTCAGATAGTTTCAATGAATACTTTGCAACCGTAGCTACTAATCTTGCTGATCAAGTTCCTCCCACTAATGAAGATTTTAAACAGTATCTACCGAACGATATTCACACAGAGTTTAACCTTACGTCATGTACTCCAGTTGAAATCTCTAAAATTGCTCTTGAATCAAAAAACTCATCCCCGGTATTGACGACCTCCGCTTATCTACACTTAAACCATCTCTTCCTATTATATCACATCCGTTAGCTCATATCTTTAATCTTTCACTTAGAAACGGCACTGTTCCAACATCTCTGAAAAAATCAAAAATAACACCAATCTATAAATCTGGTAATGTAAACCTGATCTCAAATTATCGACCAATATCAGTCCTTCCGTGCATTAGTAAACTTTTAGAGAAACTTGTTTCTATTAGGCTTACTGCTTATCTAGAGAATAATAACTTGATCTGTAATGACCAATTTGGATTCCGCGCAAACCACTCTACCTCCTATGCACTAGAAGTTTTATATAGACGGCTGGCAACTGCAAAAGAAAATAGGCAATTTAGTATCGCTGCCTTTCTCGACCTGTCAAAGGCTTTCGACACCGTTGATCACAATATACTACTTACTAAATTAAATTATTACGGTATTCGTGGAACCGCCAATGCCTGGTTTGCTAGCTATTTATCCTCCAGGTCACAGTGTTTAAATTACAATGGAACTATCTCTAGCCCTAGATTAGTAAATATAGGAGTTCCACAGGGCTCAATTTTAGGTCCTCTGCTATTTTTGGTCTATGTAAATGATATACATTCTGCAGTTACAAATTCCCACATCACCTTATTTGCTGACGACACAAGCGTGGTAGCGTCCGGATCAGATCCAGCCAGTGTTGCAATAAATATCCAAAACGATCTGACAGCATTATCAACATGGTTAATTTGCAACCGACTTACTCTCAATGTAAATAAAACAAAATACATGTTTATCCCTCCTCTGCGGTCATCATCATCATCATTTTTACCTCATTTAAACATATCTGGATCAGAAATAGAACGTGTGAAGCAATTCAAATTCCTTGGGGTCATTATTAATGAAAAACTAGACTGGACATCACACATAAATATATTGTCGTCTAAACTATCTCGAAACATTGGAGTTGTGTATCACCTTAAATCCTGTTTAAATAGAGAAACTCTAAAACGCCTCTACTCATGTCTGTTTTATTCCTACATCTCTTATTGTTTTATTGTCTGGGGCAATACGTACCCCACCCATTTGAAACCTCTGTTTATTCTTCAGAAACGCTTTCTCCGCCTGATAACATCCAGCCCCAGAATGTCCCCATCATCTCCTCTATTTGCAAGGCTCGATATAATACCAATCACAAAATTAAATGACTACCTAATCCAATTATTCGTTCATAAATCATTATATCAACCTTTCATAATTCCCAATCTACTAAAATCTTACTACACCAGAGTCGAACAATCGCATAGTTACCCTACACGTCATTCAAACATCAATTTATACAAGCCATTTTATACTTCTAACGTATCTTACTATTCTCTGCAAATCAAAGGGCCTCGAATTTGGAACGCATTGGCTATTGACTTAAAAATGTGTTCCTCACATTCTCTTTTCAAACGGCGTTTAAAGTCCCTTCACTCTACTGGTTAATGGTGCAACTTTTGAGCCGGGTACGTCACAATGCTGTCAACGACATTACATTATGTGTGTGTGTTGAGGGTGCTACTGGTGAGCAATGTATTCTTATCTTAAAAATTAGCATAATGTCAATAGACGTGTAATCGGGCATCATCTGTTGCTCTGAGATTAATGATATGATTGCGCATAATTTAGTGCTATGTAAACGGGTACTGGTAATCTTGTGCAAGTCTACAAGTGTGTATATAATCAATTATGTTCCTATATCCTCTATTCACCAAAAGTATATCTCCTGCCACCAATGAATTTATGACTATTTAGGGATAGAACAAGCCCTTCGGGGTTTTATTCCCGCCATTTACTTTGACATCTATCCTTTTCCAACCTGCTATTATGTATTATGGTGAATAAATATTCTATTCTATTCTATGTGAACACTGATTTACTGGAGCAGATTGTCAATGCAACTAACCAGACATCAGTTCAGAACCTTGGCTGCTCATTGGATGTTACTGTGGATGAGATAAGAAAATTCATTGGAATAAATATCATGATGGGTTGTTTAAAATACCCTAGAATCAGGATTTACTGGACCAACAGCACTGGGGTCCCTGCAATTAAACAAGCTATGAGTAGAACGCGTTTCTTCAAAATCCGCGCTAACCTAAAAGTTGTTGTTGATATTAATGTCCCAGAAGATGAAAAACAAAGAGATAAACTCTGGAAAGTTCGTCCATTCCTGGATGGCATTAAGGAAGCGTGCTTACAAATACCAAGACCACAAAGCGTGTGTATTGATGAACAGATGATTCCATTTACCGGGCATGTGAGTGTCCGCCAGCACATCCGAGGAAAGCCCTATCCAACTGGCTTAAAGAACTTGGTTTTGGCTTCTCCGTCTGGGGAAGTATTGGATTTCGAAATCTTTCAGGGTAAAAACTTTTTCCCTGATGCTGGGACGTCAAACCTATCCATCAGTGGCCTGGCTGTCTTGAGACTGACTCAAAGTGTTCCTATGAATAGTTCCCTCTTTGTCGACAGATATTTCACTAGTATACCTCTCATAGATCACTTGCTTCAGAAAAACATAATGGTTACGGTACCATCGTGAAAAATTTTGTGCCGAAGATGGCAAAGCGTCACTTGAAGGCTGATAATGAAATGAAACGCGAAGGCAGGGGCTCTGTCAATGAAATTACCTGAGAAGACAATAAAGTTTGTATCATCCAGTGGTACGACAACAAACAGGTCCTGTCTGCATCCAGTGAATTTGGAGCTGACCCTCAAAATAAATGTAGGCGATGGTCTATGGAGGAAAAAGCTTACGTTGATGTCCCTCGACCAGCTATAATCAAAGAATATAATGACAAAATGGGCGGGGTTGATCTTAGCGACCGAGTGATCTCCTATTATCGCATAAATGCACGTACTAAAAAGTGGACAATTAGAACAATCTTGCACATGATAGATTTATCTCTAGTAAACGCTTGGGTTCAGGAGCGACAGGAGTTAACCATTGGTGGAACTCCCAAAGGTCGTCTGAGGCAATTTATAGATTTCCGCATAGCAGTAAGTGAGTATCTTTTGTACCCTACTGGAATAGCTAATGACGATGATACAATAGATGGCCCACCTAGAAAGCGAGTTGCATTGCCACCAGGTCCTGCACGCAAGCAACAAGCTCTTCACATGCCCAGATTTGTAGAGTTAAAGAATGCAGCAAGGTGCCGACATCTGGACTGTAAAGAGTCGCATAATGTGCACGACATGCAATGTGTTTCTGTGCATCAGAGAATGTTTTGAACAATTTCACAAATAATTTACCCTACACACTGTTTGTAAGCAACATAGGCTTTCATTGAACACTGTTATGATGTAGTATGGGAATGACTAACTTCATTAAACAATTTGCGTTCTTTATGACTGTTTTATTGTTCCTTATTTAATGTCCACATATGTGGACATTGGAGTTATTTCCGGTAACTTGAACTCCAATGTCCACATTTCCGGTAACTTGAACTCCAATGTCCACACACGTGGATAACCTATTTGGCAGGGAGCAGGGTTTTCATTAAGAACCGGCGATTTTCGGCGGCTACATTAGTCAATACCGCCGCCTACTTTGAGAGGGGTTCCAAAAATATATATGTCTATATTAGCGTCCATATTACCGAATGATCACATTATGCGTTCAATTTACTTTGAACAATTTCAATAAAACATTTCACAATCCTTGTCAATGTGTGTGTGTGTCGGATTTTCAAGCATATCTATGTAAGGTACCGTACGCACGTCCAGATGTTTTCCGGCAAGCGGAGCATGCAAGCTGGTGATGCGAGTGATCGGCAGTTAGCCCATACGTAGACGAAGTCGAGGCTAAATCATAAAATGAAACACGTGAATAAATAAGGAGGACCAATTATGGCAATTTGTCATCTGTCTATTGTAAAGACTGAATTTATTTGTCCAATGGTTTTACCTTTTTGTTATTTGCGGAAAGATTGCAGAGCCAAACAAGGGAAGTCTGCGCATCACGTAGTAACTAAACCGGATGCGATACGCCCAAGTGTGCTAAGGCTAAGACATATGGCTCTCTTGTCGCGCGCTCGCTGTGTTATGTCCCATACTGCACGTTTATTAATAAATGTTGTCGCATTTGTAGTCGCTCGCTTTCGACGCTTTGGTAGCTCCAGCGAGTAGTTTACTTCCAAAATCTGTGGCAGTAAAACAACGACAGGGTGACAGAAGCATACATGTGCTTTCGATTTCAGGTTACAGTTTCTAGTCCCGTCTGCCGAAAAAAAGCCCGGTACGCGGAGAGTCAATTGCCCCTAGAGGGATACATGCAATTGATCATTAGCTCTATCGCACCAAGAATGATTATTCCAGACCCTGTAGTATATGCAAACAAAAAAAAACAACAAAAAAACAAGACGATGTGTTTTGAGAGAAGAAAAAAAAAAAAAGAAACCGAAACAGATATCTTCACGTGTATGCGGGTAGCCAATACTATAGTAAACCTAGCCCCATACAGTGTTCTAAGTTCACGTTTTCGCGTCAACCATTACTTCACGTATGGTTTTAAAATCTGTTTAACAAAGCGATAATGGAAAATAACGCCTACCAGTATTATGTAAATAAATATATATCTGTAGCCTATATATATTGTAATAATGACAATGGACAGCCCTACATAAGTACATATATTTTGAAGCTGAAAATTTCTAAATTACGTGTGTTGAGTCCGCATTATAGTTACAACTTCCGCGCGGTTTCCTGTCGTCTGCAAAGCTTGAGCCGCAAGATGCTGAAGCGGACTTTGGAGTCGTTTGGCTTTGTAGCCAAAAAGTCAAAAGGTAAAGTTTACTTGGAACAGCCAAGCATTAAATACATATTTGAAGTCTGTTATATATTAGTTAAATTAGTTAATTGCATTTTATTTTCACATCCTAACATCCTCTTTGCTGTAGGCCTAAATCGAATGTGTGCAAAAGTTAAGCCTTAGTCTCTCGACTGAGGATTCAGTGTTTGGGGTTCACAGATCTAAGAACGTCCCCCATTGCACACATTATGATTATATAGGCCTACATAAAAAAAAAAAAAACAAAACTAGAAAACAAATCATAAACGAAATGAATGGTTGGCATTCTATTTATTTTCAGGTTAAGCTAGATCCTCTTGACATTTAGTAGGTTTACTGTTCATATTAATCTGATAATTTAGGTATAAGTTAGGTAAAAGTGACTGATTTCTCTTTAGTGGGACTACACTCCTGCAGTAGGCTAGTCCAATTTATTATCAGACTTACATTTACAATTACAATTTACATGTATAAACCTACTGTAACTGCATTGTCAGGTTCCAGACTTAAGCTTTTCATAATTTTAATTTTAAATAGAATCATCATCAACTGAGGAGATTTTGCAGCCTGACACTCATAGCGACGATATCCCAGTGCAAACGGAAGGAACCGGTACTTCAGACTCAGTAAACATCACGGGTGAAACTGCAGACCTACCTCAAGGTAAGACATGCAATATACATTTCAGGGGTCAAAATATAAATATAGGGTCAAAATATGTACATTTTAATTTAGTGTCATTAATATTTTAAAGGGCTTTTTGATCAAAATTACACCAAACCGTTAAGGAAAAACTACACATTATCTGGTCTTTGGTAGACATGTCTCCATAAAAGGCCTAATAAAATAAAAACACAGAAAAGACCAATTTCTTAACCTTTTCACTTAAATTTTTATTTATTTCCATTCATTGTTCATGTTTATTTGCAAGCAGGCTAAGCCTTTCTTTCACATTTAAACAGACACCTCGGCCAGGGATGAGGATAGCCACACTACAGTTGAGCAGTTAGTTCTGTCCGACTCTGACAGAACTCCATTGCCAGTATCTGGAAAAAAACAAGGTATGTCATCATGAAGGGGGGAAGGGGGGGGGGTAGCAGTCCAAACGCAAGTACTACATGCTGTGTGCACAACTAGTGATCAGCTAATCCACTGGTCTTTTGATTCAAGGGGGGTCTCGGACTATGTTTTAGTTTAAATGGTAAGATTAAACTTTTCTTAAATCAAAGATAAAAGGAGCCATAGATACATTACCTCCACTGACTTGTATGATTTACTCAGGACGATAATGTAAAAACAGAATAATGATAATACATTATACATGTAATTGTAAAAATAAAATAATAATAATAATTTTTTTCCTTATTTCATAGGTGATGCTGAAAAAATCGTCTCTCTAAAACCCCACTCTGTGGCTGAAACCACTGCTTCCAGTTCTCACATAAAAGTGTCAGAAATGACAGAGTCTGACAGTCTGCAGCTGGTCAATCGTTTCCCCGAAGACCTTGACAGATCAAAGTTACACAGTACCGTCACATGCCTTGGAAAATGCTCATCTGTTAAGGAAACCACATGGAAGACCGCAGACAAATTTAACCATCAGTGGTTATTTGACAAGAGACTGACATTTTGTCCTGTCACTGGGATGTGGTGGCTCATTTATGCAGAAGGCCAGGGCATGTACTGTTCTTTATGCAGGAAACATGGTAAGATGAACCTGTACAACAAGTCTAAAACATATGCTGCACATCCAGCAGTCCGTTACAAGAAGAACGCTTTAAAAGACCACTCCATTTCAAACCAACATAAAGAAGCAGTTTCATCAGAGATGATTCAAAGAACTTCTTCTTTTCATAAAGAGGTAACACAGTCACGTTCCGTTCGAAAAGAAGTGTACTTTAAAGCAGTGTACTGGCTGGCTAAGAGGGGTTTACCTGTGAATAATGCCATTCCTCTGATGCAACTCATAGAGGGAATGGGAAATACTGACATGAAGTTTTTCAGTCATCGATCTCCAGGCTCAATTCGGGAAATGTTACTCACTTTGGGAAACACGATACTGAACAGAATCATCCAAAAAGTTAAGAGTGTGGACAAATTTGGCCTTCTGGTGGATGAAGTAACTGACATTAGTACCACAGAGCAAATGATAGCCTTTATTCAGTACGTCACCAAAGAAGGACTGACAGAGACCCCATTTTTGTATGTAGCAGATTGTCTTGCAAACTCAGATTCAGCAAATTCTGAGACACTACTGAAAGTAATTATCAACAATCTCAAAACCTTAGGTCTGAGTACGGACAGTATCTCAGGATTCGTTTCTGATGGGGCTAGCGTTATGGTTGGTTCGAAAGAAGGCGTTGCAACCAAACTTAAAAGACTGAACCCTCAGATCATATCTGTCCACTGCATAGCACACCGACTTGCATTAGCTTGTACAGACACAAATGCTGACATTGTGTACATTAAACAGGTGGAAGATATACTTCGTCAACTCTGGCAAATTCATGGAAAACTCACCAAAAAGGATGGCTGCCTTTGTTAAAATTCAGCAAGAAATCAGTCAACATGTCCAACGTGTGTCTGAAAAGGGGCGCAAAAAGGTAGCTCACAAACTAAAGAAGGCATGCAGTACAAGATGGCTGTCATTTGATGCCTCTGTCCAGTCATTCTACAAGAACATGGAAGCTGTTCTTCAAACTCTGAATGTGTTGGATCATGATGTTGTGGCATCTGGCCTGCTCACGAAAATTCCACAGTTGAAATTTCTCGGAGCAGTATATGTTCTGAAAGATACATTGCCAGTGATTTCTCAACTGAGCAAGGAGTTTCAGTGGGACTCTGTTAGTTTTAGCCATATAGCTCCACTAATTCAGTCCACCAAAGACAAAGTAAGAAGTTTGGCCCTGGACAACATTCCAGTTACAAGGCTTCAGGAAGACCTGCAAGAAGGTGGGTGTTTAAACAGAATAAGGGAGGATGTCACTGGAATGGAGTCTCTGGAATTCCATTTGACACAAACAACTGGATTGTTACAGAAGTACATCACTGCTTTAACTGACAATATTGACAGCCGATTCTCAGAAGCCCTCCCCATCTTGACAGCTTTTGGAATCTTCAATCCAGAACCTGTTCCCTCACCAAGTTCACCAGATTTCCTTGACTATGGAGAAAGAGACATTGTGATGCTTGCCAATAACCTGTTCCCGGACACTGAATCTCAGCAAAAGGTTCTTGTAGAGTGGCAGCATTTCAAATACCAGATTTCATCCTGGCAAGGAGAAATGAGGACAGCAATGGAGAAAAGCAGACATGTGAAAGGCTGCCTAACACCTACCTTTTGGCTCCTGAAGAAACTGATGTCTGCACAGTTTACTTACAGACCAATATGGCCATGCATCATGTCACTAGCAGAGGTTATTCTAACCCTGCCTGTTTCCAACTCATGGCCAGAAAGAGGGGCAAGTAAACTGAAATGGCTCAAGTCAAGGCTAAGAAGTCACATGAAAAATGACCTGTTGAATGCCCTTATGCACATAACTGTGGATGGGCCAGCCACTGACACCAAACTGAAAGAATGTGAAGAGCTGATCGGACAGGCCACAGAGCATTGGCTGAACACAAAGTCCCGCAGAAAGATGGCTACAGCTCAGTTGACATCAGACAAGTTTGCCGCAGCAGTTCAGTTGCCTGTTGATGCCGAGGATGCCAATGAACCTGTCAGTGTGCCCCCGGGGACTGAGAAGGCTGTTGATGAGATGTTGGAGAGTATTTTGTTACCTGATGAACAGCACATAATTGGAAATGACAGTGATAGTGACGATTACTCTGATGACTAAATTCAGGAGTCCTTGACTTGTGCTATTCAGAAATTTTAGAAGAGTCTTTCTTTGAATTTTTGAAAGACAGAATTCGAATTCGAGTCAAGTGTAAAGCTAAGAGAAATAATGGTGATAAAGCCTTAAGGTCTACATTTTAAATGTTCATTTTTGATAACAGTCTATGTTGAAAAAAAAACTGTTTTTATTGCTCTAAAATGCTGAGAATGCATCTCCAGTGATCTAGAAACCCAGAGCTTCGGGGGCCTGGGCGGCCCCTCGACCCCGGCCTGATTGGCTGGGATAGAATACTGCCGCCTACTCTCACCAAAGAGCCTCCTACTGTAAAACTTAATGAAAACCCTGAGGGAGCCATTTAAAAATGGTCATAGATGACAAAAAATGGTCAAATGTAAATATAATCTCACCTGAAATGCAATATAAGAAAAAAATATTACTCTGGGTCTCAGGAGGATATTGGTACTGATAATGCATGTGGTGACATAAGTAGGATAATACTACTGCATAAAAGTCAATGTTTACTGAGTTGTTATGTAGCATAAATAATATATAATACATATAACATTCGTGATTAATGCACCTGTTGGCTGTAAAATACAGTAGTATTGTTGTGTACTAATTAACACCACAGGTACAAGTTGTTAAAGATACATTTAGCATATAATTTCTTTGGCATGCATTACTTATTCATATAAAATGATAGTAACTACATTTTGGTGTTACAAACACTCAAGTAAAATAAGCTGTGGTCTGTATCTTATACAGGTTCACTATCGCTCTTCTAAATTTCAACCATAATTTCCATGACGACGCGTCCAGAGAGCCAATAAAATATGTGTACTCCCAAGTTTGGGTGTTGTGTTCATATGCAGAACTTGGGCTACATATATATATATTCTGAAAAATTGTTGTTTATTTTCCTATGTAATTTATGGGTGATTGAAGCTCCTCTTTGGCACGTAAAGTAAGGCGCCGAAGCGAGGACGTCCCTCTGCAGAAGATGCAAGAAATCTTACACCATCAGACAAAATCAGAGGAAATGTTGCTCAAAGGCCCCAGGAGGATGTCTGTTGTGATGGTGTTGCACATTGGCCAATGCACACTGAGAAGGGCAGATGCAGAAATGTACAAAGTGTCATGTAGTACTCTGCTGGACACAATAAAGAAACTGTTCCTTGGATTTCCATGTGCAAACTTCTGCTGAAAACAGTTAGAACTGTTACTGTTTACAGGAAAGTATAAACACATTCAATGTGATGACAAAATGTGTGCTTTCAAAACTCCGTGTTCTAGGTTTTTTATTCCCCATTTGGGACAGTGTTGTCATATGGGAAGAATCTGGTAAATTAAACAAAATGTAATTTGGTCATTAACCTCCTGATTACGGACACGCGAAATTTCGCGTATAGGGAATTCCCCTTTGAATTACTTCCGCTATTCTCCACGTCTTGTGGTTTATGCGTATAAAATAGCTTCGTATGCCTATATATTAGTTAGTAACAGTATCCTGTGTCCAATTTACGAGACCTGCTGCAATTTAACGAGGAGAGGAGAGTGAGTGGCACGCCACTACGACAGGAAGCGCATCCCGCACTTGCCGAGTTGTTGTTGTTACCGAGCGAACTTGAAATGTCGAAGAATACGCATCGTATACAAGGAATAGATGACGTGGAGGAAGTTTTACGAATGTTAGACGATCTTAGTGACAATGAAATTGATCTGGACGACGGAGACGATGCCTTAGATTCCGATTTGGATGCGGATTTTGAGAATGATACACCTACCCCTAGTACTGATACACACGCTGACGGAATTGACAGTAATGTGAATGGTAGTGTGCCCGAGTTTTTTTATCAAACGGATAGTGAGTCAGACTCATCTGAAAGTGAAAATGACTTTGTAAGGCACACTGCAAGGCCAGCTGAGCGTGGCCGAGGTGCTGGACGTGCCAGGCCGCGCCAACGTGGTGGCTGTACTCGTCGTGGGGTAAGGGTTCGTGGTGGACGCCTGGTTAGGGAGCAAGACAGGTCGCGAACCCCTGTCAGAGTGCCTGATGGACACCATGCGTTTGTATGGGGGGAGAAAATAAACAACAGAAATATGAGGAATTTCGCCGAAAGGATTGGCCCACAAAGACGATATACAGAGAATACCACATATTTAGAAGTTTTTGAGGAGTTTTTCACTGAGGAGGCGTGGCAGTTACTTGTGGATATGACTAACCTAAATGCTGAAAGTAAAAGGAGAGAAAATCCAACTAAAAATCGTGGTAAATGGGAGAATGTTACTGGCACAGAAATGAAGGTTTTTATTGCACTTGTTATTTCCCTGGGCATAATAAAACTCCCAACCCTTGGTGCATATTGGCAAAAGAAGAAGTGGTTTTTTGATATCCCTTCTTTCAATATGGTGATGTCACGAGACAGATTCAACCAGATTTGGCGATACCTTCACTTCTGTAACGAAACCGCAGCACCCCAGGATAATGCCCCGGATAAACTATTCAAGATCAGACCACTACTGGACATACTACTCCCTCGTTTCCAAACTGTGTACATTCCCGAGGAGTACATCTCCATTGACGAATCAATGATCCCGTTCAAAGGGCGCATTGGATTCAGGCAATTCATTGCAAACAAGCGTACACGGTTTGGAATCAAGGTGTGGGTTCTTGCAGAGTCATCAACCGGTTATATACCTCATCTTCAGATTTATACGGGGAGGGATAGGGCCAATGACCAGGGGGAGGTAGGCTTGGGAGCCAGAGTTGTGAATGAACACAAAGGGTATAAACTGTTCCTGGATAACTTTTATTCCAGCCCGGCACTATTCCAATCGCTCTATGAAACACAGATTTATGCCTGTGGTACACTCCGTGCTGGCAGAAGAGGATTCCCAGCTGACATTAGGATTGAAAATCCAAGGAGGCACGATCGAGGATATTCCCGGTGGACCATGTGTGGCCCAATCTTGGCTCAGTCCTGGCTTGATACAAAAGCAGTGTACTTTTTGTCGACTATGCACCAGGCAATCCACCCCCCTGATACTCCGCGTGAATTGAGGTTTGTGAAAAGAAGAGGAGGACAAGACAGGGTAGAAGTTCCCTGCCCCCCTCTCCTTCATGATTACAACATCGGTATGGGAGGGGTGGACTTCAACGACAGGCAGCGGAAGTTTTACAACCTTGGTCGCAGATCGTACAGATGGTACCGAAGAATTTTCTTTTATTTATTAGAAGTGGCCCTGCATAATGCATTTATTGTTAGTAAAAAAGCACTTCCTAGGAAACCTGTTGACAGTGAAAATGGACCACTGGTGTCTCTTCTGATTGGTGGGTTTCGTGTCGCAAGGAAGATTGGGCGCCCTCGGACAACTGATGTTCCTCGTCTCTCAGATGTTGGTATACACTCCCCAGTTGTTCTCCAGAACAGTCTTGTTTGCAAAGTTTGTAGCAAAATTACAAGTGAAACATTCAAGCAGCAGTATCAACACACTCCCAAGGAATGAATGAATGAATGAATGATTATGGCTTAACGCCACATCGGCAATATCTCAGCCATATCGTGGCGAGAACAAGGTGGTAACACGAGACAGTAAAGGTTTTCGATAGTCACTGGAGAACATTAAAACACACTCCCAAGGACCAGCGTCCTAAAATGCCGTGTGTTTCAAGATCCCAGATTGGTTGTGTAACCAAGAGTGTAACGTACCGCTTTGTTTGACCAAAGATCGAAATTGTTTCAAGGCGTGGCATACCAAAGCTGAATATTGGCGATAAATGAACACTTGTCTGACTTATATCAGCAGAGCAAAGTAAGTTGAATTTCAACTGCTTTCAAGCTGAGCTGTGAAACAAAAACTATTTCATGTCCTGACGCCAGCCATCTTGAATCAATCTGGACGCCATATTGGAATTAAAACTAGGTCGCGTGACTTCATTTGCATATTTCCACAAGCACCTGTATCCCAAAAATCAAGAAATATCACTTACTTATGGAGCAGTTGTGTTTGCTTTCATCATAACCATCAGAAATGTGTATCCTACTATACAGAAATATGACCAATGACACATCCGCCATATTGTTCCCTGCCATGACTGACTAAAAATATTGAATAGACAGAAATATTAGGAATTTTTTGGCAGTTTTGGGTTTTTTTTGGTAGCCTATTACTATCACCACATGCTACAAACTATTATTTTCTGTATAAAAACAAAGGGGGGAGTACTGAAAGCTCCAAAAATAAAATATGTGGATTTTCCTTATCTGGCCAGCGGCCATTTTGAATATTTAATGAGGTCACATGACCTCATTGGATCTTGTTCTGCGTTCAAATTGAAGAGCAGGCAACGCCCTTTCGGAAAATAAATGGTTTATTGAGAAAACCTCTGGACATTTAGAGTAAATTTACATCCTTTTAAAGTATGTCAGAACGGCCCCCAGAAATTCAGTATTGAGGAGGTTAAAAGGGATCAGAAAGTATTCATTAGTGTTAAAAAGGTCTATTTGTGGTGAAAGAAAAACTTTAGTTGGTTTTAATCTAACATTGGCACGTAAAGGGTTAAGCTTAACCCTCTCAGGCCGTATTCCCAGTATAGCGGGAATGTCAGACTTGACTCTATGCCGTATTCCCGGTATGACGGGAATCAGGAATCCCCTTTTTAAAACCAGGTCAGACTGTAAATATATCAGCCAATCAGAATGAAGACTGGTCAACACTGCAGAATGACACAGTCTACAAATGGCGGCACGTAAATAACGTAATTTTAGCTGTATTTTGATGCCGATTTTGACTGATTTCTGACCATGAAGCGTACCTTGCCGCAGCCTAGTACATCTGGTGGACAACAACAGAAGCGTAGGCTATTCACAACTGATGAAGTACTGTTAAATTTAGATGATTCTGACAATGACGAGCTGGAATTAGATCAAACGTATCCAGAAGACGATTTAGATTCGGTGGACGATGATGAAAGTTTTCAAACAGGTAGTGATTTGGATATTTCTCAAACGGAAAGTGATAGCGATGTACCGGAAGCAAGGGGGCGTGGTGCTCGAGCAACTGACGTAACTGGCCGCGGAGATGCAGTGGATTTTGGTGCAGGTTGGAGTGACATATTTTCGAAACCAGATGTTGATGTACAATTTGACAGTACTGGCACAGGCCCTCAAAATATTCCTGATTTCATAACAGCTGACAGTTCTAATATTGACTTTGTGTGTTTATTCTTTGATGATGAATTTTGGGAGCACTTGTGTACCATGACCAATTTACGTGCTTCTCAAACTTATGAACAAAAACCAAATTCTTATTATGCTAAGAACTTTACCCCAGTTTCATCAGCTGAAATGAAAGCTTTCGTTGGACTAAGACTGTACATGGAATATTTGGTTATCAAACCAAGCTACAGAGATTACTGGAAAAGTGAGGGGAAAGACTTTGTTATGTTTACACCAAGTTTCCGTCAAGTTATGACACAGGACCGATTTCTTGCGATATGGACATTTCTACATGTGGTTGATGAACAGGACACATCCATTGATAAGACGGACAAAATATACAAAGTGCGTCCAATGTTAAATGGTTTGTTACAGAAATTTAGAGTTTATTATAAACCAAACCAGCATCTCAGCCTTAATGAGGGTATGATTCCCACCAAAAACAGATTAGCCATCAAACAGTACATCAAAGATAAACCAACAAAATGGGGCATAAAGTCTTTCATGTTATGTGATGGTGAAACTGGATATGTGCTCAATGCTGAAATATACACTGGCAAAACAGACATTGTGGAGCAAAAGTTGGGTGTCGTAGGTAATACTGTCGTCCGCCTTATTACGTCATGTCACCTGGATGGTAAATCACGTGCTAGTTATGGACAGGTACTACAATTCTGTCATTTTGGCAGATCACTTACTAAATGAACTAAAAACTGGTGCAGTGGGTACAGTAATGACAAATCGAAAATACTATCCGAAGGATCTGAAAGTGAAAAAACTAGCAAAACTTGGAGATTTTCGCTTTCGTTGTCGAAACAGTGTCACCTGCATGATGTGGCAGGACAGGAAGCCAATCCATTTGATATCAAATTACCATAATCCTGAAGATGTAGTGACAGCAAACAGGCGAAACAAGGATGGGTCTGTATCAGAAATTCCAATGCCACAACTTATCCATGATTTTAATGCATTCATGGGAGGATGCGACAAAAATGATCAAATGACGCGACTGCATAAATGCAGAAAACACTACAGATGGCCACGCTGCCTCTTTATCAAGTTTTTTATGTGGGGTTGCTACAATGCTTACATCTTGTCAACTGCCTATAACCAAACAAACAGCATGTATTTCACGAGATTCTTAGAGGCAATTTGTCTATCACTTACTGGTGAATATCGCACATCAGCTCCACTCCGCACGAGAAAGGAGACTTCTGAACAGCGTCTTCTAACAGGCCCACATCACCCCGCCATTCCGCATGAAACGTCAGGAAACCATGTTTGTGTAGTGAAAAACATCTCAGATGCAAAAGAAACAATCCAGGTGTTGCTTACAAAGACATTCCTTACAAACTTGTGAAGACCACAATTTGGTGTTCTTTGTGTAAGAAATATCTGTGTGAAAAGAGGGTCAACCTGCTGGGTAGACTGGCACACTAAAGTGCAATATTGGTATTAAACTGAAGAATGGACAGTCCTGGGTAAGATACTGAAGTTTTGTTTTGTTTATGTTCAGTAGTTTGCAGTATATTTCATTTTATGTTTGACATGTAGGTTTTACAGGGTATTGGCTGTGGAGCTCAGGTATAGAAGTGAGCTATTTCCCCTCGCCCAGGGCTGTGAGGGTTAAAGATCACACAGAACGTTATGGTGAGTAAAAAGACCATAATAAACTGTATGTGAAAATATCCGCACAGAATTTTTTTCCAGTCAATTAAATGCAGTGAAATGGTGGGTTTTATGGACCATATTCATGTGGTTCACCAGTGACGTCACGTCTTCATTTCTGTGGCAAAAATTTAATGTCATATTGCCTTCTAACACACAGGCAAACGTTACAGGAATACACTTCTTAAGAACTTTTTTCAGAGCTAAACGTAAAAAGTTTTGTGATGTCACTGGTGGACCAAGTCTTCCAACATGTTCCGTAAAACCCACCATACAATCTAAACATCTGACTATTTAATTTGGTAAAAAAAAATCGAAATAATTCAGTGAGGTTATTTTCAGACATGGTCTTTTCACTCATCATAACTTCATTTTTCGGTGTCTTTCACTTTTATTAACTCTTTACCTCTGGCAAGCCGCTCACAGCGGAGCGGCCGCATTGATCACTTTATCCGAAAAGCCGTTGACAACGGCGTGTATACGTCATCATCTATGAACCTGGGGATTCCCCTTATTTTTCAGAGAGTTGACGAATATGACCTCTAGTCCTACTTTAGACATAATGACGTGTAGAATTACGAAAACGAGGCTGGAATAGGCTTTACTTAGCTAAGGAATTTCTTTGGGGAAATCCCAGCTCATCCGGGAGCTTTCTAAAATGGCGGCGCCCAGTTCAAGCGGTTGTAGTACTGCACGACCACGAAGATTTACAGCATTACAAGCTTTAGATTTGCTGTCTGAGTGGAATAATGATGATAGTGATGATTTAGAGGATTCACAGGATTCGGAAGAAGAGGTAGAAAATGAAAGTGAAGTAAGTAGTGAGGACTCAGACAGTCAGGAGCCAGTTAGCAAAACTGCCAGGATACCGGAAGGCCGACGCGGAAGGCATGGTAGGGGCGGATCAGTGCGAGGAAAGGACAGATCTCAGGGTAACACTGATAATAGAATGAACTGGAATGATGTTACTAATGATCAAAATGATGCCCCTGGGTTATCATACCCATTTGAGCCAGCTAAACCCCCAGGTGTCACAGCTGACCTGGATGACAATTCCACAGAAATTTGTTTGTTTGAACTGTTATCGTCTGATATTTTGGATAATTTGGTTGATGTGATAAACGACCATGCTGAACATCAGATACGAGTAAATACCCCACCGCGCCGCAGATCTGTGTACCGATTGTGGAAGCCCATCGATCGACATGAACTGTACAAAACACTTGCTGTCTTGATAGCTATGGGCCTCGATAAACGGCCGGAAGTAAGGGATTATTGGTCGAAATTTCCCCCTGACCATACTCCTTGGTATTGTAGTAGAGTAGAGTCAGTCTAGGTATAGATTACTATCTAGATACAGTGTGTGTGTTAGGGGGCTAACTTTAATTGAGAATTACTAACCTTTGTATTCATTTGTGTAATATGCATGTAGTATCAGTAGATTTGTCTAGGTTTGCACTTTTATTTAGAAATAATTAAATGTAGGAAGTTGTTGCGATGTAAGGGAAAATAGCAAAAATGCAAACAAGTTTATCTTCTGTAGCAGAAATTTCACATTGAAAGGCTTAAAACTTAAAGTACCATTTACAGTATAAAATTCATCTTTCACATAGTAATGTGTCACTATGAAATCTAAATGATGCAGTTAAATTGATAGAGATGTCATGTTTAGGAAAAGAAATATTTAAAGAGATTATGTATGTAGAAAACACAACTAGGCTCTGGTTGGTGTTCAAATCTGGAATGGTCATTAGGGCAGGGTCTGTCCTCTGTGAGGTCCGCGCTGGGGCTATAAAAGTCCAGCCCTAATGGGAGACACACAGGGAGACGCCACACCCAGAGACACCCCAGTTAGTATGGTCAGCCCCAGGGATATGTATGTATCAGCTTACTACATGTACCATGTAACACAGCCAGATGGGGTTCAATAAAAAGGACAGCCTTCCACTATACCATGTTGTTGTGGTTTTTACTTTACCAAGCTAGTCTCCCCAGATGACAACTAACCCGCCTGGTTACAGTATCATATTAGGGAGAGAGAGAATTGAAAGCCATATACCATACAACGCTGCACGCATCAAATGTTGACTCAAATGTTGTGTCAAAAGAAAAGATAGAGCCCTTCTTGAATAAACTTCTCGAAAAATTCCAGATTGCATTTTACCCATTCGAGAAGTTGTCAATTGATGAGATGGTCATCGGGTGGAAGGGGCGCTGGAAATATAAACAGTACAATGCTTCAAAGCCGCGGAAATATCATATCAAAACTTTTGGCTTATGTGACAGTACTTCTGGGTATGTATACAATCTTCTGGTGTATTTTGGAAAGGAAACTTCATTTGATCCAAATTTAGATGCTCATACTGGTCAGGCGGAAAAAGTGTTTGAGTATCTGATGAGACCACTCGGTAAAGGGCACCATTTGTTTGCAGACAGATATTACACGACTGAGAGACTGATCAGATACATGTCTGAAAAGGAAACATACTACACAGGCACTTTGAATATAAACAGGAAAAATTTCCCTGCAGATCTGAAAACTTTGCAACTCGAACATAAACAATCTAAGTGGTATCGAAGTGAGGATGGCGAGATTCTATGTGTTGCCTGGTGGGACAAAAAAGCGAAGAAGAATGTGATTGTTGTTTCTACAAATGCCTCAGTGAATACTGTCAACGTTACAAGACAGCAGGGTGCCGTAAGTTGAAATGCCAAAAGTTGTACATGATTACAACATGTCAGTGAATGGTTGTGATCGTGTCGATCAAAGTGTAACATATTATGGTCAGTTCAGAAGGAAAACAAAGAAATGGTGGAAACGAATCTTCCTGTGGCTTCTGGAAATCTGTCACACCAATGCTTACATCCTCCACAGTCTTACACGCGCACCTGATACCCGCAAGTTGAGTCTCAGAGCATTCAAACGAAACTTGATTGTTCAACTTGAGGAGATGGCTGTTGCTTCACTTCTGCCTAGTTCATCTGAGACAAGGGTTGGCCCAGGTAAACCAAGTCTTCTGGAGAAATTTGTGGGCAACAAGCATCTTATCAAGCATGTAACTGCTGATCGAAATTGTGTGGTCTGTAGCACCCCAGAGAAACGCAGACGAACCAACTTTGTATGTGCTGGTTGCACTGGCAACCCATATCTCCACCCCAAGGAGTGTTTCATGAAGTTTCATAGTGCCAACAAATGAATGGAAGTATGACCAGTTTTGAAGTTTCTGCAGTGTACTTGGCTATTTGTGGATTATTGTTTTAAACATTGTGGTTTACTGTTTCAAACATCTGCATGCACTTTTGACATTCTGTTCAAAGTATTATTGAAGAATGTGAGTACAACTATGAAAAAATAAACATCAACAAGTAAGTGAGAGACAATTTTCATTTTATTCTTTTCAATATATATGTCATACATTTTAAATAAAACAGTCAATTGCCCCCTTTTGATAATTTTTTTAAAAGTAACACATAATTAATTACATGTATGTTAGCACAAACATGGAGAAATGATTTCACCTTTTTTTTCTCTAATTTTCTTTCAGCAAGAACCTCGTTGGATCATACTAGAGTAAATATGATAGCATTTCTAGATCAAGTATTCCTGATCAAGAAAGTATATACTTTTATATACTTATGAGTATTTTCTAAAAAGTTATGGTCATATTACTGACGTAAACGTAAAAAAATTACATTTTCTACAAGGATATTCCGTCTAAATAGGTCAACATTTGACAAACATATTCCGGAGGCAAAGAGTTAAATATCCCTTATGTTGTGTACACTTAAATCAGACAGACAACCAGTCATTGAAAGGGAAAATAGATGCTGTACTTTCAGTATCGAGATGTCGTAGGGACTACTGATCATCGATACTATACATTAAGTATCGTAAAGTAGTCTGTGGCCTACACTTGAACCAAGTTTCGTTGAAATCGGACAAATATTGCGGGAGTAGCATATTAAATGAAAGAATAATTATGGCTTATCACCCCTTCAGCAGCATCTCAGCCATATCGTGGCCGGAAGCGTTTTGACAATGTTACCAGACGCCGTACAGCCATACGGTGGGCGGACGACGTCTTTGACCAGTAGAACTAAAAACTCATATTTGTGAGCAAATTTATCATCCGGCAACGTATCAAAATCGCTGAGGGTTTTAGTTTGTCAATTTAGGTCGGACATAGGATCTCAAAATCGCCTTAGCCTTATCTATCTACGTATCTATCCGAGGGAAATGCGTAACAACCACCTGTATATGGATGGCATTTCTGGGGAAAAAATGGGAACGGTTGTCACTCGTTTGGATATCGTATCGCTGTCAGTCGTTAATTAAAATGAAATCACCTCTTCAACCATCACAGTTCTGCCGTCCTGTATCGACTTGCATCTTTAATGACGCAGACAGGTAACATTGGAGAAGATATGTGCCAACTTTATAAAGGGTCCAATTTCCGATATTTGGCTACACCTCGACGACACATATTTCTTGGGCTCTAACCATGAACCTGATCTTTGTATAGCAAATGGGGCTGGTGTGTTACCTTCCACTATTGATCTTGTTTGTGTATCATGTATAACATGTTCATTTAAAAACAAAACAGGGCTTCAAATGAAGTGAATCTACATTAAAATGACATCACAGATGGCGCTGCGGGGTCAGGTCTCTGTGGTATCAGAATAGCTCTGAACCAGACAGCACTGCATTGGTCACGTGACAAGTAAACCCAGGCAAAATAGGCCGCACGTAAGATTTGCCTGAAAAGAAAAACTTAGACCTCAATATTTTCTCGAAAAGAAATCGGAAACGATAATCGGAATTTGACCTGCTTTCATTAAACTTTAGAAATGGGCATAAAGCCGTGCTTCACCCATTTAGCCCTAATTGCTACTAATGTTTCAGTTTTTGCTCAGTTTTGCTTGATACCAAATCCATTGAATGAATGAATGAATGATTATGGCTTAACGCCACATCGGCAATATCTCAGCCATATCGTGGCGAGAACAAGGTGGAACCACGAGACAGTTCAGGTTTTCGATGGTGACATGACAACATTAAAAACAAACCAAAAACGTACGGACATGATTAAAATCAGGTAAGAAAACCAAAACAGCTAAAACTCGAAAACCAGCATATTAAGGAAGTTTAATCACGAGTATGTATGAAAATAAAATTTATATTTTATGATACAGGCCAATGGCCTTCAAATATTTTATGACAGCGTCGCCAGCGATGCTGTCAAACAAATCATATATGGAGTTTACTGTGTAGAATCTTTGCCGCAGATGGGCAAAGTCCACACAGTCAATCAGGATATGTTTGATGCCGTATTCAGCACCACATCCAACACACTCGGGAGCACTGCTCCCATCCAGGATAAAATTGTGTGTTAGACGAGAATGCCCAACACGGCATCTTGTTAAAACCACTTGGTCTCTACGAGGCATACCCAGTGTATAAGAGTTATGGCCAATGACAGGGTGAATAGCGTGCAGTTTATTACACACCTGCACGTCCCATTCACCCTGCCAAAGGCGACGAATATACTTAAGAATATTACATTTAAAATCAGTGTAAGGGATTTTAACTTTTGATACGGATTTATTTAGGGCAGCCTTTGCCTCCCTGTCCACGACTGTGTTTCCATGGATACCAACATGGCTTGGTATCCAACAGAATATAATATCTTTGCCTCTTTTAATCAATTTTCTATGTAAGGCTAAAATTTGCAGAATAAGCGGGTTTTTCAATTTATTATTCTGCATTGCCAAAAGGAAGGAGAGCGAGTCACTACATACCATTGCCCAGAGGAAACATATGATAAGGCCAGAAGTATAGCCCTGGCTTCTGCAGAAAAGATAGACGATGAAGACGGAAGACGAAGAGAAGAGACCCGCTGGTGTAAGACAGCCGCAGCCGCAACCCTGTCCCCATCCTTCGACCCATCAGTGTATATAAATTTATAATTTGAATATTTAGCCTTAATTTCAGCAAAAGCTTGCTGAATTATAAGAGGATTTGTGTTCGATTTATTATGCTGACGTAGATCAAATATTAGTTTAGGTTGTGGAAGAAGCCAGGGAGGAGACTCCGGAAAGGATACCGGAGCTATCTCCTCTAGCTTGATGTTAGCTTCCACAACATGGTCCCGTATACGAAGACCAAACGGAGGGATCTTGTTAGGACATTTAGTATATTTGTCTACGTATGATGGATTGAAAACACAGTCGTAGGCAGGGTTTGTTGGGTGAGCTTTAAGCTTTGTTGCATATTGAAGGCTGAGTTTAATACGTCGGTTATGTAAAGAAGGCTCAATGGCCTCCACGTATAAACTCTCTACTGGTGAGGTTCTAAAGGCACCAAGGCTGAGCCTCAGACCTTGGTGATGGACCGGATCCAACATTTTAAGATATGATTTCCTAGCGGAACCATAAATGATGGACCCATAGTCCAATTTAAACCTCACCAGAGAACGATACAAATTAAGTAAAACAGATCGGTCAGCACCCCAATCGGTGCTAGACGCGACCTTAATTATATCGAGAGCCTTTATACATTTAGCTTTAAGCGTTTTTAAGTGAGGTATAAAAGATAGTTTACTATCGTTGCAGCTCGCTTGACCACATTGGCAAACTAAGTCTGCGGTGGCGTACTCGAAAGTGGGGCCAATTTGCGGGCCTCCTGATAGGAAATGTTGTTTTTAAAGTGATTATTTGTTTTTCTTTAATGAAAAGAGGACATTCCTTAGAGGAGGCCATGTGATCTCGTCCGCAATTGCAGCACTTAATTGTGCTGCTGCAGTCAAAACCATCATGACCTTCAGTGCCGTATCTGAAACAAACCAGTTTAGTTTTACATTGGCCTTTACCATGAACAAATTTTTGGCAATTAAAACATCTTGTCGGGTTAGGTATTATAAATCCACATTAACCCTATACGGGCCAATGTAGATATATGATGGTAGAGAGGTGCTATTAAATGTCAGCAGGTATGTGTTTAATTTGAGGATGTTGCCAGCTCTTTTTGTTGTGAAACGTTTCACTCCGACAACACCCTGTGGTTTTAATTCTGTACATATTTCCTCTTCAGTTAGGTCGAAAATATCCCCATCCCTGTCACGTATTATTCCCTGACAGCTGTTCAGGGTATTGTGAGGGGATGTAAAAATGGATATATCGGAAATTTTATTCAGTGATAGTAAATTTTTAGATTGTCTCCGGATTGCAGCTTTTTAACATTTTTTTAAAGTACCTGCTGCACCCTCCAAGGCCCTCTTTAAAAGAAAGGGATGTATTTTCGAAGCCGGCTTTTGTTCACTCTTTTAGTCGCCTTGTACGACAAGCCCGGGGAGGCTGTGGAACTATTCTATTCACCGGAACCACACGGGAGAGCCCTAGGTTAGTCGCCTCGTACGACAAGCTTGCCTAGAGAACTGGGGCCCTATTCTTTTCACTCCCGGGAACCCCACGGGGGTGACAGGAAGAGAACTGGTTGGAAAAGGCGACAAACGCGTTACTTTTGCAAACAGTGCCAAGTAGCCCTCTGTGTCACTCCTTGTATGAAAATTTTTCATACAAAGCTTGATTATAAACAAGCTGCCGCAGAGCTTGTTCATGATTTGTGACTGAATATTAACCAAAAGTGAACAGTAAAACCCCTCTGGTATTTTCTTTTTATTCTCAGTTTGTGATTTTGAACATTTTAGTGCTGTTGAACTTTTGAACTCTTTATGATGTGTTGTATTGGTAACTCCAGAGATGACAAAAACAACAGAGGATCATCAATATAAACTTTATTCTCACAAAAAAGTTAATGTAATAAAAGATAAACAATTTATCAGAGTAATTTAGTAAGTAAATATTGTCATTTAATGTTTTTAATTACAATATCAAACAAAAAGTAAAGGAAAAGTGATTGATTTTAAAGTTCACCCAAAATTCAAGATGGCTGCCAGGTCACGTGACCTCAGATGACCTTGGCTTGACCTTTGTGAGAAAGGTCATGAACTTGCTAATACACGTTCCAAGTTTCATTGCCCTGGGTGATGTAGTTAGGAACTTACAGTTGATTGTAATTCATATGCACTAGTTGTGCTGTTCCTATAGAAATATATGGCAGCACAGACTTAATACAATGGAGGGGGCATGGCAGCGAAAGAGTTAATGATAATGTTTCCTTAAGCTTTGTGTTGTTTCGAAGACTTCCAGTTTGCACTTAATGTTCTTAATTGTGTTAACCTAGTTTGGACATGCCTGGTCTGAGAAAGACAGTGTGTTGAGTAATTGTGAAATTATGATAACGGTTCTTTAAGGCTTTATGTTGTTTCTCCTGTTGTTTATGTGGGCGATCAAAGTGTCGCTGTTAAGTTGTTTTGCTTTGTGCCAATAAAAGGTAAGAATTATCTGGAACGAACATCTTTTGTGTCGTCTTTTTATCGTCCACATATGTGGACAATGGATACCAGTTCAAAACCCTGGAACCCAATGTCCACAGGAATGGACATGTTAACGAAGCTGTTTTTTGTTTAGAACTTGCCAAACGACCGAGGTAGGCGTTCAAAGTAACCCAAACTAAACCTTTATGCAAAAGGACACAATGATTTTATTAAAAAAATCATCCTGGGTCCCAGGAGGATATGTAAATTTATATCTGCTCCTCCAACACGTCATTAATGTTTCATTTTCTTCAGGTATATATTTCCAGATATAAGATATATCAAGTATCGCGATGTAGCCTACACCTAAACCAGACACACAACCAATCGTCGAAATTACACATTAAACATCCTTTATGTAGTGTACACTTAAATCAGACAACCAGTCATCGATATGGAAAATAGAGACTACATTCAGTATCGAGATGAAGTTCATACTTAAAGCAGAGACTACTAATTATCGATACTACACATTAAGTATCGTAATGTAGTTTATGGCCTACACAAGTTTCGTTGAAATCTGACAAAAACTTCAGGAGTAACGTTTTAAATGAATGCATAATTATGGCTTAAAACCCCTTTTGCAGCATCTCCGCCATATCGTGGCGACAAGCGTTTTGAAGGAAAGTTAACAGACGCCGGACAGCCAGATGGAGGGCGGGCGACGTCTTTGACCAGTAAAACTAAAAATTAATATTTGTGAGCAAATTTATCATCCGGCAACGTATCAAAATCGCTGAGGGTTTTAGTTTGTTAAAAGGGCTGCGCCTGCTATCTACGTCACGTGCAACTCGGGCAAGCTCTTGTGGCGTGCATTATAAAAGGACAAACAAGCATTGTTGTTATGGATTGTGGAACAGTGATTCACGCTATGCAGGCAAACCTCATATGCCACGGGTCTTTCTCAAACTTTCCCAACCCAAAAACACAACCTGAGAAGTGTGCTAAATGGATCAAGCTATGTGGTAGACCAGTTTGAAAGTTGAACAGTGGCCGAGTGAACCGCAACACAATTATTTGAAGCAAACATTTCGTGTGAGGGAATGGACCGACAGGGGATCACCCTGACCCAATCCCTGCCTCAGCCACACGGATTGAGGTAAGATTGCATGTTAACGTCATCCCCCCCCCCCGATATGTATTAAAATGTCCTACTTTACATGACTTGTCCGACACGACAACTGGGTACAACACATGAAGAAGTACTTGTAGTAATTAAGGGGACACACTACATATTCCTCCGCAGGGAATTGATATTTTGTAATTATATGTAATTTTAATTTATAACTTTTGCCATTTAATCCTGCTGTTGTTGGCATAAGCCATACTGTTTGTAGATTGTTGTGAGTAGTCTGGAATGCCGTCCAGTAACAAAAGCGTGACATGCCAACTGTCAACTGTGAGCAACGACTGTGAACTGAATTTCATAAAATATTCAATCAAACAGGTTCAGAAGTTGTCCCGCCCTAAGAGAAAGGCTCCCACTGACAGAACAAGAGACCCCAAGCAACAACTGGAAGCAGCAGAGGCTCTCCTCTCCCTGGGAAGAGGACTGGAGCCTTCAGCGAATTTGGTAAGGAAATTCTGAAGACAATTCTTAGAGAAAACAAGCTGCACTGTTGTTTAAGACTTTCGCTGCCGAAGTCGCATTTTTGTGCCATACACTTTTCGTCAGTCAAGTGCCGATGTCGCATTTCTGTGCCGACCTATACATGCATTATTAAGCCGTTGATTTTTCTCTACGGGGAAGAGTTATCGAACCTAATAATAGATGGCGTGTGAGGGCCGTGTATAAGCTTAAAAATGGCGTATAGTTTTCTATGTTGATGTTTCGATGAGAATCGAATAAAAACTGAGATTTAAGTGGAGAATTTCTAAAGACAATGGCACGTAACCGGACAGTGTCTGAAGTCATTGACGAACTAGACCTTGCCTACGATTCTGATTCGGGCCCGGAATTTGAAGGCAACAGCGATACGGATGATACGGCTGATGATAACTTAGACATTTCTGAAAACCTCGGAAGTGACTACGGTGATTTCGGCAATAACCTAGCGGATTGTGATGGGACAGAAGACGGAGGTATGCCTATGGACATTGGGGACACTGACACTGGTGGCGGTGGTGATAATGCAAATGGTGGCATTGAGGGAAATAATTTCCATTCCCTAGCAAATGTTTCTAATGGCACCCAAGTTTCTCTTCCTCAAACACCTGTGCCGACTGTGGCGAGGGATAGGGGTTCAGATCGGGGCAATAGTGGACTTGGTCGTGGCAGAAATGTGCGTGGACGTGGCAGGGGTGGGAGTGGTCGAGGTTGGGGTAACGGTACTCGTGATGTGAATGAAATGGAACCAGAGATAGGCGGTCGCTGCCCAAATAACTGGGTACGAATCGATACCCCAGATGTTGATTCTGGCCCCACATATACACCGGACACATCATGGTGCCCTCAATTTATGCAAAGTGGACAGTATGGGGGTGGATTTCTGAAAACCGATATGACCGGCAACGAACCTGTGGATTTCTTTCACATTTTTCCACCCGGGATATATACACGTGTTGCTGAACAGACTAATCCCTATGCTTTACAGTATTTCGATGACCCAAGCCTTGAACTGTTGCCTAATTCTAGATTGTGGGAATGGTGTGAAACAAATCCTGGTGAAATCCGTGTTTTCGTTGCTTTGGAAATGGCAATGGGTTTGTGTAGGAAACCTGCCCTCAGCAGCTACTTTGAGAAGTATTGGCTCACAGCTACCCCAGCATTTGGAACAGTAATGTCTCGCAATATATACCAGTTACTTCGTTCATTTCTGCACATGAATGACAATGTTGATAGAATCCCCAAAGGGCAAGTTGGCTATGACCCTCTGTATAAGGCGAGGCCAATTATAAGTATGGTCGAGGACAAATATGTCAAACTTTATCAACCGCAGAGAGAAATTTCAGTTGATGAGGCTATGCTAGGCTTCAAAGGAAAGTTGGGAATAAAACAGTATATGCAAGACAAGCCTACTAAGTGGGAAGTAAAGCTGTGGTCCCTATGTGACAGCAATAATGGCTTAATGTTGAAATGGAATGTGTGTGTTGGGGCAGTGTTTCCGAAATTGTGAAGAGATTATTGGAGCCAGATTTCTATGATAAGGGATATTACTTGTTTTGTGATAATTTATATACATCAGCTGATTTGTTTTTTGAACTGAAAGATAGAGCAACTGGTGCTTGTGGTACACTCCGAAGTAACAGAATAGGCAATCCTGTGTCCATTACTCCACATGTGCGAGGCGCACGTAATGATGCGACAGCGAGATACCCGCGCCCAGTCCTAAAAAAGGGTGATGATCCTATGTTTTTCACGAAAGATGGTATGCTGTGTCTGTATTGGCAGGACAATGGGACTGTGAGACTTCTAACTTCAGTTCATGGAAATGATGTTGTTTCTAAAGAAATTCGAAAACGTGGGCAGGGGGCTGGTAAGGGGCGTATAGTTCATAAGCCGCAAGCTATTGTCCAATATAACAAGTATATGGGAGGTGTAGACAAGTCAGACCAGCTAAGAGCTTATTACTCATTTGAGCGCAAGACAAGGAAATGGTACCAGGTAATATGGCATTTTGCTATTGAGATTGCCCTTATGAATGGATTGATTTGCTACAATCTCGCAAATCCTGACAAGCAAATGCAATCACATAAGTTTCGCCAAAAGGTAACTGACAGCCTTCTTGAGGGCCAAAGAAATCTTTATAGGGAGGAAAAGAAACAAATGCGTGTTCAAAATAAACACCCCTTAGCTAGGCTGACTGGTCGACACTTCCAAGCCGAGTACGCGGATAAGAAATATCGACCTGACTGCATTGTCTGCAGTGACCGAAATGTTCGGCGTGTACAAACGTTTTATTGTAAACAGTGTAATGTCCCTTTGTGCAAACCTTTAAAGAATTGCTTTGAGAGATACCATACTGTTTTAAATTATTGAGCAAGTAAACACTAGTAAAAAGAGAAATACATGTAGAAGGGTTTGAATTTCTTGGCTTTCTGATGAATAGATTTTTCTGCCATTGCGCAGCTAATATCGAGGAAAAAGAAAAACAATAACCACACTTACCCTCTGAATATTTTTTTATGCACAATCAGTATTATTTGAAAGTTGTATGATCATTTCATTATTGTACATGTAGAAGAAGGCAAACTAGGTATAATTCTCACTATGAAATGGATGTTAGGTACTAATGTACATAAATGCAGTCATTTTCGTCCTGCGAATGCTGTTACGTTCTTTCAGAAAACAAATATTTTAAGGGTAAAGATATCTCTGCATAATAATGGAAAATAAAGGCCTTACAAAGTAACATAAATGTGTTTTAACTCTTTTTTATTGAACAATCATTGCATTTTTAGCCAAATAGAAGGTGTTTATTGTAAAATTACTAAACCTCATTAAATATTCAAAATGGCGGTATGCAAATTAGGTCATGAGCCTATTTTGCATATGATAAAATTAAAGTACATATAATGCTGTTTAAACTTTGTATACAATGTTTTTCCTGTCTGCAAGATGTTTTAGTGAAAAGCTCTTTGAAATACCAATGGCATATATTGTTGTTTTTACTTGGCAATTGAGGGGCCAATGAGCTATATTGACTCGGCAGCGAAAGGGTTAAGGAGTTAAGAGGACAATGGATCAATCAACATTGTAATTTTTTTAATACGCAATTTCAAATTAAAGCGCTAGTGCTTTTGAGAACCACACTTTCATTCAGGGATTACCACTCAAATATCTTTGAGGGTTTACACATTAAAATCTATATATTAATCAACTTCTCACCTTGGCAGCTTATTTGTATCGCCACTTTTTATAGTATGTATTATTTATTTTTTTCAATTGCTCACAAGAGAGAGGGAGACGCAGACCGTTTACGAGAAGTACATACTCCAGTCAGTAATAGCTTTGCGAAGAAGTACAGCAGGGCATGTCAACCAGCCAGTTGTCTTCAACAATTGACGTACCCCTACAACTGAACAAAATAAAGGATAACAAAACACATATGAAATTTTTTATGTGCATGCATGTATACTTGGGTTTAATGTCGTGCTCAACAATGTTACACTCATATGACGAAGAGGAGTCCATGTCGCCCAAGTGCTGCTGCCACTGGAATGTCATGCAAAAGACACCAGACATAACACCCTACCCAGTCACATTATACAGACGCTGGTCCGACCAGTCCTGTGTCCTTGCCCTAACCTCGAGTACTAAGCGCCAAGCCAGGCAGCAAGAAATCTTTGGTATGAACCGATCCGGGTTTGATCTCTGATCTTCCGACAATGAGGTGGGCACGCTACCCACCAAGCCACCTAGGCGGTCTAATTTTAAAATGCTAGCCAAACTGCACAGCTCGCATTTTTAATGTACAACTAGTTATCCACAATGTTTAGGCTTCACAGAAAAAATAAAACCTGAAGTTACATTAACTCTGTTTTCATTTTACTGACAAGTTTGTGACTTAATATAACTATTTTACAATGGACAAATATTCTATTTGACGGGTGTTTAGCTCAATACTTAAGAATCCTTTCATCATACAGCTTGTCATGTTTATGGATGGAGACGAGAGTGCCTGTAGTAATACCACTGACCTGCGGCATGTACTTGACAGCCCCTGAACTTTCAGCCACAGAAAAAACCGCAGTAAGATTCAAACACCCAACCTTTGACTACTAAATGACCAGCTTCCTCTACTATGGTGATTTTGACTTGATTAGTGTTTTACCCCATACAAGAATATTTCATTTATACTGTAAGACAGTGGCCAGCATAATGGTAAGAGAAAACCTGGTGGGGCTTCGGACCATTTACCACCATCAACAGATATGTCGATGTCATTTTGCTTTCCAAATAGGATACAGTTCTTGCACCTGTAAATAGATCAAAGAACTAAATTACATTTGAAATGTCTTAAGATGCTAAAGACATTTTACCAGTTTTACAGAAGACCTTGAACTGGTTGACAGACACAGTGAATGAGTACAGTCACATCACTTCTTAAAAGTTGAGCAACTACGTATGTAACTTCCTTAAGAATTTAAAGGTGATTTAATTTGGGGGGGGGGGTTAAGTATTTAAACTTTCTTTTTTTTTAAATCCAGACCAAAACATCACTTTGAAATCAAATCAGATATTGAAGTCCAAAGTCTGACTCGAATTTATTACATCACTTGTTAACTACAGCAATGCACTACTTTTCTAGTATTCATATTACTTAGATACTGCTACAGCAGTGTGGCACTAGCCAGAAGAAGAAATATTTAATAGAGAGAGGAAGAAAGGGAAACAGGATCTCTAGTACACATATAACTTTTTTCTTAAAATGTCACAAATATACTACCGGTAGTCCGGGACACTGTATGTACTTGATTATGTTTGGTTGTACCGTATTACATGTTTTACAATACACACAACAACGTCTTATTAAATTATGTATATGAATGAATAAATGATTATGGCTTAACGCCACATGGGCAACACTCCAGCCATATCGTGGCGAGAACAAGGTGGAAACCCCAGACGGTTCAGGTTTCGATATGGACGCGAGAATATCAAAAACGAAACGAAAATGTCCGGACATGGTTAAAATCAGGTAAGAAAAACCAAAACAGTTAAAACTCCAAAACCAGCATATCTAGGAAATGTGCAGATTTTTGGTCTATAAATACTTATGACAATAAAGTTTATATTTTATGATATACGCCAATGGCCTTCAAATATTTTATGCCAGCGTCGCCATCGATGCTGTCAAACAAATCATATATGGAGTTGACTGTGTAGAATCTTTGCCGCACATGGGCAAAGTCTACAGTCAACCAGGATATGTTTGATGCCGTACCCAGCACAACGTCCAACATACTAGGAGAGCTGCTCGCATCCAATATAAAATTGTGTATTAGACGAGAAAGGCCGGTACGGCATCTTGTTAAAATTACTTGGTCTCTACGAGACAGTGCATAAGAATTATGGCCATTGCGATATGAATAGCATGCAGTTCATTGCGTACTAGCAAGTCCCATTCACCCTGTCTTACATTATGTGATAGCTACTGAATAAATTTTGCATAGCTTGCGTTTCAAAGATATTTACCGACAAATGTCTTCGGTCAACAGATCGACATTTTTAGAACATGAAACACACTGTAACTATCGCCCCTCTTACGCGTCACTCGAAGAAGCGAGAGATGCATTATTCCAACTAACATTTGACACAGTGCCTTTCGATCTGTTCAGGCTTATTACCCGTTGACTTTATGTACTTTAAGATATGCGCCAAAGTTATACACGGTCCAATTTCCGATACAGAGCTACAGCGCGGCCACACACATTTCTTGGGCTGTAACAATGAACCTGATCTTTATGTAGCCAATGAGGCTGATGTGTCAGCTTCTACTATTGATATGGTTACTATAACATGTATCACTTATTCATTTAAAAACAAAACAGGGTCCCAAATAAAGTGAATCTACGTTAAAAGGACATCACAGATGGCGCTGCTTATTATCAGTGGGGTCAGATCTATGTGACGTCAGAGAAGCTCTGCACCAAAGACTACTCCATTGTTCACGTGACTAAAGTTAACCCAGGCCAGATGAGACCTAAACAAGATTTGCCTGAAAAGTAAAAATTGAAGACCAGAATATTTCTTCCGTAACGGTAATCGGAATTTGGCCTGCTCTTCATTAAACTTTAGAAGTCGGCATAAAGCCCTATTTCACCCATTTAGCCCTACATGCTTCTACTGTTACAGTTTTTCCTCAATTTTACTTGATACGAGTGGTACTAAATCCATAAAAGATGTTCTTGGCCACTTAACCTGTGTTGAGGTCTGGGTCATCATACATCAAGCGCATGTATGGGACGAACAGGATGGGACGCCTTCGAGGTGTGGCTACACAAATCAGGAAGTAAGAACCCTCTGCCTTCCATGCACATTGCACAGCCCATTGCTTCACCCTTTGTGTGCAGGTCGGTTTAGATGGCATTCGTATGTGTCAGTTAATACCTGTATCTGTTCCTTCAACACATATCATTAATGGTTAATTTTGTACAGGTATATTTTTCCAGACTACCGTAAAACGCCGAAAATCACACCAGGCTTCAGATCTGGTAAAAGAATGAATGAATGAATGATTATGGCTTAACGCCACATCGGCAATATCTCGGCCATATCGTGGCGAGAACAAGGTGGAAACACGAGACAGTTCAGGTTTTCGATAGTGACATGAGGACATTAACAAGAAAACAAAAATGTTCGGACATGGGTTAAAATCAGGTAAGAAAAACCAAAACAGTTAAAACTCGAAAACCAGCATGTTAAGGAAATTTTATAACAAATATTTATTTTGAGAATAAAATTTATATTTCATGGTAAAGGCCAATGGCCTTCAAATATTTTATGACAGCGTCGCCAACGATGCTGTCAAACAAATCATACATGGAGTTTACTGTGTAGAATCTTTGCCGCACATGGGCAAAGTCCACACAGTCAACCAGGATATGTTTGATGCTGTATTCCGCGTCGCATCCAACACACTCAGGAGCACTGCCCCCATCCAGGATAAAATTGTGTGTTAGACGAGAATGCCCAACGCGGCATCTTGTTAAAACCACTTCGTCTCTACGAGACATACCAAACGTATAAGAATCATAGCCTATGACAGGGTGAATGGCATACAGTTTGTTATCGACCTGCAGGTCCCATTCACCCTGCCAAAGGCAACAAGTGTGTTTAAGAATATTAGATTTAAAATCAGTATAAGGAATTTTAATCTTAGATATGTGTTTACTAAGAGCAGCTTTCGCTTCCCTGTCTGCGACTGTGTTTCCGTGAATACCAATATGACTTGGTATCCAACAGAATACAATATCTTTCCCTCTTTTAATTAACTTCCTATGGATGGCTAATATTTCTAGTATTAACAGGTTTTGAAATTTCTTTTGCTCTATTGCCAAAAGGCAGGACAACGAGTCACTGCATATTACTGCTCTGTGGGCAGCGCCTGATGAAACGTATGATAAAGCCAGAAGTATAGCTCTGGCCTCGGCAGAAAATATTGAATGAATGAATGAATGATTATGGCTTAACGCCACATCGGCAATATCTCAGCCATATCGTGGCGAGAACAAGGTGGTAACACGAGACGGTAAAGGTTTTCGATAGTCACTGCAGAACATTAAAAGGAAAACAAAAAATTTCTGACATGGGTTAAAATCAGGTAAGAAAAACAAAACAGTTAAAAACTCAAACAACCAGCATATTACGGTAATTTTATAACAAATATTTATTTTTGAACATAAAATTTATATTTTATGATAAAGGCCAATGGCCTTCAAATATTTGATGACAGCGTCGCCAGCGATGCTGTCAAACAAATCATATATGGAGTTTACTGTGTAGAACCTTTGCCGCACGTGGGCAAAGTCCACACAGTCAATCAGGATATGTTTGATGCCGTACTGCGCATCACATCCAACACACTTGGGAGCACTGCCCCCATCCAGGATAAAATTGTGTGTTAGACGAGAATGCCCAACGCGGCATCTAGTTAAAACCACTTGGTCTCTACGAGACATACCAAACGTAAAAGAGTCATAGCCTATGACAGGGTGAATGGCGTGCAGTTTGTTATCGACCTGCAGGTCCCATTCATCCTGCCAAAGGCGACAAATGTATTTAAGAATATTAGATTTTAAGTCAGTATAAGGAATTTTAATCTTAGATATGGGTTTATTAAGAGCAGCTTTCGCTTCCCTGTCTGCGACTGTGTTTCCGTGAATACCAATATGACTTGGTATCCAACAGACGAGGATGGAAGGCGAAGAGAGGTGACTCGCTGTTTCAAGACAGCCGCAGCCGCCACCCTGTCCCCATCCTTTGACCCGTCTGTATATATAAATTTATAATCGGGATAATTAGCTTTTACTTCAGCGAAACTTTGCTGAATTATAAGAGGGTTTGTATCGGATTTCTTATATTGACGTAGATCAAATATTAATTTAGCTTGTGGAAGAAGCCAGGGAGGAGACTCCGGAAAAGAAACCGGAGCTATGTCCTCCAGCTTGATATTAGCTTCCACAATATGGTACCGAACACGAAGACCAACGGAAGAAATTTTGTTCGGACATTTACTATATTTATCGGCGTATGATGGATTAAAAACCCAGTCCTAGGCAGGGTTTGTTGGGTGAGCTTTAAGCTTAGCGACGTATTGAAGGCTATGTTTTATACGCCTGTGATGTAAAGAAGGCTCATTAGCCTCTACGTATAAAACTCTCTACTGGTGAGGTCCTATAGGCACCAAGGCTGAGCCTCAGACCTTGGTGATGGACCGGATCCAACATTTTAAGGTATGATTTCCTAGCGGAACCATAAATGATGGACCCATATTCCAATTTAGACCTCACCACAGAACGATACAAATTAAGTAAAACTGATCGGTCAGCACCCCACTCAGTGCTAGACACGACCTTAATTATATCCAGAGCCTTTGTACATTTAGCTTTAAGCATTTTTATGTGGGCTATAAAGGATAATTTACGGTCGAATATAACCCCTAAAAATTTATTTTCTCCAACAAGTTTCACTGGTTCACCACAAAATTTAAGCTCAGGGTCTAGATGAAGTTTGCGTTTATTACAGAAATGCATACCCACGGTTTTAGACGTAGAGAATCTAAAATCATTGGCAACTGACCAAGCTGCAGTTGCCTCTCGATGTTATTCATATTTTTAGCGCAGTAGCATATCAGGAAATCATCTACATATAAAGAACCCTCAATACCCGATGTTAACGTTCGAGCCAAGCTGTCAATTTTTATGCTGAACAGTGTCGGTGAAAGGCTGCTGTCCTGCGGAGCACCCATCTCTTGCTCATACGAGTCCGAAAGAGAGGATGGGGAAAATTTACCAGTCTTCCAAATATCATTAAGTAAGTCCAAGAGTGTCTCCATTGGCTCAGATGGTAAGTGGTTCAGAAGCTTGTAATATATATTATCCGGGCCGCACGCAGTATCGTGTACCCTTTTTAGACAAGTTTTAAGCTCTTCAATGGAAAATACACGATTATAGTCTTCTAAATTCTTAGAAGAGAAGGGCAATTTAATATTCTCTTTCTGGTTTTTAATATGCTGAAATTCAGGAGAATAATCCTCAGATGAAGATTTGTGGGATATTGTTTCAGCTATTTTATTGGCTATATCATGCGGTGAAGTTAATAAGGTATCACCATCCTTTAAGTGCTGAACTTTGGCTTTACTGTTCTTGCCCTTAAGTTTCTGAACCATGTTCCAGACCTTAGGCATGGGTGTTTTGGGCGTAATGCCTGAAACAAAGTTCCGCCAACAAGATCGTCTCTTGGACTTAATTAATCGACGAGCCTTGGCTCCAAGTATACGAAGCTGGTTTAAATTATTATCATCAGGACGACGATTAAATCTGCGCTCAGCCTTTTTGCGGTCTTTTATAGCCTTACGACACTCATTATCATACCAGGGTTTACTTTTGGATTTGTCGAGGTCTTAGGAATGGTTCTATCGGCTGCTGTTAATAGGAGTTCATTAAATGTAAGCAAAGGATCATCTGCAGCATTAAGATTCTCTGGAGTGATGTCAGCCTCACAGAACATCTCGAATGCCATCCAATCTGCTTTGTCGAACTTCCACCTAGCTACACGTTCTGAAGAATTAGAAGTGAGAGGCTCTAGGACAAGAGTAAAATGATCACTACCACAAAGATCGTCATGGACCTTCTAAGAAAAGTCCGGGAGAAGTGATGGATCGGTGATAGTGAGATCGATAGCAGAATATGAACCATTACCTGGATGTAAGTAGGTATTAGAACCGTTATTGAAATAACATAGTTCATCTTTACATAAGAAATCTTCTACTATTTTGCCCTTATCGTTTATATTATTACTGCCCCACAGGGGTTATGCGCATTAAAATCTCCCATAATTATGAAGGGAGTTGGCAGTTGGTCTTTTAAATTATGCAACTGGCATAATGACAAAGAAGAATGAGGAGGAACATAAAGTGATTGTTTCCGATAAGGAAACACGGACGGCTACAGCCTGAAGCTCTGTGTCGAGAGCAACAGGGCTGTGAATTATATTATTATTCACTAAAATAGAGGAGCCGCCACGAGCTCGTTCTTCCTCATTAGAGTAAGTGCTATATAGTGTATAATTTTTCAGTGATATTTTATCTTTGTCAGATGTCTTCAGGTGAGTTTCCTGAAGACAAAGGGCACTTGGATTTAAAGATTGAACTGTGTTATTTCAATGAAATTTATTTTAAGACCTCGACAACTCCACTGTATAATTTTGTCTAAGGAAGTCATTATGGAGGGAGGCGTATGGGGGATTTATGTCTGGACCGTGCACGACCATTTTTGGCAGACCTACTAGTAGATCTCCCCGATGCAGATGATGTATCCATCATGTCCGCATCGAACGTTGAAGGACCGACGTCCTGCAACGACCCAAACTTATTGAAAGTTCGGATAGGGTCCCTAGTAGCCTTAGAGGGACGCTCTGTGGGGTCACTAGGCTTATCTTTTTTGTGATGTTTATCAACCGCTGCATTTAGTGAAGATTCAACGGGTTTAGAGGATTTTGATTTATTTAACCGGAAGGTTTGTGGTGAGATGGAGAATCAGGTGAAGTAGCGGGGTTTTTCAGTAAGATCGATATCGGTTTGTGATGAAGAACTGGCCGTATTTTCCAAGGGTTTTACGACCAGTTTCTGTGGCTTCTCTATACCAATGGGCCAAGTGAATGTTTGAACTCCTACCGATAAGGAAGGTTTCTTGACAACATTGGCATATGTAGATTTAGTAAGGCCATTGGTGACAGAGACAAGACGTTTGTCTTCTTGATACGATATGTTATTTTTGCATGTAAGGGTTATTATTTCTTTATCTTTTTTGAAGACAGAGCAGTCCTTGGCAGAGGCCATGTGGGCTCCGCTGCAATTCCAGCATTTTAGCGTGTTTGTGCAGTCGAAGCCCTCGTGACCAGCTTCCGCACATCTGAAACAGACCAGTTTATTATGGCATTGACCCCTGCCATGGCCAAACCTCTGGCAGGAAAAACACCTGCTCGGGTTAGGTATGAATAACTCCACCCGCACACTGTACGGCCCAATGAACATTGATGTTGGGAGAGACGTATTTGTTTTAATGAGGTTCCCATCCCTCTTAATGGTAAAACGTTTGACGTTGAGTACGCCCTGGTCCTTCAGTTGCTCTGTTATTTCTTGCTCTGTCATGTCGTATAGATCTTGGTCTCTGTCACGAATAATGCCGTGAGAGGAGTTTAAGGTTTTATGTGGGGTAACAGAAACAGCTTGCTCCCCAATATTTTGAATTCTGAGTAAATTAATGTACTGTTGTTTCCGAAAGCATTCTAAAAGAATTTTGCCAGAGTTTAACTTTTTCACTTGTTTTAAAGTACCTGCGTAGCTCTGCAATGTTTTATTCTATACGAAAGGTTTAATTTTAATCTTTGCCTGATTCTCATTTTTACTAGATATCACCAGAAAGGATGGGAAGTGAGAACTTCCCGATTCCATATCTAGTGGTATCTCGTTTTTCCTTTTTTTTTTTCTTCCCACAACTGGGGAAGGCTGTGACATAGAAACATTTGGAATAAGGGAATTAGAGGTAGACATAACGAAACGGTTTGATGATTCATAGCGCCGTGTCTCTCACCCGCCTCGGAGTGTCAATACATGTAGGACGAAACCCCTCCTGCGAGTAACCAGCAGAAGGAGAGACGAGAGTTCCACGCCATCCTCGATAAGATGGATTTTTCGCTCATACTCGAGCAGGCCGAATCTAATAAATTAGAAACGGCCTACTCGATTGACCCTAAAGCCACCACCCAGACATCCGAACATCTTACTAAAAAACTTCCAAGACTGAAGGCCATGACTCTATACCAAACCGAGATATATGAAGGTTGATATCCGGACATCTGGACCGGCGTGACCAGCCGATTGATCGGAGCGGGCCATCCGATAGCCCGTCTTTGGAGAAGTAAGGGCCGAAGTGGAGTGTTGGGTGTGAGGATCTCGCAAGATCAACCCGCCCTCCCCCATTACGGGACGCAACCCACGGCAAACAGGTTACCCCTTTCAGTCACCTTGTACGACAAGCCTTGGGAGGCTGTGGAACTATTCTATTCACCGGGACCACACGCGGGAGCCCTAGGTTAGTCGCCTTGTAAGACAAGCTTGCCTAGAGAACCGGGGTCCTATTCTTTTCACTCCCGGGAATCCCACGGGGGGCCACACATAGTTCCTGTACTGTTATCAAGACACAACTGAAACTTGCAATACCTTCCGATCACTTTCTTTGAGTGTGCTAAAAAGAATTCCAGAAAATACAAAAACTACAGAAAAGAAAACTTATAAAGCAGTAACCTTTCCATGCATATGATTAACTTTGTCACATAATCACTCTGACATAACTGCTATTCTTCGCGTAAAAATAAAGACACCAAACTCTGTCATAATGATGTTCATTCAACCTCGAAACGGGTGTTTTGTTTTTTTTTATCTCATAAACTGAACAAATGTAAGTCGGATTCGTTAAATATTTTAACAAAGAATTATAATGGCCTTACTTGTAGCATAGTCCAAAAGCACCTCCACCTCCATTTGCCGAGAGGTGGTTCCATTCTGGCAAGAGCGTAAATACGACAATGCCGTCGCATGACTACGGTCTTTCCTAATCAAGCGTACAGGTAATGTAGACCTGCTGTTGAGTATGCTTGAAGGATTTGTAGGTCTCTCTTACTGTCTTTTGCCCACTTTCTACCAGGGGAGAATGCGACGCTAAATAGAACGATAGAGATATATATATTACGTGGTATTAGTAAATCGTTCGTAAAAGGGCCCTGTCACTGATTTATGCTATCAAGACGTTGCCTCCCTGCGACTGGCAGACACTTGAGCAATCCATAAGTCGGATACTTGCATGAAATCAGCTCAGGCTGCTTCGGTTGCGGTTTTAGATTAGGAATTGATCAAGAAACAGTGCGAAGGGCGGCAGTTTACTGCGGATATCCCTATTTCCGACACCCACAATCCTGGCAAGACCAGGTACACGTCAGATTCTTCAGTAAGGCTGAAAATATGAATCAATCAAATAATCGCACTGCCTCGATATTCGCCTAAGGATTTGATCCATTGGGACGTTAACACAGGCTTGCAGGTCAGTCCCAAGGCAACGCCCAAATATTTCATTTATATGTATTTATTTATTCATTTGGTGTTTTACGCAGTTAGGTGTTTTAACTTTTCAATTAGAACACGATTACTTGCCTTTACTTTGTGGAGCGATATTGACATACATTTGAAACCACAGGAATGTTGTGTTGGATTTGGGGTTCGGATAGCCGGATCTAACCGTAGATAACACAACGACAGGATTGAAACAAATCAAGATACACTTGTATTCCTGATAACTACGCCGGGAAGACCGGGTACATTCAAAACCATCACTTAATATATAAACATAATATAAACGGAAACGGACAATATACTACATGTTGCATTCAGGAAAACTATCTCAAGTCAAGAATTGAAAGCTCAAACTTCAAAACGTCAGTGCGTCAGAACGTCAAAGTTGAAAATCGTCCAAAATAAAGAATCACAACATATATGCATACTTGAGGTATTGCAGGACTCTCACATGTTTCAAGCAGAAGAAAATACTGGAAGGACCATAACCTATCGCCGCAGAACTTTGCTGATATCAGAGCCGGCCTGGCTCGAGAGGGGGCTTACCTCTCGACGTCATCAGTGATGGTTCCCGGAACACCGGAGTAGAACCACCAAATCATAATTCCGACGGCCCAACCCAGTCTTCCGAGCGAGACCTTTCAATTTCAGCACAATCCTCGTCTCTAAGTATGTATGTTTATTATTTCTTTTTCCTGTGATTGCCCATTCATGTACGCATATGGCCTGACAGTTAATCAGCCAGCCCCAGCCGACGATCACTTCCCGGCAAACATGACGTCACACACCATGACGTCGCATGACAAAACGAAGATCAGTTCCCCCCCCCCCATTTATTCATAAGAGTGACTCACATACACATACATATATGTTCTTGAAAATATTCTAAGCTCTACCTCCCTCCCTACACTCCATGAATGAAGCCCAGTTCATGCTGGCTTTCTCTCCGGTCATAAATGGGAAGGTCCGCCAGCAACTTTTGAATTGCCTGGGTGTCTCCCCGGCTCTGCTCGGGTTCCTTCCGCCAAATTGTTGGCTGCTGTCGTATAAGTGAAATTCTTGAGTACGGCGTAAAACACCAATGGAATAAGTAAATCAAAATTATTTTTTGACTTAGATTACATTATTTTCATCTTGCTATTCCTTAACAAAACGGATCTCCCAGCGCCCGTTATCTATGGAGGTGATTGGAGTGAGAGAGGGGATGGCAGCAACCACGAGGAATTGATAATCTTAGAGGATACAGGAATTAGTGGCCTACACGCTGAAGATCCTGGCATGGCTGATGATCAATAACAACTTCCACCTAGCCCAACAGGTATATGTAGTAGTTTACTTGTGCCATGCCAAAGACTTGTACGATTTGACCAGAAGAGAAAAAGATAAGCATGATTGCTGTCTACATTGTACACTAAATTATGCGAACTCCAAAGGAGTCAAAGTTAGTAGGAATGAAGACACACAAGGGAATTCCAAAAAGGCCCCACATTTTTAAAGTTTGATAAGTTACAATAAATGCATTATACTAATGAGTGAACGACTATAGCTCAATGATGCAACCACGTCCAATACACCCCTATTTGGCAGTGATTTCAATAAATTTAAGTACGTTAGTTTCAAAAATACAACCAGTTTTAAGTATTAATCAGTGCTAACTTAAAGTCTAATTTTCCACTTAGCTTATTCATTGTTTTAAGCTTTTCTTTCAAAGCTTTGCCTGCATACTCCCTTTGGTTATCTTGCATTCATTCCCGTTTTAGGATATTTTACAGCACCATGACAAACTATACAAACATGTAGATTTATGGATGAAGTATTTTTGATGCGTAAACAAAATCAAATTTAAAGGGATGTAAGTGAAAATCGTTCACATTAACTGTGCCTGCTTTCTTCTGACAGATAAGTAGGGAAATTGTTCAGAAGAAATAGTGGTGCAGAAGAAGGGTAAGATTTTTGTCTATATTGTACATCGTCCTGTTGAGATATTGTGAGAATGGGGTGTGGCGCTGTGTTCTGTCAGACAGTCCTCTTGCTTGGAACTAAAAGTAATGGGCTAATACTGAAGCATTTTTATGTCTTTAACACCCTTAGGTGGTTTCTTACCTCTGATTTTGTACGTGACATCATGTTAGCAATTATACTGTGATAAAAGAATTAAAATACTACATGCTGTGTCATACCTTTGCACAATATTTAGGAGAATGAAAAAGTCATGAAGTTCATCCTTTATTTAAATCCAGCTCTCGCTGTTGCCATTAATCAGGAAGTTTGTGAGATATATAATTTGCGCTCTTGCACCATGAGCAGAGTGTTACGCATCAAGCAATAAATCATTTCTTAAATTCATAGTTTTCACATTTCTTTATTTCACTTTTAGCCAAACCACATGTGGGTAGATGGTCAGCCAACATAGTTTTGCTTAAAAAAATTTTCCCATCCTTTGCTGAGAAATACCCTTCAAAAGGTGAATTGAACGTGCTCAAAAGAAGTACCCAAGTCTCAAAAGTAGAGCACCATCCCAACTTAAAGCCAAACTTCAGCACTTGAGGAAACTTGAGCAGTAAGTAAGGAGTAATTCCATTCAGTTGACATACATTTATACCCAGATATTGACTGTTTTGTATGTATAGGAAGCTTGTAAAAAGTGTTTATAGATCAGTAATATTTATAGCAGTGCACGGCAATACAAAAGTGCTCCATGGTGGTGTGATTGAGCATTTAATTTACAAGTATACATGTAGCTCATGTTTGTAATACAGTTGGTGATGTTGAAGTGCTTATATGTACACTTGGATGTTGGGCAGCTAGCATCATTAGCTAGTGTTGTGTTCCAAGGCCTGCATGTTATGCATTGCAAGTTTGATCATTATTCCATTCTTAATTATGTTGGAATATGATTTGACGTACATTCAACATTGTAATGTGTACACAGTTTACCTTTGTGTCATATATACAAGGCATTACTGTTAGAAGTGGACTGCATTGCATAATCTGCTTGTGTGTGTAATAACATTGTTGGTTGATATACTTTAGGCAGTTGCATGTAAGTTGGGTTGCTAGATTTGTTGTCAAATTCTTACTCAGACAGTTGACTATAATTGTCATAGTCCAGTTATCTGTTTCTCAGTGTATTTTGATGTCAATTCATGTACAGCTTGGTAGCCTGAATAAATTTTTTTTATACTTTTTGAGCATATATGGTCATTCTTTTGTAATTTCTAGGACATATTTAAAGGATGTAGATTCTTTGGATCATTGGAAGTCAAAAACAAGCAGTATAAAAATATTTGAAGAATCCAGGTTATATATTCACATCTTATGCTACATTGACATTGCTGATATGCCCCATTAGACTTACTTCCTTTGTATCTAGCCATTTCCTCAGCCCCAGAATCGCTGCGGGGTTAGATCTGTTCCCTTGGAAATGATTCATTGGTTCATTGCAGAATCGGGTCTGCAGATAAATTAATGGTTTTTCTACTTTCGTTTGTCGTAATGATCCGATGAATGAATGAATGAATGATTATGGCTTAACGCCACATCGGCAATATCTCAGCCATATCGTGGCGAGAACAAGGTGGAAACACGAGACAGTTCAGGTTTCCGATAGTCGCTGGAGAACATTAAAAAGAAAACAAATATGTTCGGACATGGGTTAAAATCAGGTAAGAAAAACGAAAACAGTTAAAGCTCTAAAACCAGCATGATAAGGAAATTTTATAACAAATATTTATTTTGAGAATAAAATTTATATTTTATGATACAGGCCAATGGCCTTCAAATATTTTATGAGAGGATCGCCATCGATGCTGTCAAACAAATCATACATGGAGTTTACTGTGTAGAATCTTTGCCGCACATGGGTAAAGTCCACACAGTCAACCAGGATATGTTTGATGCCGTATTGCGCATCGCATCCAACACACTTGGGAGCACTGCCCCCATCCAGGATAAAACTGTGTGTTAGACGAGAATGTGCAGGTCCCATTCATCCTGCCAAAGGCGACAAATGTATTTAGGAATATTAGATTTAAAATCAGTATAAGGAATTTTAATTTTAGATATGTGTTTACTAAGAGCAGCTTTCGCTTCCCTGTCTGCCACTGTGTTTCCGTGAATACCAATATGACTTGGTATCCAACAGAATACAATATCTTTCCCTCTTTCAATTAACTTTCTTTGGATGGCTAATATTTCTAGTATTAACGGGTTTTGAAATTTCTTTTGCTCTATTGCCAAAAGGCAGGACAACGAGTCACTGCATATGACTGCTCTGTGGGCAGCACCGGATGAAACGTATGATAAAGCCAAAAGTATAGCTCTGGCCTCGGCAGAAAATATTGAAGACGAGGATGGAAGGCGAAGAGAGGTGACTCGCTGTTCCAAGACAGCCGCAGCCGCCACCCTGTCCCCATCCTTCGATCCGTCAGTATATATTTTTATATTTATAATCCGGATAATTAGATGAAGCCACGCCTTATAGTGAATCAAGGCATATGTATCTTTGTAATCGGAATGAATGATTTTGGCTTAACGCCACATTGGCAATATCTCAGCCATATCGTGGCGAGAACATGTTCAAATCAGGAAAGCTTGAATAGTATTCGACATGAAGGATGAACATTCAAAAGTTAAAGAAAAAACAGACGAACTTTTTTTTTTTTAAACCAGTTAAAAAAAGTAATTGTCAGTTAAAACTGGAAAACCACAATTGTTTTGTATTTTATACAACTAAAAATATATACATATATAAATAAACTATATTCTATTATACAGGCCAACAGCCTTCGAAAAATTAATCACAACATCGCCAGCGACGCTGTTAAGTAAGTGGAACATAGGGTTGACTGTGTAGAATCTTTGCCGAATATGAGCAAAGTCCACACAGTCAACAAGGATATGCTTGATGCCGTATTGCACATCACATCCAAACACACTCGGGAGCACTGCTCCCATCCAGGATAAAATCTTTGTAATCGGATACCTACAACCAGACCATCATGATGTACATGGTATTGGCCGTATTAATTCTGACTCCAAATCTAATAATGGAAAAGCTAGTTGATACTTTGATGATAATGTTAAATAACATTGGAAATTGCGTGGGTATGTCTGTTCAATAACTGTCATAAAAAGGTTTGTTATGACAGAGGAGAGTATGGCCAAGTTGTCAGGACACTTGCCTTTGAATTGATGGAACAAATGAGGCGTGGCTTCAGTTTCTTACTTCAGGAATTTGCAGATTTCAACCCTATCACTGCTTGTGATGATCAAGCCTTAGCGATGATAAAGATAAAGTGATCGGGAACACTTGTGTGGCTGTTTATGCAGTGTGAGTAAAGTTACATCTTGCCAAAGGTGGGCCGTGGTTGGCCGTGAGCTATACTTTGGCAGTGGTGAGAGGTAGCTGGGTCAACGCGCTGCTTGCGCTAACCCCTCGGCCACAGTGCCCCCTCGCCAGCATAACAGTCCTCCTGTCAAAACTGACCACCATTGTATTCATGTGAAGTGAGTAAGTCGTAATGTTAACAACATTCAAATTATAATCAGACATGTTGGTTTTGAACAGAAGTGTAGCCGAGATTTTAAAATAACGGGATTTAAAACGTATATTGTACATATTTGAGAAGTTTATATTTCCAGCATTAGGGTGACTGCAATGATTGTTTATAAATTATTATATTTCTTTACATCCCTCTGCTTTTTGTTTCGTAAATAATTAGCTTGTTCTTATTTGTGATACGATTTGGTTGTCTCTAGCTATTAATTGGAAATATATACATTAGGCCTTCGTGCTGTGCTCTGAAAGTTTTCGTCGTGGCGGACGGCTAACAATTGGTGCCAAGCTTGTTCCTAGACTTCCAGTGCCGCTGGGCATTAGCATCTCATCTGTCAATGAATGTGCCCCAAATCTTCGTAAACAGCAAGACAGTGATCAGTTGATGCACCAACAGCATACTTTTTCACCTGTAGTAATTCCTTGTTAACGGAAGTGGCGGTTGTCGATGTAGCAACCACAGACCTACGAAAACTACACCACTTTACTCCAGTGTCCAGCTGCCTAGTGTTACTGTTTGTGTTGGGACGTGTCATTTCTAAATCATTGCCAGTTCTAGATCCTGGCCTGCGTGTCTCTGTGGCTCGGCCGAGTTCATTTAGATAAACTCAGGGTCTTATTTTAAAATTCTGACATTCATCGCAACCCTGGGTCCATCACCCATGCTCAAAAAATCACCCCAGATCTTTGAACTCGAAGTCGATGGAATGTTCTCGATGAGGTCCGCGCTGGTGTTACGCATTTACTTATTTTTGTAAAAAAAATTAAAAATAAGAGAAGAAATTTTGCCTTTTCGGTCTCCTTTTTTGGAAGAATGGAGTGGAAACTACAGCAGCAATAAAAACGTCAAAGATTTCAAGATGTTTTCGACACCTGAACTTAGGAACATTTAAGGACAAAGAGTCTGTTTCAAGACTTTTCAAAATGGCTGAAAATGGTGAGCTCTTTGGTGCATTTGAAGTTCTTACAGCTAATGTGACTAACACTGCGAGTTAATTAGCTCCATTTGGAAGGGTAGTAAAGGAAGACAGGATTCGAGATTCAATCGGAAAATGACATAGAAATGGGTAAGAAAGGCGATCTACGGCGATTCTTTTTAGTATGAGTATTTGACTTGAGGCTCCATGAATGCAGAATTTTAAAATATCACCCCGAGTCCGTTTTTATGAACTATGTCTCGACCCTGTACCGTACTATCTGTGACAGTAAAGTGTCGAGCCACAGAGACGTGCATGGTCTAGCCAGCTCAGGATCACTTACAGGATAACTAAATAGTTAAGAAATGTTTTGAAAGTTGTTTGAAAGTCACCATGACTGAAAGAAACCGTCGTCGTTTTTCATATTTAGAGGTAATTTTGTTTATTTATGGTTTGAAAGTAATTTTACATTTGTTATGATTCCAGCAATAAGATCAGAACAGAGTGGAACAGTGGATTTCTTGTGTGGGTTAAGGAGGAAAGGATCTCTACGATCAATCATGCAAGTTGAAGTCCATTTCAGACTGATTATAAGCAGGAAGTACCATCGAATATTGACGTGTTTCTTTTCGAAATTGCTGGATGCTATCATGGTGCGTCGGGCGTATCCAAATTCCGGATTGTACATGGGGCCACAACCGGAAACTGTGGATAACGGACTATCGAAACAGCTGTGTAGACGATAGCGGCCAGGCTTCACTGAAACGTTCAGAGTTGTTTTTCATGTGGCGGCATCTACTATGACTCTGATTCATGAAGATACTGATCAAACATAGCTTGTTTTATAATATCCAGAAAGTGTAATATCTCTAATAATGATAATAACCTTTTTAAAAATTCACTTTCTCAGTGATATCTACCTATCTGAGAAAAATGTGATGGTATTCAGTTCAGCTACATTGCAGGGAAGTAAGGTTGAATCCGATCAAAGTTTGTCGAAGGTAACTGAAACCCAGAAACGTATTTGGCATATATTTTAAAGGAAGAAACGGTTTTCGGCGGTTGGTCAACAAGCGGAACGGACGCGTCTTTTGACTTGTAAGCTGAGTTTATGTTGTTGTTGCACTCCAGTTTCTTGTGCGCGACTAAATCTGTGTAATTTTCAAAGTAAATGTATATAGTTAAGTAGGTTAGAGTGATTGTATATAGTCTGTAGTGATTTTGTAGTATAAATAATCTATTGTTCTGTGAAGTTAGCTGATTCTTGTACATTGCACTGTCACTCTTGAGCTAACAAGGGCTCCTTTCGCCTTGGTCTCTGAGTCGCCCCAGAGACACCCCCTCCTCTCTCCTAACTGTCTTGTAAATAATCTCACTGTGCTTGCACCTAGTTTATTTAGGCTTCTGTTAGTTTCTTCAACTGCAATGGAGAACGATGACAACGAAATGGACTTCACTGAGGTGCGACATTCAGGGCGGGGCAAGCGGGCTAGAAATAGACATAACAGCGAGGGCGGAAAGAAGGCACGAGAAGCTTAAAGAAACAGTAGTTTCGATGTTTTCATGTCGGGTGTAGGTGGATTCCCTGTGTGCACGTTGAATCCTCTAAAATTTTGTGAAGCCTTACATGAAGTTGTTGGTAGGTGAAATCGTGAAAAGACTACCATCACTTGACTTCCAGATAAAATGCTTTGACAGGGGCCAGGTCAAGCGTTTGCTTAGGCTGACTTCAGTAACGGGTAAAGACATACAATGCTGCCAGCCATCCATGTCGTCATGTAAGGGGGTCATATATGGTGTTGGAGAAAGTGTAACAGCTGTAGAAATCCAGGTGGCTTTACGGAAAGAGAAATGCATTAAAGCTGAACGGATGAAACAGGGTAAAGATCGTCAGGTATCATCTTGCATTTTGCTTTATTTTGTTCGAGATGACCTTCCAACAGAAGTGTTGCTAGGATGTAAGAAATTTACTGTAAAGCGTTATATCCCCCCTTTGTTGAAGTGTTTCCGTTGCCAGCGCCTAAATCACACATCGAAATCTTGTAGAGGTTCCTCTCGCTGCTCCTGCTGTGGTGGCTCTCATGACTATGAGCAATGTCCAAACATAGCCTCTCCCAAATGTGTCAACTCTGGAGGTAGCCATAGTGCTGCTCATGGCGGCTGTCCTGCCAGGAAGGAGGCTAGTAAGGCTCAGTATATCAGAATTACCGAGAATATCTCGTACTCCGCAGCTTTACAATCTGTCCGCAACGCTCGTCCCGAACACACTTATCCCGACCATGTACAGTCCGACCAAAACAATGTAGAATGTTCCCAGGCACCTAGAGGCCTTGAGCGTGTGTCACACCCAAACCATCTATCCCTAAACCCAGACCACAAACTAATTCTATTGGCGTACAGACTGAAAATGGCTAACCAGACGGACTACTATTCGGATGTTACCCTCGCGAATGTTGTGGCAATTATAACAGAAATTTTATTTCATTGTGCTAAAGTTCCAAAGAACTTATCAGTTTCAAGGAAGTTATCAGTTTCATCGCTGACTGTGCTCGGTCGTCATCTTGGTAGTGAGACCTTTGTTCCCTCAGAGCTTGTGGCTCTGCTGAAGCGAAGGAAAACAGCCGGTAAATAATGGATCATACAAGAAATCTAAAAATCCGTGTGTTTATATTTCTCACGATGGCTTTCTGTATGTTGCACCAAAACATTCAGTCTTTGTTTGCTCATGGGCAAGAATTTAAAGTTTTCTTAGCTGATCTTAATGTTGAGCCTGATGTGGTTTGTCTCCAAGAAACATTTCTTAAACCTATGTATAACCCTGCATTCCCAGGATATGTCATGAAAAGAACTGACAGAATTGGCATGGCCAGAGGTGGGCTGGCTATGTTAATGAAAAATGATATTTCATTCACGCAAATTTGCTTCCCAGTATTTCGCAGTAATGAAGTCCCCGGATTTCAAATTTTCCTTACAGAGGGACGGGTTGTTAGTGTAGTAAACCTATACAACGCTTGTAATAGACTACGTATTTCTGAGCTCAGTGCCATTGTATCGACAGCTAAGGGCCCTAAAATAATCTGCGGTGATTTTGATGCACATAATGTGTTGTGTGGGAAGCTCATCAAAGACAATGATCTAATTATGTTCAATGACGGATGTGGAACAAGACTCGACGTCCGCTCGGGCAAGTTATCTACCCTTGATTTGACTTTGTGTTCTAACGAGTTATGTCCTGGTTTTTCATGGTATGTGGACATTGTTCGATGATCTGGCCATTAATGACTAATTTTCTCTCTTGGGAACTCAAGCAAGCTCTGAATGGGGGACAAAAGACTCCACACCAGGGGAGGACGGGGTATATTACCCTATGTTAAAAAAACCTACCTGATGAATGCCTTAAAATTATGTTGTTGTTGTACAACACTATTTGGTCAAGAATGAGTCCCCCTGTGTGCTGGAAAACGGCCACTGTGATACCTATTGCCAAGTTAGGAAAGAATGCTACAGAGTCAGGGTCGTGCCGTCCAATAGCATTAACATCAGTCCTGTGTAAAACGATGGAGACCATGGTAAATTTCAGACTTGTGTGGTTTCTAACTAAAAATAGTATATTTTCAGACGTGCAGAGAGGGCTTAGAAATAACCGCAGTATATCAGATCATTTGGAGTCCACTATCTAAAAGTCACTTTTAAACCGAGAATCTGTCTTGGCTGTGTTCTTGGATATAGAGAAGGCATACGCCATGATATGGAGAAAATGGTTACTCATCAAGATGCAGCATATTGGTATCGGAGGTAAAATGCTCGGACTGGGGAAAGCCTTTTTGTCGGAGAGAGTTATACGAGCTCGAATTGGCAAGACCTACTCAAATCCAGTGAATATTGAGAATGGTACTCCTCAGGGTAGTGTAATATCTCCCATTCTTTTCAACATTGCTATAAATGACCTGCACTTTGTCCTTCATCCAATGATCCCTTGTACTCTTTTTGCAGACGCCAAAGCTCTTTTGTTCTAGTGTCAGGATCTGAACGCTGCAAAGTGGCACATCCAACAGGGTGTGCTCACAAAACCAGATTGTAACTGAGCAATTCAGTCCTGAGTGGACCGTTGAAGGTCGCTCCTAGGTTACATGTAGGTGGGACCCTTAAGCAGGCTTATGGCAAGTTTAGAAATTAAAGTCAAAAGATGTTCTTGTCATACCTACTTGATAAATATGATGAAAGAACGAGCAGACAGTTTGTCTTTTTTTGGTCAGGAGCATGGGGAGAAAGGTAATTATGAAAACCCTATGCCTTCCAGGCACGTGCATGGCTTTATGAAAGTAATGTTGATCATACATGTATTCAGGCCTTCAAATTTGATGTATGCTATCAATCCCCAACACACCCATGCCTAATGCTTCCCTGAAACAAATTCTAGATGTGCTAATAACTCATGCGTCATGAAATCAAACATCTGGGGAGTATGAACTTTGATGTGCTAATCACACCCCCGGTCCTTTGCAAAGCGTGTCATAACCACACACTTGATCAAGAATAGAAAGGCCTGCATACTGATAAAATTCAGCCTCTCTTCTAGAGGACAATACTTAACTGATTTTAGTTTTACAAACTTGTTTGGAAAACTCAAATTATACCCAAAATATACAAAATAGAAATTCCCTTTTTCTTCTTTGTTGTATTTTTTTTGTAGGTCATATGTCCAATGGGTAAATTTGGTCTGTGCTGGAAAACATATTTCGACGATCTCTTGAGACTTATCTGACTATTTCTCTATGATGTCATGTTTTCTTTATGCCAAGAAACATCAGGCACATCATTTGGATTCCACGCTTCACTTGAGCCCAGGCCTACTGAAGCATTTTGCATGGTCAAAACATGGGCTGCTGATGCTGTGACACAAAGGGAGTAACTCAGTGGAGCCCATTACACTGCCCTAATGTCATTTTCCTTTCATATGGGGCAAATATTTGTATAAACCAATGAGAACATACACATTAGGCCCATTTTGTATCTTGTAATGCAGGACATGATCTACAGTATGCACAGAAGTTTTGAAAGCAGCCTGGTGACAGCCCACTGTACTGTATTGCACAATACAGTAGTTCAAATTATTCGGAAACCTAAATTATATTTACAGTTGGTTGTGCACATATTTACACAAGTTGCAAAAACTACCTTATCAGGCTCTAACTTGCGCTATAAAATGGAATGGTAACGGTGATGGTATGGCCTTGGGAGGTGTGAAGCTGTATGCTTTTATTAGCAAAATAGGTATTAAAACATGTACTGTAGCTGAATGTTCATATTTAATAAACACGGTCATAGTAAATAAGTGAAATACTGTACCTTATAACTGCCGGCAAAGAGAGCACGCAGTGTTACAAGCGCAGTACAACCGATAACATTCACGACATTGTGGCTCCTCTGTCATTTGACTTACTACTTGTTACAGCTCAAGATGTCAGATTCAGATGAGTTAGAGAGGCGACAGTCTGGCAAAGGGAAGATTCAGTCGCATTCCAAACAGGAAGTGCCCTTGTTGCAGCTCAAGATGTCAGATTCAGATGAGTCAGAGAGGCGACAGACTGGCAAAAGGAAGATTGAGTCGGATTCTGAAGAGAATGTGCTCTTTTCCGACCTTCCGAAGTCCAAGGTAAGTGCCGATTCATTATTTCTTGTCCATTTTTCACCCTTATTATCAATATAATAAATAGCCTCTGTGGCTCAGTCAGTCAGAGCCCTACCGAGAAGCCTCACATCAGTGCGGTCTCTGTCATAATAATTATGATATAATATAACCTTATCGCTTCTACAGAAACTGAAGAAGCGGGACTCGGAGACAGAAAGCGATGTGGACAGCGAAATGTTGAAGGTAAGTAAGGCTTGATTATTTCTTGTCCATTTTCATGCTTATTGTCAATATCATAAATGCTGTAAATATTCTTCTTCTTCTTTTATTATTTTTCATTTATTTATTTTCATGAAATGCTGTTGAAATTTTCATTGGTAATTTTATTCTTTGATTTTCGTCTCTTTTAAAGCCTGTTTCGCATGCGACCGCAGAACCGTCATCATCATCAGATGCTTCCGAATTTGACTGGCGTGCAGCTAGGTACCGTCTTTCCTTGATGAGAGCGCCCAGGCGACAAACTTCCAAGAATGCTAGGCGGCGGACGTTCTGCCCTGAGTGTGGAAACCCGTCACACGACTGAACAGACATCTGAGAGACATACGCGGATATTCTCCGAGGAAAATTGCACGTCTCAAGAGGCCGAAGCGAGTGAAGGGCAAGGCCCAACTCTGCCCATATGCCAGAAGTTATTCGTGAGGGTGGACTCACACCTGGTGAACAAACACAAGCTGCAGCGAACTGGAAAAAAGTTCTCCCATATGATGTCGATATGTTATTCCCAGGCAGACCAGGAAAGGAAGCGAAGGGAAGAAAGTCCAGATCGTACCACTTTACACCAGGAGGATTCTGCGATATTATCACCAGTCTACAGGAGCGTGGAGGCGTCGTCTCCCGAAACACTTTCACAAGATCTTGAGGCCGAGGAAGTGGATCCCGACGACAGGGATTCAGGAGAAGAGGTTTTTCCATTATATCTAACCCCGGAAGCAAAGAACATTCTTGAGACCTTCTGCGATGGGTTGCAGTCGTTTGACGGAGGTCTCAGGAAGCCAACAGTCGCAGGGCAACACACCGCGCATGTCCGGAGGATCTGGGGAGGTGTGTCCCCGGACTATGATTTAGTGGAGGTGTTTCAACCGCAAACCCTTTGCCGGTGGATACACCGCAGTATGAGAGGTGATACCTTCGCACCGGGGAGTTCCAGAGCGGACACATGGCAGAGGAGAGTGAAGGAGGCCGAGCGCTTTGTGTCCCCGAAAGATGTGCAGAGTGGCTAAGTCAAGGGTAACGCGGCGTGCCATCTCCGTACTCCAAGGAGAACATGAAGGTCCCGTAAAGTTAGGGCTGTATTTGGATGTCGTGGCGTATTTGGTTTTGAAGATCCTTCTTACCACGGGTCAACGGTCTGGCGCCGTGATAAACGTGAGCTTGGAGGATTTTCGTCGCGCATATCGGGAGAGCAAGGAGAAGGCGACGTTGTTATCAGTGTCGTCGAGCATAAGGTGAGGCCACATGATAAGCGGTTCAGCCGCGCTGCGAAAATGTTAACACTAGTTGTTATGTGAGCGGCCTCACCATTCGCTTCTACCCCGCGGTTACCGCGAACCCAATGCTAGCGTCGAGCTGTGGAAATGGTCAAGACAATTATCACCGCTCAAAGCTCGAGCTGTGGTTTCTGACCTTGAGGTTATTTTTAGATGTGACGCAATATTTTTCCCATTTGTTTTCATTGTTATAAAGTCGGTACTAGTTGCTCGTCAAAATGAACTCAAAAGCAGACCAAACCCTAGAATTCATAAGTTTGATTCAAGACAGGCCCCCTCTTTGGCAGAAGCAACACAAAGACTTCATGAACCGAGATATACGGGAAAAGTTGTTTCAAGAAATTGCAGAAAAAACTGGACAAACAGGTAATTCAGATTTCCTTGACCACAATGACTTGTCATGTGTGGGTAGATTGAATCTGTATACGTAAATAAAAGAAAGTGTGAGGAAGATTTTCCTCTTATCGGTTATTGTTGTTTTTAGGGTTTGTTTACTTTTCTATCCCTGTCGCCTTCCCACATTGAGTCGGGAACACGGGATCGTGTGTGTACCCATGTTAACTCATTCATAGTAGTTACAGTAACAAAATGGTAGAAGTAAGCAAAAATAGTTAAGCATGAATTCCAAAACCTAAAAGTTTATGATCGCTGTTGCATTCAAAGTTAAGGTCAACAATACGTCCTTCCTAATCTTTTCCAAAAAAAACCCCAGCTAAGCTATGAATAATTACTAACATGTAGTATTCCCATTGCCGTGTTTTCGGATCAAAGGTGACCCAAGCTCTCATAAACACATATACATTTACATGACTTGCATAAATGCAAACCCAACCCCCTAATAAGTACAGCGATTCCTTAAGAAACCATTCAAATTCCAACATATAAATCTTAAAATCTGCAACTTAAGGTTTTTTGACTGTGTTAGCGCATTTTAATAAAATATAAAAACTCAACCGAGACTTTATACAGTTTATTTACTTCTTACACACCATACAAACAGAAACAGACGCGCACACGCATACGGTCATGTGCGCATATGCACATACATAGCCTATTTAGCGATATTGTGCAATGTCTGTCACCCTGTAGACACAGAACCGTCGTAGTTTCTCACTGTCTTTCTAAACAGTGTTTTGGATCACTTAAATAAGGTAGAAGCATTAAATGTAGTTCTCTTGCCAAGTCACAGCACCACCAAAGTACTGAACAAGTTGATCTCTCACCCATGTTGCGTGTTCTCCTGGACGACCTGGGTGGCCAACCACTGGTCTGTCCTGAGCAATAACTTGAGAATCATCCCAAGTGTTTATGTCTTGTTCCCTACCAGTACCCTCGTGATAGATGACGGCATTGTGCAGGGTGACAGCAGCCAACACAATTTTTTCTGCTGTGGCCACTTTTGTACAGATTGTTGTTTTCAGTACACGCCATTTTGCTGCGAGAATCCCAAAAGCACATTCAACACAACGTCTTGCTCTAGAGTGACGATAATTAAAAATTTTTCTGTCATGTGTTAAGTTTGTGTTGATCCGTGTTATAAGATATGGTTTGAGAGGATATGGGGAATCACCCAGCAAGAAAAAGGGGAGGTTGGCGTGTGAGTTTGGCAAAGATGCTTCTTCTGGCAGGTTTACGATATTCTCATCAAATTGTTTTTTAATCTCAGATCTTCCAAATATTCCACAATCGCTTTCTTTTCCATAAGCGCCAACTTCAACACAAATAAATTTGTACTCAGGGTCTGCAATGCCTTGAAGAACAATAGAGAAATAGCTCTTGTAATTAAAATAGTTTGAGCCTGAATTAGCCGGAAAATGCACACGCTGAAGTACATATCAGCTACCTCAAGAAACGATTCTTTTGTAGGATCCTTGACGTATACAGGACTCAGCGTCGTCCAGAGAGCGTCAACAGTTCCCTCCACAATTTTTGCCACCGTGCTCTTTCCTAGTCGAAAGGAATGTGCCAACGATCGAAATGACATGCCAATTGAGAGATATCTGTAAAAAAAATAAGATATAGTGCATATTACATGTCTACTTATTAGTATCAATTCAATCCTTTACTTATTTTTTGTTGGTTGTAGGTTTCAGTACAAATGTGCAGGAAGAAACTGAAGACCCTGAAGGACAAGATGAGGGGCATTACCAACAAACTCCCTAAAACCAAGAGTGGCCAACCAGCATTCCAGAAGGGAAGGGAACTGCAAATGTAGTTCGTTGGTCGTTTTATGAACCAATGCTATTCATGAAAGATCAGTTCGTGGGCAGAGAAATGCAGGGTTCTTTCCACGTCTCTACAGAAGACGAAAGAGGATTCGATGTTGACAGCTGTGAACAGCGAAGACGACTCGAGCACTCAGTCATCACTCCCTCCATCTGAAGTGCCAAAACCAATACAGCCAAAGCAAGGTCGAATGACAAAGAAAGCTAGATTGGAGGAGCAATTTCTATCACTAGAAAGAGAGAAACTCACCAACTTAAAGAAAGTCCTGGCTGCCGAAGAGTGCACGGAACCGATGGATGAGGGGGGAACATTCTACAACGCTTTGAAATGTGATTTGCGGAAATTGACAGACCTATATCTGATAATGCAAGTCAAAAATGACATCAACAGAATTGTGCACGATGCTGTGCTGAAACAACTTCAGCGAAATGGTCCACCACCTTCTATCAACTGCAGTTCCCAGCCGATGCTATTTAGACAAGAACAGTTCATGGGAACTTACCACGCGTCTACCCAAGAGAATATTCAACAAGAGGACCAGCCTACTTTCCAACTGTTGCTGTCCTACTCGCAAAATTGGATAAATTAGGCTGTGCATACTAGTACCCAAACCTAGAGAAAAATGTACAGTGGTGCTTTGTTTTCATATAGTGAAGTTGTGGATATAAGTGTGGAAATATAATTGACATGTGATCAAAGTTCTAACATTTCATTACGATTAATAAAGGTTTCATTGAAAGTTACAATGACAAATAAAAAAGAAATACCATGTTTTTCTTTGTCTGATTTAGGGGACAGCCGGGATGGTTCGGAGAACCCCTTTAAAACCCACTGTACACTGGTTTGATTAGTTCTGAATGTGCCAATTTGAGTAACAGTATAGATAGCAAAATACACACTACCGCAAAACGATTACTGTTTTGCGTGTCAACCAAAAATTTGGTTAAAAACTCCTGGTTTTCTTTTGATAGTTCATAGTTCTTTCGTAATGATATTACAGCAATATATTAAATGTTATTTACTAAAATGTGCCTATTAATTAGATTTGAGTATTAACATACATTATGTTATTATAAGAAAACAGTGCGCACTGGCGCCACTTGAAAAAAATTGTCCGAACTATCCCCGCTATGATTGTGTGGTGGGTGTGTTTGGTTTGGTGTAGTTTACATATATGAAGTTTGTATACATATTTATTGTTGCTCTGATAGTTAAATTGATGAAAACAAATTAATGTGGTGCAGGACACAAAATAACAATGTGTTTGTATGATCTTTATAACAAATGTAAGTTACACAACACTTACCGCAGTGTCAATGTAAAGCGTTTTTCTGCTGATATTGGTCGCCTGAAGCCAATGTCTTGTTTACAAAGTTGAGGTTTAACCAGGTCTAGCAGTGTTGCGAAAGTGGTTGGTAGCATTCTGAAGTAGGAATGAAATCTCTCTTCATCTTGTTTCAGTTCGGGAATTAAATGGTGATATTTTTCATATACACTCCGTTGAGTATTAATGGGATGGACCCAGTATTCCCTCTTATCAAAAAGAATTCCTCGCCGTATATATGGCGATGGTTCAGACAACTCAGAAAGTAGGAGATACCTTCTCGCTGCCATTTTCGTTGTCTCGTGGCTGGATACCGATACAACAAAATGCACAGCTGGCCGCAGATTAGCTTACATCTAGCTGCCACAGCTATTCTTGTGGCCACACAAGCTTTAACCAGCTTCTCAGCTAGCAATTCGCTAGCTAACTGCTAGCGATCGCCGCTTTTGGTGTGGTCACCCACTGCTCGCAGCTCAACAGCTCGCTTACCGCTAGCTCAAAGCGCGGGTGCAGCGCAGCTTATCATCTGGCCAAAGCCTAAGGGTGCGTACTCACCAAAAGCTACTAACCGCGCCGCACCACCGAGCGAGCTACAAGCCTTGCGAGCCGAGGAGCTAAAGTGTTCACACCAAAAGCCACCGTGGCTAGTCGACGGTTAGGAACTTGCTCGCCAGTGGGTCAATGAGAGCTTGCCTGTCCCCACCAAAAGCCGCTATGTCGTAGGGCACATTGAACCGTGAGCTAGCTACTAGTAGCAGTAGTAATCATTCAGCTGCCTGATGAGAAGTGTCGAGGATGTCAGACGAAAGGAAGTTGTTCCTGTTACATTTATTGGAACCATCAGTATATCTAACAAAGAGCCTTTTGTTGGAAAACGAGAGAAGATGGTGGGTTCATCCTATAAATGCCAAACGAGATTCATGTGGAGAATTCCAACTTTTGTTTCCCGATTTAAAGCAAGACGAACAACGTTTTCAATCTTATTTCCGAATGTTGCCTTAGACATTCTATGCCATACTTGATTTGATCACCGAGGACTTGCAGAAACAAGAAACCTCACTTTTGTTTAATTAAATTCAAAACAAATTCAACACATAAAAAACAAAATGTTCGAAAAAGATAAGTAATGAATTTAGTACAGGAAGTTGAAAGACGACATATTTTCCATTGTGTTATAAGTGTCTTCTTGTCCTTGTCCTTGCTGTCGCGGCGGCTCTTCACGTGGAGGCTGTTGACTTAGGTGTTTATGTTGTTGATGCTGCTCATCCTTATTTAGCTGTTGAATAATGGTACCTCCCACAAGCCTCGATATGCCGTTTCTTACTTTTTCTTACTTTCTTTACTTTTCTTATTTTAAGGCGTGGATTTCGGATCATTCGCAGGTCGTGCACTGTATAGTCAACATATGCCCGCCAATCATCCTTTGGCTCACCATCCTTCATTAAGTGTTTCACGGTGTTCAGCTTCTCCCTTTCTATGTCTAGAAATTGCTCCGTTTGCCTCACCTTTTTGGATGAAGATGGCCGTTGAGCACCACTTTCATGAGGCCTCTTCGGTGCCGCCACTGGTGTAGAATTGTCACTTCCATGTGGCCTCTTGGGTGTAGTATAGTTACTGTCAGTAGTGTCGACACCCCCCTGACTAGATAAGGGTTCCTCGTCATCATCATCGTTCACGTCAGGTGATTGGCTGATGGCATATGTTGATTTTTCATGGAATGAGCCACTCAGTTGTCGGCCGAGAAATTGATCCTTCATGAAGAGAAGGGACTGATAATACTGCCACCTGACTATTTCCTCACCAGCCTGGAAAGCCGGCTGACCACTTGCAGTCTTTGGCAATTTGCTGCAAACCTCCCGCATCTTGTCCTTAAGGTGTATTAACCTCTTCCTGCAATCCTCCTCTGGGGATAAATAAGAAAAGAACAATAGAGTACAAATAAGCTTATAAGATGAGTCATATCACTATGGTTATTCTAAATCGTTTTCCTCCACAGATTTTTGGCAACAGGAATGTCATTCCGGTCCTTAGCACACTCTCATCGGCTTGGAACGACCACTGTTTGTCGTATCGTTTCTGAAACGTTGACATCGATTTGGGCAAGGTTAAACCCTATTTATTTGCAGAAACCAACAACAGAAAGTTAAAAAAAAACTGCCAAAGGATTCCTTGAAAAGTGTAACTTTCCAAACGTAATTGGTGCTATAGATGGAAAACACGTACGCATTCAAGCGCCAGCAAACTCTGGATCGAACTTTTTTAATTATAAACATTTCTTTTCACTCGTGCTGCAGGGAGTTGCTGATTCGGATCTCAAATTCATTATGGTCGAAGTGGGTGCGTATGGAAAAGAAAGTGATGGCGGTGTTTTTTCTCGATCTGAAACAAAATCGTTCTTTCAGAACAATATGATGGATACTTGCAGTTTGCCAGATTTAAGCGCAGACCTTCCCTACTTCTTATTCGGAGACGCTGCCTATCCATTAAAGCAATTTCCACTCACACCATTTTCCGGAAATCTCACGACACAGACGCAAATCTATAACTATCGTCATTCAAGGGCCAGAAGATGCATTGAGTGTGCTTTTGGTTTATTGGCAGCAAAATGGAGAGTTCTCAGATCCGTCATTGCTACAGACATCAAGACTTCAGAGAGTATTATTCTTGCTTCGGTCGTCCTGCACAATGCAATATTAAAGCTAGAAGGAAACACCGTATCTGCTTCCGAGACAGACGTCGAAGAATGGGTCGACGGTGGAGATAGGAGAGCAGATTGCACAGGGGAAAACGTTAATATAAACAGAGGTCGTCCTGGACAGTACGCAATGTGGATACAACAAAAACTGAGTGACTTTTTCGTTGGACCAGGTGCACTATCTTGGCAAAACTCTGTGCTGTAAAATGGTGTCACCATCAGCAAATTAATTTGAAAAGTTTCATTATTAATTTACATGTTGAAATCAATATTTCACTTTTACTGTTTTTGAGGAATCTGACAAAGGAAAAAAAGATAGTGGAAGAGATAAGGAAACCAAAGGAAAGAGCCGTCAGCAGCTAGTGTATGTAAAGAAGGGGGAGGGGGGCTTACAAAATAGAGAAGGTCGTAGTGAGATACAAAAACAGATTATGATAGAGAGAGACAGACGGCCGGCCTGCCGGACATTATTTATTTATTTACAACTTATGCTTTTCCACCACGACTAGAACAGCTTCATCCCGGCTCCAATTAATCGTACTAACATATGGGGAGAAATTTAGAACAGCGGCGTAATTTTCAATTCTTTTTCAATAAATGCAAAGACATATTTAACGGACAATAGGTGCTTTTAGCTTTGACTTCAACATGTGTAAACGTCGAATTTGCTGTCCTTCAAAGTCCAGATTTCTAATTATGTTAAACTGCCACACGTGCGGTTTCGAACTTAAATGATGCGAATGTCCTTGTATTCTTTTAGTTTTCCTTTTATATTTAGGCCTACTTGTTGGAAACTTGTTTCAGCCAAGTTAAGGTCTAGGCATCTTTAGTGTACGAATATTCACTATATTTTTTCATAAAAAGGGTAAGCCTGTACGGGGGTCGGGGGGAAATTGCGATTTTCGAGATGCTCATGTGGGGCATGGACTGATTGATTTAGTTTTAAATTACCTGTCACATTCATTTGTCCAGCAATCTCTTTGAAGTTCTTTCTCCGCACATCTCTGTTCATGAAGTCTTTACTTTGTTTTTTCCATAATGATGGATAATCTTGAAGTAAAGAAATAAATTGAAGGGTTTTTCATCATCCATGTTTACTGTTTTCTGAGTAGTGCGTTCAGTTGAGCTGTAGGCCAGCAACTGTGTATTTGTTGCGTAATGTGCTAAATTTAGCCAGCATGGAAGTAGGTCAGTTCGAAGGCTAGCCACGAGCCACGGAAAATACCCAGATATTTATCGCTGCTCGAAGCAAACCGTGGACGAGCTGCGTGGCGACGCCGCTGCTTTTGGTGTAAACGGTTTGTAACAATAAAGAGCAGATATTTCTGCAGCTAGGCTCGGCTCGGTGGTGCGGCGCGGTTAGTGGCTTTTGGTGTGTACGCCCCCTTAGACAGCGTACCACGGACCGAGACATTTGTGTCTCCCAAGAGATTTTTTCAATCAGCTGAAGAGTTATGTGCGTAAATTGCGGCCAACCAGCGAAAAGAGTCTTCATCCGCCAGTCCAACGCAAGAGGCTTCGTCAACACGGAAATAACCACCCGTATCAACTCCCGATACTCAAAGGTCCTGAAGAAGAAAATAACGGCCACAATCATCAGGAAGTCGGTCACAACGCAAATGTGGTCCAAGCACCCAGAGCTGAGAGGCGAACTGTCCAGGGCCATGAATGAATGAATGATTATGGCTTAACGCCACATCGGCAATATCTCAGCCATATCGTGGCGAGAACAAGGTGGAAACACAAAAGAGTAAAGGTTTTCGGTAGTCGCTGGAGAACATTAAAAAGAAAGCAAAAATGTTCGGACATGGGTTAAATCAGGTAAGAAAAACGAAAACAAGATAAAGCTCGAAAACAGCATGATAAGGAAATTTTATAACAAATATTTATTTTGAGAATAAAATTTATATTTTATGATAAAGGCCAATGGCCTTCAAATATTTTATGACAGCGTCGCCAGTGATGCTTTAAAACAAATCATATATCGAGTTTACTGTGTAGAATCTTTGCCGCACATGGGCAAAGTCTACACAGTCAACCAGGATATGTTTGATGCCGTATTCAGCACCACATCCAACACACTCGGGAGCACTGCTCCCATCCAGGATAAAATTGTGTGTTAGACGAGAATGCCCAACACGGCATCTTGTTAAAACCACTTGGTCTCTACGAGACATACCAAGTGTATAAGAGTTATGGCCAATGACAGGGTGAATAGCGTGCAGTTTATTACACACCTGCACGTCCCATTCATCCTGCCAAAGGCGACGGATATACTTAAGGATGTTAGATTTAAAATCAGTGTATGGGATTTTAACTTTTGATACGGATTTATTTAGGGCAGCCTTTGCCTCCCTGTCCACGACTGTGTTTCCATGGATACCAACATGGCTTGGTATCCAACAGAATATAATATCTTTGCCTCTTTTAATCAATTTTCTATGTAAGGCTAACATTTCCATAATAAGCGGGTTTTTGAATTTATTATTCTGCATTGCCAAAAGGCAGGAGAGCGAGTCACTACATACCATTGCCCTCTGGCCACGCCCAGAGGAAACATATGATAAGGCCAGGAGTATAGCCCTGGCTTCTGCAGAAAAGATAGACGATGAAGACGGAAGACGAAGAGAAGAGACCCGCTGTTCCAAGACAGCCGCAGCCGCAACCCTGTCCTCATCCTTTGACCCATCAGTGTATATAAATTTATAATTTGGATAATTAGCCTTAATTTCAGCAAAAGCTTGCTGAATTATAAAAGGGTTTGTATTCGATTTATTATATTGACGTAGATCAAATATTAGTTTAGGTTGTGGAAGAAGCCAGGGAGGAGACTCCGGAAAAGATACCGGAGCTATCTCCTCTAGCTTGATGTTAGCTTCCACAACATGGTCCTGTATACGAAGACCGAACGGAGGGATCTTGTTAGGACATTTAGTATATTTGTCTACATATGATGGATTGAAAACACAGTCGTAGGCAGGGTTTGTTGGGTGAGCTTTAAGATTTGTTGCATATTGAAGGCTGAGTTTAATACGTCGGTTATGTAAAGAAGGCTCATTGGCCTCCACGTATAAACTCTCTACTGGTGAGGTTCTAAAGGCACCAAGGCTGAGCCTCAGACCTTGGTGATGGACCGGATCCAACATTTTAAGATATGATTTCCTCGCGGAACCATATATGATGGACCCATAGTCCAATTTAGACCTCACCAGAGAACGATATAAATTAAGTAAAACAGATCGGTCAGCACCTCAATCGGTGCTAGACACGACCTTAATTATATCGAGAGCCTTTATACATTTAGCTTTAAGCATTTTTATGTGGGCTATAAAGGATAATTTACTGTCGAATATAACCCCTAAAAATTTATTTTCTCCAACAATCTTCACTGGTTCACCACAAAATTTAAGCTCAGGGTCTAGATGAAGTTTCCGTTTATTACAGAAATGCATACCCACGGTTTTAGACGTAGAGAATCCAAAACCATTGGCAACTGCCCATTTCTCGATCTTATTGAGACAAAGCTGCAGTTGCCGCTCGATGTTATTCATATTTTTAGCGCGGTAGCATATCAGGAAATCATCTACATATAAACAACCCTCAATACCAGATGTTAATGTTTGAGCCAAGCTGTTAATTTTTATGCTGAACAGTGTTGGTGAAAGGATACTGCCCTGGGGCACACCCATCTCTTGTTCATAAGGGTCCGAAAGAGTGGATCCCACTCGTACCAAAACTGACGATCAGATAAAAACTGAGATATAAATAAAGGTAAGGCACCTTTTAAACCCATATCAGCAAGGTCTTTTAAAATACCATATTTCCATGTGGTGTCATAGGCCTTTTCCAAGTCGAAAAATATCGATACCACATGTTCATTATTAATAAAACCATCACGAATGAAGGTTTCAAATCGAACAAGGTGATCCGTAATGGATCGACCTTGACGAAAACCACATTGAATGTTTGATAAAAGCATGTTGGCTTCAAGGAACCAAACAAGGCTATCATTTATCATCCGTTCCATAGTCTTACAGATGCAACTGGTAAGAGCTATGGGACGGTAATTTCTCGGATCACTATGATCCTTACCCGGTTTAGGGACCGGAATAACATACGCCTCTCTCCATGATGGGGGAAATTTACCGGTCTTCCAAATATCATTAAGTAAGTCCAAGAGTGTCTCCAATGGCTCAGATGGTAAGTGGTTCAGAAGCTTGTAATATATATTATCCGGGCCGCACGCAGTATCGTGTGCCTTTTTTAGACAAGTTTTAAGCTCTTCAATTGAAAATGGACGATTATAGTCTTCTAAATTCTTAGAAGAGAAGGGCAATTTAATATTCTCTGTATGATTTTTAATATGCTGGAATTCAGGAGAATAATTTCCAGATGAAGATTTGTGGGATATTGTTTCAGCTATTTTATTGGCTATATCGTGCGGTGAAGTTAATAAGGTATCACCATCCTTTAAGTGCTGAACTTTGGCTTTACTGTTCTTGCCCTTAAGTTTCTGAACCATGTTCCAGACCTTACGCATGGGTGTTTTGGACGTAATGCCTGAAACAAAGTTCCGCCAACAAGATCGTCTCTTGGACTTAATTAATCGACGAGCCTTCCCTCCAAGTATACGAAGCTGGTTTAAATTATTATCATCAGGACGATGATAAAATCTGCGCTCGGCTTTTTTGCGGTCTTTTATAGCCTTACGACAGTCATTATCATACCAGGGTTTACTTTTGGATTTGGGATTTGTCGAGGTCTTAGGGATGGTTCTATCGGCTGCTGTTAATAGGAGTTCATTAAATGTCAGCAAAGGATCATCTGCAGCGTCAAGATTCTCTGGAGTGATGTCAGCCTCACAGAACATCTCGAATGCCATCCAATCTGCTTTATCGAACTTCCACCTAGCTACACGTTCTAAAGAATTAGAAGTCAGATGCTCTAGGACAAGAGGAAAATGATCACTACCACAAAGATCGTCATGCACCTTCCAAGAAAAATCCGGGAGAAGTGATGGATGGGTGATAGTGAGATCGATAGCAGAATATGAACCATTACCTGGATGTAAGTAGGTATTAGAACCATTATTGAAATAACATAGTTCATCTTTACATAAGAAATCTTCTACTATTTTTCCCTTATCGTTTATATTATTACTGCCCCATAGGGGGTTATGCGCATGAAAATCTCCCATAATTATGAACGGAGTTGGCAGTTGGTCTTTTAAATTATGCAACTGGCATAATGACAAAGAAGAATGAGGAGGAACATAAAGTGATTGATTCCGATAAGGAAACACGGACGGCTACAGCCTGAAGCTCTGTGTCGAGAGTAACAGGGCTGTGAATTATATTATTATTCACTAAAATAGAGCAGCCGCCACGAGCTCGTTCTTCCTCATTAGAGTAAGTGCTATATAGTGTATAATTTTTCAGTGATATTTTATCTTTGTCAGATGTCTTCAGGTGAGTTTCCTGAAGACAGAGGGCAATTGGATTTAAAGATTGAACCAACTGTGTTATTTCAATGAAATTTATTTTAAGACCTCGACAATTCAACTGTATAATTAATTTTGTCCAAGGAAGTCATTATGGAGGGAGGCGTATGGGGGATTTGTGTCTGGACCGTGCACGACCCTTTTGGGGAAGCCTACTAGTAGATCTCCCCCATGCAGATGATGTATCCATCATGTTCCACATGTGCCCAGTTGGTTATACGTACTCACACTTAGGACGAGACATAACTTCATTGCATTTGCCTTCAGTGACCACATATTGTTAAGGATTTGTTTGTGATTCACATGTAGGACATGACATGACATAGATATTTTCCTCGTGTAAATGCATGTAGTTTCTTTGAGGGTTTAAGTTCCACATCCTTGTTCAATACCATGTCCCTGGTATACATGTTTATGTCGTGTGCAATGACTATCCTCAATTGTATATATTCTATAAGTACATGTATGTACTTGCTGTGTGCATGATTGGACTAGGCGCTGCTCACATATGCTACGTTTTGCAACACTGACCAAGCACAAATAGTACTGTGCAATCATCTCTTGGTTGTAATCTTGGTAAAATAGCATATATGTTTTGCAACACTAGGCAATGTTGCTAATGCTAATTGTTTTTACCGCTTTTGTTCAGGGTGACACGGGCCCGTTGTTTTGCGACGTTGCAGGTCAGCCATGTATAATCCGGCTGTTTGCAATTTGCTGTTGTCGCAGTTGTTTACCAATACAAAGCAAATGTCAGTCCAATCAACCTTTGCCTGGTTATACTTTATCTGTGAGTATACGGATAACCATGTGCATTGCTCACGGTGTTATTTTCCACTTATGTTATTTGATTTTGTAAGTGATGCATCTCTCTCTCGTTTTTTTTTTTTTTTTTTTGCAATATTCTTACACGCGTTTAAAACCGCACTCTTTCTAACCGGGAAGAGTTACCAAGTGCACTTCCACCGCAGCCTTTATTCCAACCGCTATCCTCTGTATTTAGGTTAGTTCGGATGTCCGCAGCACGCAATACCCTTACCCCAGTTCAGGTCACCCAAACTGGCGTGCGGAGATGGAGCATTCTTTCTACCTGTTTCCTTCTCTTCTCTTTCTATCAATAAACCTGTATTTAACTGCAAGGTATTTCCAGTGAGTTGGTTTTGTTTCGTTCAAGCTGATTCTACTCAGGATTTGTTAGCGCACACACTTGTCCAGATTGCCGTGAGACAGTCCGGTGGTAGTAATTCATCTCACACCCAGTTCTTACATTAGCAAAAAATATTTATGAGCCCGTTTCTCCTTTGAATGAGAATATTCTCGTGACAAACTCATAAAGAACTTATGAAATAATAACCAGTTCGAATTCTTCTGCATATTTTGTTAGGGTTAGTTATATACGAGCACACTTTACAATAAGAACATAGCGAAAATGTACGTATGTAACGCAGGGCTTGGCTTGAGTGCCTTAGAGTTCTTTGTAGATTCACAACGATTCGGATGACACCATTATTCTTTGAGCAGGTGGTTTTGTTACTGAGTTGAAGAGGATTCCACTGATCAGAGCAAAGCAGTTGTCCGTAACAACTACACTTAACTCTACAGGGGCACGATTTTGTTTCTGCTCAGCGACCTTTGCTATTGTAGGTTTGTTAAATTTAAGCACCGAAATCTGGCGCTAAGAACTCTGAGGTGCGTACAAACCCACTGGCAGCAGATTACAGTGGTTTGTTCAGCACTGGTGATGCAATTCTATCAGAACCTCTTACATTGTGCATATACGGCTTGGCCTTGATTTCGTTTTGCAGCGCCATCTGTATTGCTTCTCTCCCCTTTAAATCCTGTATTTTTCCTTTTCCTAACATAGTATTGCTCTTCAGTGACTGAAATGTCATCGCCACTGAAATTTTAGAACCGATGATACTACATTTGTCCTCTAATTCAGTACGACGCGTCACTAGTAAGAAAACCTGCAGGTCCAGTTGGAGGGCAGCTATATGACGAAAATTGCACGCTCTGTAATACCTCACAACCCGGAAATTTGTTAAACGTGCGCTGTGTGAGCGCCTTACATATGACGTAATGCAGCTAGGTATGATCTGAAGAATAACTTCTGTTTTGATCAATACATAGCATGCGCAATAGGGACACGGCCTACCTTACCTTAATACCCACGGCTAGGATTTGGGTTATAGGTTGGAGAGAAATGTTGAAGTGCAGCGTAACGTTTTGCCTCCGATCATGACCAGTCGTTCATATATGCCAATGTTTTCACTGTAAAATGCAGTGTACGGCATGTCGATGAGATCTCTGTTTTCAAATTTTACACTTCCAATTTGTAGATGGAATTGTGGATTGTTAGGTGATTTGTCCACTTATATACAAATGGTGAAAGGCCTTGGGTTATATTATACTGGTTCGCTTTTGTACATATGTACATTGGGACATTTCTCCCCTTCAAATTGGATCGGCATTCCCAGACAGCACGCAAGTCAAGCCCCACTTCTGGCCTAATTACGTGTATAATTAAGGGCCACTGCCAGTAACCGGATCTGTCCCAATATCAAATGGTACAACGGTTCAGAACTGAACCGCATCTGCCGGCCCGAGATTGACTGCTGGAATTGGCCCACATATGCAGGGGTGTACATAAAATTTTTGGTCTTCTTCTCAGGGGAGAACCTGGGGTTGTTGCTTGATCCTCACATTTTTAAATGCATTTTTTTCCTGAACCCACCTCATGGGAGGAACAAAATAGAGAGATGCATGGACAGGGGTGCACATAAAATTTTTGGTCTTGTTCTCAGGGGAGAACCTGGGGTTGTTGCTTGGTCCTCACATTTTTAAATGCATTTTTTTCCTGAACCCACCTCACGGGAGGAACAAAATAGAGGGATGCATGGACAAGGTGACATGAACTTTAATTTCAACTGAAAATTCAGAGAAGCAGTGCAACAGAATGTCTGATCTTTAAAGCCTTGTAACTTTCAAATAACATAACTGTGTTGCAAGCCCTGAAAACTAAATGTGCAAATATCTGCTTTTCTAACACTGAAAACCAAAGAAATGACAGCTTTTAAGCGCTTACAAGAGTTACAATTTTAAAGCACTGAAGGTGCTGTTATCCTACGAAATGTCATCATCATCATCTTCATTATCATCTTCAGTCTCGTTCTGACTGTCTTCCTCTATTTCACAAACAGAAGAGGATGTAGATGTACCAGGCCTACTCCTTTCTCCCTGGTTCAGCCTGCGACTAGCTGTTTGCATCCACAAGTCAACAGCTGGATTTGGGTCGAAGGTCTCCGTGGTGAACTTAGAGAGCAGAATGTGCATTAGCGATGAGAGGCGGGATCTGTACTTGTTTTTTATGATATTCAAATGTGAAAATCCACATTCACGTGCTGCTCAAAGGCAGTGTAACAGACAAGAGAAAGGCCTTCTGAATGTTGGAATAACTGTCAGGATTGCTTGTCTTCACTACATTCACCAGGTCATGCACAGAAGAGGCTGCCAAACGTTTTGCAGCTTGCTTTAAACGCATCCACTCTCTTAAAGTGGAGTCTCTGTCAACAGACATGTTGACCTCATATTTCTCAAGGATATTACTGAGAGTTATGTTGCCAAAACTGTGGAGATCTTTCATTTCAAGAGGCAAAGTTGTAGGATCAAAAATCAAAAACTGATCACATGATTTTAGAGATTCATATCTGCACTCAAACTCATAAGAGCTCTCAATACATTGATCTTTTCCCTGTCAGCATCAACATGTGATCCAGTCTCTTTTCTGTACATGCCTTCACTCTCCATTAGTAGAGTGAACTGTCCAACAGCAACCATGAGCTCATCTTTGCATTCACCAATAGTTATTCTTGCTGTAACGTGAGGGAGGTGAGCTGTAAAATGTTTCCAATATCCAGAATGTTAGCTGGGAAACAACAAAAACGCTCTGTACAGATACGTTTCAGGCTCATGTCATCACTTGTTGCCACTTGAATCTGGATGGCTGGTAACATTCCCCATATTTTCAACAGAGTCTCCTGTCTCCACGCCGATCATCTGATATTGTGAAACTTTCTTAATTTGGCAAAAGCTATGCCTTTCTCCTCACATATCTTTAGTTGTGCAATTCGTTTTGCGCCCCCTTTCTTTAAGTAAAATCTAAGCAACTTGACAATGGATTGATTAAATGACTCACAGTATGGGACTGCACGATCAGCTGACTTGGCGCAGTTCTCCAGGGTGTGGACGGTGTACAGAATATGCACAAGGGAATCCCCGATGTCCACCATCTGACGTAGTTTGGGAACTACCCCGTTGTACATTCCAACGTTGACGGCGGCTCCGTCCGTGCATACCGAGACCAGCTTCGTCTTCCACTCCGTTAAACACCACGCGTGGAACAGTTGCACAAGTCCGTCCACTATGTCCTGTGCTGTTGGATTGGCCCCCAGATTAATTAATCCAAGGAAATCTGAGCTGAAATGTCCGTTGCTGGACACACGAACAATGTACACAATTTCCTGTTCCGATTTTGTTATATCTTCTGATCCCTCGAAGAGTACACCCCAAAATTCAGCTGCTTCCAGTTTTTCTCTCAAATTTGAAGTTATTGTCTGTGCGATGCACTGGATGATACGGCTTCCCCCTTCTCGACGTTAACTCCAAGCTTCTTCAGAAGCGGAAAGTCTTCCTCATATGAACGCACAGGACGTCCATGTTTTGCTTTGTGAAAGGCTGAAAGAAAAACATTACTCAGTGCCTGATGCTGTTCTTCATTCAGTTTCTCTTTCCATTTGTCGAGTGGACCACTGGGCCTCCGCTCGTGGCTGCGTCTGTTTTCATTATCAATTACTTGAAATAGTTTTTGGTGCTCTCTGCCATTGGCATGTTTATCAAACGCTGGGCGACTAAAGTTTTTAGTACCTGTATAAAAAACGCCGTTTTTGTCCGCCTGAATGTGATTTTCATGGCATATTTTGCACCACATCTCTGTGCGTTCAACATTCGTTTCAAGCCAACTGACCTCCTACAGCCACTTTTCCGAGAACGCGCTTCTTTTGCAGTTCAGACTCCGTCTGGCATTTCTTTGGAGGTGGAGGAACACCAAAGTAATTGCTTAATGGAGCTTGCTTCTTCGACATTTTGATGACGTTCTAAAACAACGGCTCATACGACTCATAGGTTTATTCAACATCTACAGATTGCGCACCGATCTATCCCCAAATCTTAGGTACATAAATGAGGGTTACAACATTTCATCTGGCACGCATTGTTTATTTGGGTAGCACCTGCCCACCACTTATGTGCATCCCTGCACATACGGCACGCTTCAGGGCCATATGCCTAGTCCGGAAACTTGAAACTGCTGGCAATTTTTGGACAAGCCCATTTATTGAGAACAACAATCATGTATTCTGTATTAAATGAACTCGATGGTTCTAAAATATATTTCTGTAGGGCAGCTAACTGATCTGTCATTTCAATAATGCATTTTAAAATCACAGCAAACTAAAACAATGACAATAATCCAATTCAGCATTACAGTTCTGCGCGGTGCATTGTGGGTATGTCAAAGGTCACGGTTACGAAAATAGTAGCTTTATCAACAGTTGATATACCCGAAGATAATGCGATTGACTATCTTAAACTCTGGAGAGTCGACAAGCGAGGAGGGTTGCCGGTGTCAGGCAAGCGTAAGAAAGAATTTGTGGTCCTGGCTTTCGCAGAACATCTACAAAACCTGCCGACAGTTTTGACGAAAAGTGAACATGGTGATTAGTTCGCACGTGAATACATGCTGCGAGAGGATGATGATGGCTAACATCCCGACCCATTTTCGGATTTAAATGAAGGGTGCCTGAGCGAAGTCGAGGTACTGAAGCTTTGGTCGCCTACAATGTACCTCAACATCGCAGCATACCTGATTTCCAAGGATGAAAGACAGCTTCTGACACGTCTTAAGAATGACTATGAAGAGGGTAAGTACTAGGTGACATGTATTCAACTGTTCCTGTGCATCTAGTGTACAGTGTCAGAATTTTTTTCTTTCGTGTGTGTTAAATGTGTATAAAACTACTTCCATTTTTCAGTTTTGGTAATCTGGTCTTGAAGATAGCTCAGTAAGAAATTAATTGAGTGAGTGAGCCACTGAAGGTACATGAAAGTCGCTGTATCTTTTAAAGCTTAATGGCAATGCAAATTATCAGTTCATCCTAATGACTCAAGCATGTGTATAGACACTACTCGTTGTTGATGAAGTAAGAAAAACGAGTAAAGAGTTGTTGCATGTTTAAGTGCTTTTAGATAAATGCCCTAATGTTTGATACGTCTTTTAAAAATCTTTCATTTGCAGGCAAAGTATTCAGTTATCTTGCCTCACAGAATTTCAGGATAAAAGAGGCATTCTACCATCCTATAGAACAATCCTCCAAACAACGCTTCTACACGAGCGAGTCTGCTTCCCAATCCGTAAAGAAAGATTCCCATAAACTGTGGGTTTGTGTTGAAAACGAGACGGGAGATTTAAGGAGTGCCTGCTGTACTTGTTTTGCAGGCTAGGATTAAGATTTTCAAAAGCAGTTCCCCCGTGGGGTTCCCGCGAGTGAAAAGAATATGGCCCCAGTTCTCTAGGCAAGCTTGTCATACAAGGCGACTAACCTAGGGCTCTCCCGGTGAATAGAATAGTTCAACTAGGGCCATTTTCTTCATATGACACATTTTTTTCTTTTCCGTAACGACGCCAACCCTTTACCAATTGACTCCCAATCGAGGTAAGGAGGTCACGGTTCTTAATGACCGCTAAGAGAGGGTGGAATGGTATTATTGAACCACCTTTCTGTATAATGGTCCGTTTGCGGTGAAGCGGGGTGCGCTTGTTCACTAGCACACGCAGATGTGTCTTGTGCCGACGTAACCTGGACTTCTGAACTGGTGTCAATGGGATATTTCCATTTAAAATGTTCTTACGAACCCCGCATATACAGCGAATAAATGCAGCATTAGGTTCATAAAGAATTGTGTCCTTCACCTGCCGGTCACCCTCAACCAGAAGTTTTAGCAAAGGTGCAAAGCGACGTAATCGTGCTGACATGGTCAGTGTCTAATTATATAATGGCGCAGTAAGTGATATGTCGGGAGGTTTTATTGCATATGCCTGTGAGAGTTATTCCCCCCTGAAAGTTCATATTTATATGATTTGGGGAGGTAGACAAACTGCATGGAATCATCAGGAAAAATATGCGTACGCAAACGGAGATGATCAGGTGTAGTTTGCTTGAAATCAACAAGCAAATATCCGTAAGGGTCGGATGTGGCGTCATTAAAGGCTTCTTGCACGTACTGAGTTTTACCTGGCGCCATTTGTTTACCAGCGGTAGTAATTTGAGAAGAGTCTCGAGGGTTTTTAAATACGAGTGAATAATGAGCGTTTAAGCTAATCGTTCTATGGTCTTTGCTTTTGTTGACCAGATTCTGCACAATGTATATCAGACTGACATTACGATGGTGACTTCCCTTTGTAAATAGCGCTGTTACACGCTCGTCTGCTTCAGCCGTTAAATCATCAACAATTACTAAAGTCCGTTCCTCCGGATTAAACGCTGTCGGACTAGGTACACCTGCTTGAAATTCGACATTTGGAAAGGTAGCGTACATGGGTTGCCATTCGGCGTAACACCATACTACACGCTGGGGAGATGGATGAATAAGTTGGCTAGCATGCTGTATAACACGTTTGACGAAGACCGATTTGCCACTTCCGGTCGGTCCGCTGACAAGGTAGGGAAATGGGTGGCCTCATCGTACATCCATGGGCTTAGTGGTAAAGTCAAGTTGAAGGAAAATGGCTCAGATTCACGAGGTTGGGGCTGGTAAGATACAGAGGTGTGTTGAGATGAATTCACCTGGACAGGTGGGCTCGTAGGGGCAGCCTGTACTGTACTGCGTTGAGATGAATTCACCTGTACAGGTGATGTAGTAAGTTCAGTCTTGCGCTTAGTTTGCTCAGTAAGATCGCTAGGCCAAAATCGGCTAGTAATATCTCGAATATTAAGCGCTGTGTTCGGGCTGTATACAACAGGGCGACACCTGCAATTATAGTGGGCCCGTTATTCTCACGCAGACTTCGCACACAGCCATCCACACACTTGGCATTGTGAGAGGAGACTGAGCACAGGTAGAATGAAAACTGTTTTTAAATACGTTTCACATCTCTCGCTGACACCCACGAATTAAAACTAGTTGGCCAGTCTCGCCTTTTCACCAAGTAATATGTTTTGCCACGTTCTTTTTTGCTATCTAATACTCTCTCCACTTGATAGTATGTATCAAGTGTTGTTTTAACGGGTTGGAGTTCTGTCTCATAAAATGTCCCCGAGAGTCTTTCTCCATTCAAATCAGCTAATGTATACACCACAGGTTCTCGAGGATGCCGAGCTACAATGCGGAAAATTTCTTGACTCCAGTTGGATAGGTAAGACTTCTCAAAAGTTCTATTGACTTTACTAATGCAAACGAGATCTATTTTATACCGATAAATTCGCCGACTGCACCAGGACTTCATAGAAATATATAATACAGCCCGAACTTCATGTTCATTGTCAACTGTAACGGTAATCGGGGCTCGCTGAACGCTGCGGTGATACGCACGATTGTAACCCTGTGTTAAGGCAGGTAAAACATCCAGGTAACGTCGGGTATTATTAATGGTGACATATTTATACATGCGACCTTTAAAGGTGCTATTAAACCGCTCAATTACGGAAGCTTTCGTTTCATTAAATGCATGAAAATAAAAAATCCCATGATTCTTCACAAATGTCTGAAATGGCTTGTTGAGAAACTCTGTTCCCTCATCAGTTTGTAAGAATAATGATTTTCGTCCAGACTTGAATATCCTTTTAAACGCTTCGATAAGATTAGAACCTGTCTTAGTTGGTACGGGGAATACCCAAGCGTATTTAGAAAGAATATCGATGCATGTGAGCAAGTAACGGTTGCCTGAATTATACCTGGCTAGTTTACACATGTCAACCAAATTAGCTTGCCACTGACTGTCTATCCCGCCTACAATAACTCTATTACGAGCGTAGTGTCGCCGAGCCGGCCGATGCAGTGTATACGCCTCCTGTTCAGCCTACCAAGTCTTTATATCGTCACGTGACACAGGTAAATCATGCTGACGTGCTGCCCGTAATAAAGCGCCTACTCCGTTATAAGCAGCTGGACTTGGGGGTGATAATATAGCTGTTGTAAGACTTTAGCAAGGGTATCCTGAGATTTGGTTATGCCTGCTTTTTTCTTCTTCTTTGCACTCGTATGGAATCGAACTCTCTTCTTCCCCCCTCGGCGGTAAGTCATATTGGACAGGTGTGTTTTATTTTATACCCATTTTCACTAAAAACCAACGCAAGTAGCAGCGCAGGTGATACAGACAGCTAGAGATGTGTAAAGCATCCAGGGCGTGAGGAATATTGATTCAGGTTTTATAGGGGTTGTAGTAAGTGACTTGCGCTGTAAGTCTGGTGATACTATTTACGAATCGGATCAGAATTCTCTAGCCGGTCACAAACGTCTTTGGTGAATAGTCGGAGAACAGTGCAGCGTCCTTCATTCACGAGTTGATCTTCAAACGTAGAGTCCACTACGCCCTTATATGCTTGGAGGTTGATTAGTGAATCAACAAGTTCTCTCCATCCTAAAACCCGCGATTTCATCGTGGGCGTCTTATCACGTGTGTAGCCAGTAAAATAATAATGAAATATTGTAGACCACCATGCGTCTTATACTTTCCTCGACCGACGTATACATATATACAGAGCCTCAATATTTAGCGATATTTATACGTACATGTACGAAAACTGCTAAAGGGAGGTTTGGCATGAGTTACCTCCCATTTACCGTCAGTCAGACCGTTTCCCGTTTCAAGGGGAGATACTCTTCGCACCATAATCACGCTGTAAGCCTGAGAGCCGTAGCCTAGGAATAAATCCAAATCAACAATCTTTTTTTTTAGCGCACGATAAATAACACTAAACATCAATCAGATCAAGACCGATTATCAAGATAAACTGCTACATCATCAAACAAACAAACATATTTTTCCACATTTTATTTCTCTTTTATTGTTTACTCGAACATTACAAACGCACTGAACAATATAACGACCTTTCATAGTATTCAACCTTCAAGATATGTACAGAAAGAATAAATCGAGAACTCGTAAATTGGAACTAGGAGTTAACAACAATAACATTTTTTTTCTCACCAAATCGCAAAATTCAAATCGTAGCGTATGTACAGAAAAATAATATCGAGAACTTGCGAAAACTAGCACTATTAGTTAACAACAACATGGCACCAAATTTCAAAATTCAGTAAATTGTCCATGTAATGGCTTAGTTTTGTTGTATTCACTGTTCATATCGATGTATTGCCCAAATGAAAACCCTTACAATTGTCGAAATTAAGCACTCTGATATTTCCTCCATGGTCCGAGTTAAATTGAAATCGTTTGCGGGAAGAAGTAGATGGTCTGGAAATAAATAAATAATTACCTGTACATGTTCATAATTCAGTATAAGGTCACATGACTTTGCATCATAGGTTATATAGTATACCTGGAAAACACTAGTCTGTACAATTAATTAAACATATATATATATATATATATATACATAGGTCAGTGTAAAAAGAAGGACTTTCATATTTTTTTTAAAAAAGGGATACTAACTTACGCCTCTGCGTCACCTTCACACTTTCGCCCTGTCAACCGCTGCAGGAACATTTCAGGGAAATCTGGATTACGCTTCTGGATGTCACACCTGCCCAGATACCGGTGGATTTTATCATCGCTCCATTGATCCTCTTTAGCCGCATCTCGAGCATCGAGCCCTTAGTCTCATCCAAACGTAATGCTGCTTACTCAACTACAATTTCACTTTCCATATCCATGTATTGCAATGCCTCGAGACATTGATGGCGATTTTGACTAGAATGCTGCACCCGGCAACCTTCACACTGTTCCTCTTTGACTTGACTGACCAGAGGGATGCTGTATCATTACACTCCACATTAAATTATCAAGTACGCTGTTCTCCTCATCAGTGAGAGGTATTTGTGACTGTGGGGAGATAGGCGATGCATTAGCTGTATGGGAAACGGCCTCATCCGTTTTTCCAAGTATCCCTCGCATACGCTGGCAGGCCTCGGTCAAGTGTTTCCACATATCAGCTCGGAAAATGATACCACCTTTCCTAGGATAATATTTCCCCTGCTTGCTGTATTGCATCCATTGTTTAATATTCAAATACCACCAGCGCTCCCCTGTTTGCGGTTTCTTATATGTTGACAAACTGAAGAAAACGTCATCATTCAAGCGAAACAGCTGTTCTGACGGTACGCTAATTTCAGTTCCATCTTCACTCGCTGGTATAGGCCCGATTACTCTTCTGGCGGTTTGTGATTGTAGGAGTCTTTCAAACTCGTCCCAGGCACTCACTGGAATGGCTATACTGCGCTCGTAAGGTTGGTTAACATGTTGAGCAAAGGTGATTTTATCTTCACCAACCCGAATACGCTACCCATTAGGAATATTGATATCTCGGGTTTTTAGCAAAATCTTCTTCATCGGCCGAGCAAGTTTAATTCGTTTCTTAGGCGTGGGCTGCACATCCACTTCTTCCTGTTTGTCAGCTAAAACAGTATTCATTGCCCCAGTTGCTGTTGATGGCTGCTGTTTACTTCTCGGCATAATGAGGGGATAAAAGTAAGTCAGGCAGGCGGGCATGTAGGTAGGCAGGCAGGCTATGCTAGTTGACGGTGTGAAGTCCCGAGGTAGACTGCTGGGTGAAGTGTGGAAATTAACGGCTTTATATAGAACAATTTTGATTATAATGCCAAAAATTGGTGCAAATTGTTTTCATAATACCGACGAATTTTTTTGGCGTCATTCTAAAACTCGTGGAATTTTCTTGTTGTACAGGTTAAGTCCACTATTAACGGGTAGTTGCAAATTTGACAAAAACAACTGTCACAAAATGGGGGTTCCCCGCAGACGGTGAATCTCGATAGATGGCGCTGTGATGCTTGTAACGGTTTTTCCTTCCGTCCGCGCTGGCTGGGTGGCGCACCTTCTAGAAATAGTAGAATCCGCACGAATCATAAAAAAGCAACATCGTTCAAGCGGCACTGAACCATTCACTCACTGGAGTACGAGATGGACGAATTAATGTTGGCAGTGGTGATGCAGGAATACAATAAGGCGTATGAGCGATACGAGGTAAGCGTGAATATCAACGCTAAGTTACTAGCGAGGATTGTGTCGGAAATGGAAAGTACTCGAACTGAACTACAGAGCTAGTGGGAGACGTTACGGATAGGGTGTACGGCACTGGGGAAGCCATTTCCCCCATGGTCACCCCCAGCCACACCAGCAACGAACACCTCGCCGGGGAAGGGAGATCAGCAGGGTGGAGTGGGAAATTAAAAACCAACCACCCTCCCCACTTCCCACCAACATTTCCGACTGTCCTTTTCAGAATCAACCGTGTCTCCCCGAAAGGAACTTTCAAAAAATCTGGGCATGATATATGTATATGTGGGTTATGTATGTATCGTTTTAATGTCTGATTTGTCCGTTTATGTAACAAAATCAAGACCCAGCATATCTATCTCCATTAATTTTTATATAAGAATGTATATACATATACATACACTGAAGTATAGATGTTTTCATTGACATATTAATGTGTGTGATTTGTTCGGTAAAACAAAAACAAAAAAATCAGCTCTCCCGACATGCAGCCTCCGTTAACCGGTTTTTGCTAGCAATTTTACATATATGTACGTAAACATACAGCAAATTATATCTAGTCTCATCCATACATAACACTTGCATTTACATCCATACTGGAAATAAAACTACGTACATTACAAGTGTCTGCATATATTTTTTGTATTATTTTTTTTATTTATATGTCAACTAAAAGCTAATATTTCATACCGTATTCTTTGTATTTCTGTGCACACAAGAAAACCAGCGAGGACTGAAAACCCCCAACGGCAGATGGCGCTGCGACGCTTGTAACGGTTTTCTCCTCGGTCCGCGCTGGCTGGCTGGCTGGCACGGCTGCTAAAAATAACAGAATCCGCACAAATCATATAAAAGCAACGCTGTTCAAGTGGCACTGAACCATTCACTCGACAGTGGGGGGGGGGAATGAGCAACGACTTCGTCAGAAGATTAATGATGGCGTACGAAAGATATCAGGCTGCGCTCCGTATTCATGCGGAATTAATCGCCACGGGTAAACGACGTGTGGAAAACTGTGAGCAGGCTTTGTGGGAGCAGTGGCGCACTGTGCAAGCCGTATGTGATGGAAGGGAAGAGCCACCCCCACTATGTTCGCCTAGTTGGGTGGCAGGGATGGAGGGGGGCTATAGGAGGCAAGCCCCAACAACACCCCAACCAGCAGGGCCAGCAGCAGAACCAGCAACAGATTCACCCTCACGCTAAGGAAGAGCTTACGGAAGGTTAGCTGGGCGGAACAATGGTCCTTTTCAGAACCGACCAACAGTTCCCGAAGGAAAGTTTCAAAATCTGAGCATGATATGTGAGTTATATATGTATCGTTTCTAAAATTGCTCTCTCTGACTGCCGCGCTTTTTGGCGCAATACCGAGCTTTACCGGACTTTACAAGCCGCCTGATTTGTATAAAAGCCAGCCCGCGCTAAACATTTCATATTCCTCTCTCACAACGGACATGAGTGACATTCTACGGGCATCGGCTGAGCACGCCTTGGCTTGCGTTAGATATGATCGGGCACGGCGTGCCTATCTAAGGGGAGATATCACCTACCCCAGCTCGTCACCGCTCGAGGGAAGAGGAGGGCTGCTTGGGAGCGGTTCGTGCAGACGGTCGTAAGGCTGGATGCACAAGCAACACCGAGGATCATCTCCTACCCCCGGGTGGGAGGCGGTGAGTGAGTGACCAGGCCATGGCGGAAAAGCCAGTTCCAAGCGCCTTTTTCAAGGCGACCCATTTCCCCTGAGAGAACTTTCACATCTTATTACAACATATATAATTCATGTTTGTCTCCTTTATTGTTTGTGATTGGTCCGTTTTTTTTTTCCAATTATGTAAATTTATATATCAACTCAAAGCTAATATTTCACACTGTATTGTATACTATATTTCTGTACACACAACCTATTGATAAGCCCTATCTCTCTATATGCAGACATAATCCTGCCCACTGCATGACCCTGATCACGTGCACACTGCCTGATAGGAAAATAACACAAAATATATGACGTCACCACGGTACCTCCGGAACCTCCCAGGTTAAAAGATAGGAATGAGACCTGTAAGTCAAATAGTATACTACTGACGTACATTGGCGGTTTGTAGCAAACTTGAACAGCTTGGCTTAAGCTCAGGTGTCTCCTTTTACAATTCATGTTGGAGAAGGCCTGTGTGATGTTAGCCAGGCCTAGGTATCTAGGCAACCCTCTGTCTGCGATGCCGAGCAGTCAGAAAACATTTACTACTACCGATGGCCTACTTGTTTGACCTTGCAGAGATCTCGCTCAAAGCATACGGATTACTTTCCTTGGTTTTAAATCATAGGCCTATATATTTTATGTTTTACTTGAAAAAAAAAGTGGATGCATACAAAACGTACCTTTGCTTAAGCATACCGTAACCGACAATCAGACCAGAAAACACCACAAGGCTTGTGCGTGACTATTTCGGTATTCTGCATGTTGCGAACTACCTGTTATGCACATGTGCTTTTGTAAACAAAGTCAGTCAGTAGAACAGCTCGACAGACAAATGTGAAAAGCTCAAACATATCACTCGCGGTTCCTGTCCTACATGGTTACACACCGTAAAACAGGGCACAAAGATATCCTCTCAAAACCTTTCACTTGTAGGTCATAATGGGGAAGATTCCTTACCCTGATACACGGCACAGCACTGGGGACGAAGTTCAAAAAGTTGCAGAACACACACGTGTAGTCAACGTGTAGAATACGTGTACCACCGCACTAACTGCATCGATACAAATTGGGGACTAGACGTTTTTTTACCCTTTGACAATAGAACACCATAACAGAGCCAGAGAAAGAGACTTCCATCACAAGGTGAACCGGGGACGCCCCCGTTAGGAGGTGGGTCCCCGCTAGAAAGATGTGTAATATGATATTTGTCCGCGCTATCCACCTTTGGACAACGGATACACACAAATATTCAAGATAATATTATACTTTAGTGGTTTACGATTTTTAATCGACGTTTATTATTTTTTTTAACAGATTTTTAAAATGTTCGTCCCATTTATTTGGTTTTGAATGTTATCATACTGAAAAGCAATCACTGCTTCCTCGTTTGAACATGTTTTCGCCACGATATGGATGAAACATAGCCGATGTAGAGGTAAGCCATAACACTTCATTCATCTATCGAGGACAGCTAGCTCAAACCCTATGTCGAAACAAGTAACCCTGCGATGGACTCGTGCTAACCTCTAAGTATATCCCTTCCTGTACGAGTCGCCCACGTTCACGTTTTTTTTTTCCCCGATTTTTTTCCCCCGATTTTTTCGGGGGTTACACATGGCACTTCGTAGCCATTTTGTAAGACTTTCGCCACCCTCTAATCAGTCGACGTCCACCTACGCCCAGTATTGGTTGCCATATTTAGTGGTTGCCCAAATTTGGCAGAATAGTTGTTTTTTACGTCTTTGATTATACTTGTATTTCACTTGTGTCTTTTGTTACTTATAGACAAATGTCGTAACTGAAGGGCCTTTAGTGGTTTTTTTTATGTACCTCTGTCATGTTTTACTGCATTTTTGGTCTCTTTTCTCTTCTTATAACCGAGCTGTCGTCCCTCATAGATATAATTACTCTTTTCGGCATTTCTTTCAATTTCTTTTCTCTGTTTACCCACTTGTCCACCTGACAGCGACTTCAGCCGCGTTTACACTTGGTGCTGGGCCTGGCCCCTTTCGTGTGTGCCGTGCTCGACCCGGGTCAAGCCTGGCTGATAGTACCGTTTACACTTGAGCCGTCGTCAGCAGGCCGAGCCCGTTTAGAGTAGCACTCTTCAGTTAGTGGAGGTAGAATATGGTTATCAAAATGGCGGCGTCCACACTTCGTTTTCTGTGCTTGCTGATGCTATTTAGCGGAGAAAGGCGGTGTATCCGTAAGCAAACTAGTGGTCTGATGCCGTGGTTTGTTAACTACCACAGCCATAGTCGGAGAGTTTTGGAAGGTGAGGTGGTATTACTCAACTGTCATGGTCATATACCTCACAGATAAAGCATCTTCCAATTACATTCCATTTATTTGCTTAGGGTATCTATCAGAATTTTAACAGTATCCACTGTATCGGAATATATACTCCTTCAACCTTATGTGTTATTCTACAAGTCTACACCGTTATCTGTATTTTAAGTATTTATTTTGATTATGAATGGAAAACTGGGAAAAGTTTGCGTTGCGAAATGTGGATTTATGATGTAAGGTTTTCCATTTTAATTTCAGATCGTTGTGGATCAAGGAAAGAAATAACCACTGGTGGCAGTATATTGTAAATAAGACATTTTCTAGAACTGATTGGTTGGAAAACTTCAGGTGCGTTCTCCGGTAAAACCTTCTCTCTTTGAAGATTTCATTTACATGCATATATCAGTGGTCACGGTGTGTCCTTGATCAGGACAGATTTGCATCGCATATTTTAACTGGTGCTGTCTCACTGAGACGACTTGCCAGCTCACCTCCCATCTCAACAGTATACCAACACCAGGCAAACTGGTCTAATTGTAATACAGGTGCTGCCTCACCGAGACGACTTGCCAGCTCACCTCACATCTTAACATTATACCAACACCTGGCAAACTAGTATAATTGTAAAAGCTGCGACATAAGCAACAGGATGCCCCCTTCTCTGAGCCACAGATCTGCTTGTTAAGCGAATATTCGTGTACATATTATCTCACTACATTTTTCAGAACGCTCATGTGTACCAGTTAAATTCTATGTCAGTTATATATATCGTGTTCTTTTTGTATTTCAGGATGAGACAGGAAAGTTTCAACAAACTGTGCGAGATGCTAAGGCCACACATTGGAAAGTCCGACACTCAACTCAGAAAATGCATTTCTGTTGAAATGAGGGTTGCCGTTACTCTTTGGACTCTAGCAACAAATGGGGAATATCGAACAATTGGACACTTATTTGGTATATCTAGATCTTCGGTTTGTAAAATTGTGAAAGAAGTGTGTGCAGCATTACATAACAATTTTCTTTCGCAATACATATACTTGCCAGTTGATCAAGAACTTCTTAAAATTATGCACCAATTTGAAACAACTTGGGGGTTTCCTAACTGTGCGGGTGCGATTGATGGCTGTCACATTCCAATAATAGCACCCAGAGAAAATCATACAGATTATTATAACCGGAAGGGTTTCTACAGTGTTTTATTACAGGCCGTGGTTGATTGTAATTACTTAATCAGAGACGCATGCATTGGATGGCCGGGGAAGGTGCACGATGATAGGGTATTGGCAAACTCTCAGATATATAGTCGTGGACAATCTGGCAAACTGTTTCCGTATGAAGTTCGAAAAATCCAGGACACAGATGTACCAGTCGTCATACTAGGTGACCCAGCATACCCTCTTTTAACCTGGTTAATGAAGCCATATGCAGAAACAGCGCGAACCACTCCTGCACAATATCGCTTTAACTATACTTTAAGTAGAAATCGCATGGTAGTAGAGAATGCCTTCGGGCGCCTGAAAGGTAGATGGCGACGTCTGCTGAAACGAATGGATTTTAATGTTCAATCTGTCCCAATCATTATTTCCGCATGTTGTGTATTACATAATTTCTGTGAATCTGAACGTGATACGTTTCACGATGAGTGGCGGCTTTCTAACACTGGTGACCAGGAAGTTTCCCAAGAGACAAGTGTTTCTGACAGAGACACAACTACTGCTGACAATGTACGAGAAGCTTTCTGCAGACACTTTTCAGTAAATGCTTAAGAGTAACATATAAAAAAAATCAATCATGCTAATCTCTGTTGCCATTTATCTCTCTTAGGCTCATGGTTGGTTGCATGTTTATCATTTGCCTAGCATAGTAATCCGATGATCTTATTATAGCCTTGGCTCACTCAATTACACTCATTGGAGATTCTCAGACTGTTGAAATAAATTGTATGATTTTTTGGGTAATTAGTTTTTACCCTATTATTATCCACTCTTATCTGCCCTAACCTCTACATTTTATCACATCACTAAAAGAAAAACCAAATACCCCCAGTATTTCACCTTCAAATTCAACCAATACAACCAGTCATTTTTTTTTACCAAATTTTGGCTAGATTACTGCATAGAAAAATAATTTTTTTGTTTGGTTGTCTATGAAGGTTTTAAATTCCTTAAAATTAATACATCAACATATGATTTAAATATATTTGAGAGGAAATTAAATCACGCTTAAAAGACGTAGATTATTGGCTGAATTTTGGGGTGAATTACTGTACTATAGAATGAATGAATGCTTGGGGTTTAACACCTACTTCAGAATATTTCATTCAAAGGTAGTGTCTCTGCTGCAGTACGAATTTCCACTGCCTCACTGCGATGACTTACCGAAGACGCCCAACACATCCCCTCACCCATTCACATTATACTGATACTGGGTCAACCATCTATCCTTTAAATGCTGAGCCCCAAGTGAGGAAACGGAATGTACCATTTTTAAAGTCTTAACCCGGCCCGGGTTTACCGATCTGAAAGCGGGGGCTCTTCCAGCTGTCCAGGCTGGGGTCGGTTTCATAAAGATTCGCAAGAACATTTTCTTGCTCAAATCTGCGCATCCCATGTTGATGTCCCATACCGTGAAGCTATTTCCAAAAACAAGATGTTCTTATGAGTGTTTGTGAAACCGGCCCCTGGTCTGTACTAGTATAGACATGAAATTTTGTTGTTTGAGTAATGTTTGATAAGTATTTAATGCAGAAAATATATGCAATGATATAAAAATAATCTGAATTAGTAAGTATAAAATGCATTTAAACAGTCAAAGAAGTAAGGGATGTTATCAGCACATTATCCAAAAAAGTCTTTCTGGCTGTGTTGTCCATATTCAGAAAATGGCGGGATCTGGCTGTTAATTGCTCCATCTGTCGTCCCAAGTTGGCTAGTAGGTGACATCATTGATGCCAGCATGGGTGGCAAATTGCCATTCATCTGTGTGATATACGTCTGCCCCATTTGTTGCTGGGTTGCCGCATGCTGCATTGGCTGTGGATTTACCATGTGGAAAAACATTTGCATCAGCCTGAGCTCATGCTCTCTGTTTCGTTGTTGTAGTCTTTCTTCCATCTGTCAAAACTAATGAAAAGTCTTAATTGAAATATTAGATGTAAGTTGATTTTGGATTTTTAAGAATAAACTTTTTCTTCTGTCTGAACTTAAAACAGTAGCCTATTTTGGTTTAAATCCTAACACCATTCAGCAAAAGCCCTTAACCAAATGGAGGGTGCAATACAAAAGTATTCTAATGTCACAAATACATCAAATGATTAGAATTATAACCTTGGTTGTCGAAATGCACACGCCCAGAGCTGATTACAAGAACCAGTAAAAGTACTTATAATGAAGGATACATATATTTACACATACAAGTTCTGAGTTATTTCACTTACTGCGAGCCTATTTTGCTCTATTTCTCTTTGCACTTGCAACATCTCCCTAAATCTGTTCTCTTCTCTTGCTTGTCTCTCTTCCTCTACTTGGAGGAACTGGGCATCAGCTTCCTTCATTGATGCCAAGAAGCTTGATGTTGCGGCTTCAATAGCTTTTTCAGCTTTATTTTTCTTGGCCTTAGGTCTTGCTTCTGGGTTGCTCTCTGCCTTTCGTTTTTGTGTTGGGGTGGAAATCTGATGACCGGAGAGATCAGCTTCCTCATCCACTGATATTTCAAGCCTCTCATCTAAACATATAAACATAAAAAAAAGATAAATAATCCAAGTAATTGTAAGTGTTTTAAAGTCTGAGACAAAACTTTACCTACATTATGATTACCTAAAAATTAATTGCTAGAAATTATAATGTGATTAATATTTTGATTTCAACTTAATATGAAAGAGTAACACTTTTTTTATCTCAAACTCTCAAAAGTCCCTTTTAAACTATGCCCATATACGTTTACAGGAATGATATTTTTATTTTATTTATATAACAGCAGTGTAATATAACAGGAGACCAGATAAATTACTGTTTACATAAGTGCAGTTTTAACTCTTGTGCAAAAATTAAAAAAAAAAAAACAACTCACGTATAAATGTTAGTTTACATCAAGGGTCAACGTCAAAGTAGGTAATAATTAGCCAATATTAACCTTGACTGGATAGGTCGTCATCATGTTCTGAGAGGGCTCCATCGTCCTGTGATGATGATCCTGCCGGAGTTTGTGAATGATCAGTCGGTGTTGATTCCAGGAGGACGGGTGGCCTTGACATGGGTCTGTTCCCCAAGATCTCGTTCATTTTGTCAAAAAACTCCCAGTACTTCCGCCCCTTGCTCGACCGCTTATTATTGTCGAGGACTTCTCTGTACTTCTTCTTGAGCTTTTTTTATTTTTTCTTGGCATTGTTTGCCGTCTCAACTTTCGTAGCCCTTCTCAGCCAGGGATGAACTAATCTGTTCGAAAATCTTATTGTGTCGAGCGCTTTCTAATTCCGCCTGCAGTCTCGTCGCCCCAGATAGCAATCAGTTCTTTCGTTTCCTCTTTAGACCAGGTCGCGCCGCGTTGTGTTGACATTATATTTAAATAAGAATTGAAAAAACGTGGTGTCGCCGGAAGAGAAAGGTCAGGCGGAAGCCTTAAACCCGCATGCGCAGTTAGTCTAGTAAAAGGTATGTCACCCCCAATTCAGTTTTTGTATCCAAAGAAGACTCGCGGTCAATGAGTGCGAGGGCTATGATTGGTCATTTTCTGGTGGTACATCTAAAGTAATTGTTTATTGTTGTAGATATCCAGACTATGTAATAAGTCATTTTTAGGAAAATGTTATATGGGTGCTAAAATAATTTATCGCTAAAATAATATCAGCCAATGAGTGGAGACTCCCACCATAGGTCACCATGGTAACAGAAAACTAGTTGGTTTATATCCGCTGATTTTTCTCGAAAAAATGGTGGTCAACCTATATTGAATTTTTGATATTTTTTAGGGGAAGAATTCTTCTTTCCGATGATATATGACATATGGGGCCCGCAAATTTTCTCAAGGTAGATTTCAGCGGCTGTTCCCAGAGAATTTACTACATAAATAGTAAGGAATTTTTTTAGGGGTGTCATACCTATGGCGTGCCCTGCCCCGTGGTGCGTTTACACTACAGGCTAAAGTCACCGAACCGTGCTCGACCCGGGCCAAGCTCACCACTTATTGCGGGGTTCGGCCCGGTTTACAACTGGCACGGTGCCGAGCCCGCTTTACCCGTTTACATTATGCGAATTTCTGCCGTGCTGTGCTCGACCCGGGTCGAGCCCGGCTGAATACTGACAGTGTAAACGGGGCTTTCGGCATTTCTTTTCCCCACTTTCACTACTTTTACACACTTGTGGCCTTACACGAACATTTCTTTCATCTTTTAAATAGCAACTTCGTTGGTCCACCTATGGGGGGGAACTTTCAGGGGTCGCTTCAGCAGTCTACATTTATTGTTACAATAAATACATTAATAAAGTGTATCCTTCAGGGGCGATTACTCTCTAAAAAGAACAAAAAACATATAAGAGAAACACGAAATGGTTAAAGAAATACTGAAGGCTTGGAGAAGTGTTTCAGTGGAGATAGCTCTGATAAATGTCTTTCACGGGAGACAACTTTCCAATAAAGAGCCTAAGAAAATATTTACTAAAAATGGCCCAAATCTGGACCCTCAATGCTGGGTACCGTGGGAAAGCCCTCGCCGAGAAGAACCTGCCTGTGAAATTTAGGCCGGATCAGACAAAAACTGACGGTAAAAGTTGGCGTTCGAAACCATCAAAGTCGGCAAATAGGGCGGAAACACACCCCTGACGCCGCAGCCAATTTTCAGCCGAAAACCAAAGAAAGCAGAATTCTTTAACAATTTTCCGTGAAGCCAAGTCGTAGTCCAGTTGTTTAAAACAAGTCCGACCAAAACCGATGGAGAATTCGCGGCACAACAGAATTTAGAGTTTGACGGCTCGGTCGACAGCAAAACCGACTCGTCCTATACTTTAACATGGGGCGGCTCTCTGCGAGTGCAGAATTTGCACCATACTCTGGCAGCGATTGCGTCCGAACTATCGGACACCGTTGAACATCCCAAAGACTGGACCTTACTTCGTAACGCAGCACTGACTCTATCCGCCGACGGCTTCTGGGAGAAAAGTCCTCTCAAACACCAGGGGGTCGCTCACCGTAAATTTAAGACAAGTATATATACCAAATCCAACGGTCAGAGAAATGCCCAGAGAAAACCAGGCGTGACTCAAGGCTGGTATTATAGGTACTAATTAAGCGTGTAATTGTGCAATTCTGCACTCGATATGTGGCTTTTCTTACAGAATGTTTATACTCTTGAAATATGGCCAGAGGAAACCAGACGTCGGTAGTCAGCACTTGTTCACTACGTAATTGCACATTGTGAATGAATGAGTTGATCAATCCATGGGATTTTTTTTCTTCTGTATTTAAGTGAAACCATACATACATCATGCATACCTGTTCGGGTGTGCTTTGTGCAAATGCTTAATTGAGAGCTTCATTTAATATGGTGCTTAAATGAATGCAACCCTATATTTGTATGCAAATTGCACCTAGGCAGCACACTACCCCCTTTTTCTGTACATGAACAAGGAATGCCACTATCCAGAAACAAGGGTAAATTTTTAACAGTATTTACATACGTGTACACTGTGAAATACATGTACAATTCATTCTTACAGTAAGCGAGCATAGACAAAACAAGCCTTGGCGAAAAGAAGCCGTCGACGTAGTAAAGAGAGAATTTCGACCAGAATTAGGACAAAACAGATATCCAAGCTTCAGTAATGTGCCAACTGTAAAACGCAAGCACACAAAACTGCTATGAATGAGGACAGAGCCACAAATAAAATCTGAGATTGCTCACATAATGAAACAGTATATGAACCGTCATTTTACACTTTTGTAAACTGTGGGATATTTAGGGCTAAAACCTTTCGCCATGTCATGGAAGTTACGTCCATATGCATTCTACTGACATTGACATATTTGAAAAAATATTCCTACGTTGCCATGTCACTTTTTGTTCAAAATTGATACATGTGCAAATGGTTGACATCAGACCGATGAAAGTTTGTTGAGGTATTTCAGGCTAAAAGTTTTATGCCATGTATTAGACAGGCAAATATGCCCTTATAATAGAGGTTTACGCTGATCTCGAGCCTAACAGAATTGTACTCTGGCTGAAAATGTAGAGGTATGACAAACACACACTTGGGCGGAGCCCTGCCGCTGATGGAGTCAGTACTTTTTATTTCAAAGCCAGGTTGTTAGTCAAGTCGACATATTACATTCCAAATTAATTTCTTCGATAATGATAGAAGAGTTTATTTCTGTTGAGAAAGGCTTAAAGCCTTTAGTTGTGTATTAGAAAGGCAGTTGTGTGCATATGTTAACGGATAACCCTTGTATTGATGTTAACAGCTCCGTACAGAAAATATAGGAGTATAATATACATGGCATGACGCACGCCGCATTGGTTTATTTTAGTGGCTGATGCGTTTGAGTTTAAGGATTGGTTGATTTTCACACCAGTATTTTTTGGGGATGAACAGTAAATGCTCAATTTCTGAAACAATTTCCAACGTTCTGTCTGTTCTGTTTTATATATATTATATTAGACGCTGATATAATGTGCTTTACATTAACCGCTCTTCATTATACAGTGTAATATTCATATTATAGACAGCACGTATGCTATATAACATCATTCACTTGGCCTATTGGTATAGAGAAGCCACAGAAACTGGTCGTAAATCCCTTGGAAAAAACGGCCAGATCTTCATCACAAACCGATATCAATCTTAATGAAAAAGCCGCTACTTCACCTGATTCTCCATCTCACCACAAACCTTGTACAAATAAATCCAAATCCACTAAACCCGTTGAATCTTCACTAAATGCAGCGGGTGATAAACATCACAAGAAAGATAAACCTAGTGGCCCCACAGAGCGTCCCTCCAAGGCTACTAGGGACCCTATCCGAACTTTCAATAAGTTTGGGTCGTTGCAGGACGTCGGTCCTTCAACGTTCGATGAGGACATGATGGATACATCATCTGCATCGGGGAGATCTACTAGTAGGTCTCCCAAAAAGGGTCGTGCACGGTCCAGACACAAATCCCCCATACGCCTCCCTCCATAATGACTTCCTTAGACAAAATTATACAGTGGAATTGTCGAGGTCTTAAAATAAATTTCATTGAAATAACACAGTTAGTTCAATCTTTAAATGCAATTGCCCTCTGTCTTCAGGAAACTCACCTGAAGACATCTGACAAAGATAAAATATCACTAAAAAATTATACACTATATAGCACTTACTCTAATGAGGAAGAACGAGCTCGTGGCGGCTCCTCTATTTTAGTGAATAATAATATAATTCACAGCCCTGTTGCTCTCGACACAGAGCTTCAGGCTGTAGCCGTCCGTGTTTCCTTATCGGAAACAATCACTTTATGTTCAGTTTATGTTCCTCCTCATTCTTCTTTGTCATTTGCCAGTTGCATAATTTAAAAGACCAACTGCCAACTCCCTTCATAATTATGGGAGATTTTAATGCGCATAACCCCGTATGGGGTAGTAATAATATAAACGATAAGGGCAAAATAGTAGAAGATCTCTTATGTAAAGATGAACTATGTTATTTCAATAATGGTTCTAATACCTACTTACATCCAGGTAATGGTTCATATTCTGCTATCGATCTCACTATCACCGACCCATCACTTCTCCCGGATTTTTATTGGAAGGTGCATGACGATCTTTGTGGTAGTGATCATTTTCCTCTTGTCCTAGAGCATCTGACTTCTAATTCTTTAGAACGTGTAGCTAGGTGGAAGTTCGATAAAGCCGATTGGATGGCATTCGAGATGTTCTGTGAGGCTGACATCACTCCAGAGAATCTTAATGCTGCAGATGATCCTTTGCTTACATTTAATGAACTCCTATTAACAGCAGCCAATAGAACCATCCCTAAGACCTCGACAAATCCCAAATCCAAAAGTAAACCCTGGTATGATAATGAGTGTCGTAAGGCTATAAAAGACCGCAAAAAGGCCGAGCGCAGATTTAATCATCGTCCTGATGATAATAATTTAAACCAGCTTCGTATACTTGGAGCCAAGGCTCGTCGATTAATTAAGTCCAAGAGACGATCTTGTTGGCGGAACTTTGTTTCAGGCATTACGTCCAAAACACCCATGCGTAAGGTCTGGAACATGGTTCAGAAACTTAAGGGCAAGAACAGTAAAGCCAGAGTTCAGCACTTAAAGGATGGTGATACCTTATTAACTTCACCACATGATGTAGTCAATAAAATAGCTGAAACAATATCCCACAAATCTTCATCTGGGAATTATTCTCCTGAATTCCAGCATATTAAAAACCAGAAGGAGAAAATTAAATTGCCCTTCTCTTCTAAGAATTTAAGACTATAATCGTCCATTTTCAATTGAAGAGCTTAAAACTTGTCTAAAAAAGGCACACGATACTGCGTGCGGCCTGGATAATATATATTACAAGCTTCTGAACCACTTACCATCTGAGTCATTGGAGACACTCTTGGACTTACTTAATGATATTTGGAAGACTGGTAAATTTCCCCCATCATGGAGAGAGGTGTATGTTACCCCGGTCCCTAAACCGGGTAAGGATCATAGTGATCCGAGAAATTACCGTCCCATAGCTCTTACCAGTTGCGTGTGTAAGACTATGGAACGGATGATAAATGATAGACTTGTTTGGTTTCTTGAAGCCAACATGCTTTTATCAAACATTCAATGTGGTTTTCGTCAAGGTCGATCCACTATGGATCACCTTGTTCGATTTGAAACCTTCATTCGTGATGGTTTTATTAATAATGAACATGTGGTATCGATATTTTTCGACTTGGAAAAGGCCTATGACACCACATGGAAATATGGTATTTTAAAAGACCTTGCTGATACGGGTTTAAAAGGTGGCTTACCTTTATTTATATCTCAATTTTTATCTGATCGTCAGTTTAAGGTACGAGTGGGATCCACTCTTTCGGACCCTTATGAACAAGAGATGGGTGTGCCCCAGGGCAGTATCCTTTCACCAACACTGTTCAGCATAAAATTAACAGCTTGGCTCCATGCTACCGCGCTAAAAATATGAATAACATCGAGCGGCAACTGCAGCTTTGTCTCAATAAGATCGAGAAATGGGCAGTTGCCAATGGTTTTGGATTCTCTACGTCTAAAACCGTGGGTATGCATTTCTGTAATAAAGGGAAACTTCATCTAGACCCTGAGCTTAAATTTTGTGGTGAACCACTGAAAATTGTTTGAAAAAAGAAATTTTTAGGGGTTATATTCGACAGTAAATTATCCTTTATAGCCTACATAAAAATGCTTAAAGCTAAATGTACAAAGGCTCTGGATATAATTAAGGTCGTGTCTGGCGCTGGGTGGGGTGCTGACCGATCAGTGTTACTTAATTTGTATCGTTCTCTGGTGAGGTCTAAATTGGACTATGGATCTGTCATTTATGCTTCCGCTAGGAAATCATACCTTAAAATGTTGGATCCGGTCCATCACCAAGGTCTGAGGCTCAGCCTTGGTGCCTATAGGACCTCACCAGTAGAGAGTTTATACGTAGAGGCTAATGAGCCTTCTTTATATCACAGGCGTATAAAACTCAGCCTTCAATACGTCGCTAAGCTCAAAGCTCACCCAACAAACCCTGCCTACGACTGTGTTTTTAATCCATCATACGCCGATAAATATAATAAATGTCCCAACAAAATTTCTTCCTTTGGTCTTCGGGACCATATTGTGGAAGCTAACATCAAGGTGGAGGACATAGCTCCGGTTTCTTTTCCGGAGTCGCCTCCCTGGCTTCTTCCACAAGCTAAATTAATATTTGATCTACGTCAACATAAGAAATCCGATACAAACCCTCTTATAATTCAGCAAAGTTTCGCTGAAGTAAAAGCTAATTATCCCGATTATAAATTCATATATACAGACGGGTCAAAGGATGGGGACAGGGTGGCGGCTGCGGCTGTCTTGGAACAGCGAGTCACCTCCCTTCGCCTTCCATCCTCGTCTTCAATATTTTCTGCCGAGGCCAGAGCTATACTTTTGGCTTTATCATACGTTTCATCCGGCGCTGCCCAGAGAGCTGTGATATGCAGTGACTCGTTGTCCTGCCTTTTGGCAATAGAGAAAAAGAAATTTCAAAACCCGTTAATACTAGAAATATTAGCCATCCAAAGAAAGTTAATTGAAAGAGGGAAAGATATTGTATTCTGTTGGATACCAAGTCATACTGGTATTCACGGAAACACAGTGGCAGACAGGGAAGCGAAAGCTGCTCTTAGTAAACCCATATCTAAAATTAAAATTCCTTATACTGATTTTAAATCTAATATTCTTAAATACATTTGTCGCCTTTGGCAGGATGAATGGGACCTGCAGGTCGATAACAAACTGCATGCCATTCACCCTGTCATAGGCTATGACTCTTATACGTTTGGTATGTCTCGTAGAGACCAAGTGGTTTTAACAAGATGCCGCGTTGGGCATTCTCGTCTAACACACAATTTTATCCTGGATGGGGGCAGTGCTCCCAAGTGTGTTGGATGCGATGCGCAATACGGCATCAAACATATCCTGGTTGACTGTGTGGACTTTGCCCATGTGCGGCAAAGATTCTACACAGTAAAGTCCATATATGATTTGTTTGACAGCATCGCTGGCGACGCTGTCATAAAATATTTGAAGGCCATTGGCCTTTATCATAAAATATAAATTTTATTCTCAAAATAAATATTTGTTATAAAATTTCCTTATCATGCTGGTTTTCGAGTTTTAACTGTTTTGGTTTTTCTTACCTGATTTTAACCCATGTCCGAACATTGTTTTCTTTTTAATGTTCTCCAGCGACTATCGAAAACCTGAACCGTCTCGAGTTTCCACCTTGTTCTCGCCACGATATGGCTGAGATATTGCCGATGTGGCGTTAAGCCATAATCATTCATTCATTCATTCGATGCGGATGCTATAACCGCTAGGTCACTAGTAGAAATATTCATGTGATGGTTTTAAACGCGTGAGGTGTGAATGTCTAGGTTGGGGTTAGACACTTTCTATGGGGTGCGAATCATATAATGTGGTCCGATATTACTATGTCGTGATTACAGATTATCTATAAGGTGCGCATGTACATGATGTGGTGAAAGATTTACTGTGGGGTGTGTACGTGTGTATTGCAGTTAGATATTGCCTGTGTGGTGTGAACATTGATATCGTGTGGTTAGATATTAGGGTTGAGGCGTGAATGTATATGCTATGGTTAGATATTACCTGTGAGGTCTAAATGCATATACATGTATTGTAATTAGAATGAATGAATGAATGCTTATTGTTTAACGCCCTACTCAAGAATTTTTCACTTGTACGAAGGCAGTGTGTCCTTGGTGCAGGACGCATTTCCACCGTATCTTTTATCAGGTGCTGCCTCACCGAGACGACTTGCCGAAGACACTTAGCAAGCCCCCGCACCCAGTCACATTATACTGTCCCTCAAGTACAACCATATGAATCTGATGACTGAAAACCGGTGAGAGTGATCATTTATATATCAAATCATACATTATGTGAAAACGACTACAACACGCGTAAAGCGAAATGCACGCGCTAAACTGGGTATAAAACCTGATTACACCAAACGTCAGGAAGGCAGTAACCAGAAGCACACCGAAGCAATGCCACGGTTGACAGCAGCATAGCGGGAGAGGACCATTGGTATAGTACATATGGGTGCCACGCATGACCACATTGCCAGAATAACATAGGACTTTCCCGACAACATGGATATTAGTGCGTTGCCGTGACCAGCATGTTCTCCTGACATGAATCCAATCGAACATTCAAAGAACCATCTTGAGAGAAAAATCAGGAGGCCCCCAGATCCACCGGTCAACCGTCACGACATGATGCATGCACTTCTGGACGAATGGCACAGGGTTCCAATTAACGTCGTCCGATGTTTGACGTCATCAGTGCCACGACGTGTTCTTGTGTGCATTCAGGAACAATTAAGGTGGTCATAGTCGCTACTGATGGCGAGTATGTTGACTTTATAGTGTCTTGACATTCATTATGTACCCTAGTTGAACAGATGTTTTCTTACTGGTATTTTAACTTGCTTCGGTTGGAAACTCATGAGTTTGTTGTGCCGCTGTTCACCAAAAGACATCACCTGTCATGAAGTGTCAGCTGGTTCACATCCTGCTAAAGCATCACTCTCTTGAACACATACCTCTTACATGTGTTTTGCTTTGCTCAGTCGTCTGTCGAAATCTTGGTAATGTTTGGATTATCTTTGAGGTAAGAACGTAGATATTGTCATTATAGGTGACTTTTTTCAGAAGAAAATATATATTATTTGGTCATGTGATATAAAAGACTACACCATACAGAGCGAAACCAAAGCATGCAGTGACGACATACTTAACAGTTGAAATATGGCCCTTTATCTTTTTGCCTCAGATAGGATTTATTCCAACTGTTCATATTCCTGTAAATGCTTAAATAGTACAAAATTACAGGCCTCCATGTATGCGGTCTGTGATGTGCGAATGTAAACGTTGAATAAATTATATGTGAGGTGTGAATTTATATGCTGTAATCCTTTGTCCTTGGCAAATTTGTATGTTATGTATTATAGATTACCTGTGAATGTGTGTATATTATTAGTATTTTCTGTGAGATATGCACATGTAATAAATATTGCCTCAACTTAATCTAAAATGTTCGCATTGAATCAGTTTAACTACGGATGGAATTTGATATGCAAAATGCATTAAATCTATATCCCGGAACCATGGCAGTGAAATAAATCGCCAGCGATACATAATTAACCTCAGGTTTCAGAGATATCATCTGCTGCTTTGATCGTACACGTTTGAAAAAAACACGGAAAAAAAAAATATCCGTGTCGTCGAAAATAGCCCACTTACACTTTGCGAGAATTGCACACCTCAGTTAAATTTCAGGGTCAGGCCTGGGTACAGAAGCACGTGGTGATCGTTTGCTGTCATATATGTAACAGCACTGACGTTGTACTAACTCTAAGGCGCACCCAACGAATAAAGGCATACAAGCTGGCATTAGTCATTCCCGGATTTTTCAGTAATAAGCGCCTGTGTAGTAACTCGTCATCAAGAACGTCAAGTGGATCTGCTAGAACCCGATATCCCGTGCAAATAACACAAGCCGGAACAATTGTATCGGGTCGAGTACATACTTATCAACTTCCTGAGCTCCCCTGACGTCACGATCGCGAAGCACGTATAACGCTCTGGCATATATTGGGCCTATCAGCTCATAATGTGTTATCTCGAGACCGTATACCTGTTTACTGTCAGTAAATATTAAACGTAAATGTGTATAGCAATATCCACATCTTTCAGCTAACTGTCAGTCGCAGGGTTTTATCTCGAACGGAACTCCGACAGTGACTCATTTCGTCATCAATGTATACTGCTGACTGCCTCTCTTTGCATGAATCCGTCCTAATTTTATATTTATATATTTTCTTACTTCTTTGAGGGTTTGTGTTATTTGTCGTTTTTGGCAACTGGTCTTGCGATTATTGACCAGGAACGCCCTATATTATATATACCGTGTATGTATTTATTTATTTATTTGATTGGTGTTTTACGCCCTGAAGAATATTTCACTTATACGACGGCGGCCAGCATTATGGTGGGAGGAAACCCACGACCGTCCGCAGGTTGCTGGCAGACCTTCCCACGTACATATCGTGTATATCTACACACTATCTATATTCGATTGTCACTGCTGTCTTTCTTTATTTGAAGGCCGTTGGCCTATATCGAGTCGCTGGAGATGCTGTCATTGTTTTTAAGGCCATTGGCCTGTATCACAAGATATAGATTTTATAGATAACATTATATATATACGCAAATTTCCAGATTATATAATACATATATAGTAGTTTTCGATTTTTAACCGACGCTTAGTTTCTTTTAACTAGTTTTATAAGTGTTCATCCAATTTATGTGCTTTTGAATGTTATAATTATGTTGAAAACCACTCACTGGTTCCTAGCTTGAACATGCTTTCACCACGATATGGCTGAGACATTGTCGATGCAAAGCTGAGCGATAATCATTCATTCAGTTCCATTACGGAGTAAATAACGGCTAACGTTTTCGCTTGGCACACACGTGTAAAACGAGTTCAGGCCCGGCGGTATTCATTTATTAATCTACTCATACACAAAGCATCAGTCAGCTTAGCACAGTTTAGTCGGCAGAATTAACATTTGACATCAAAAGTGAAATATTAGAATTTTACTGTAATTCCTGTATGAGTGGAATATGTCCCGAGAGAAAAGATGCAGTTTTACTGAATGACGTTACAGTAACCGTAGGCTGCTAATGCGGACGTGTAATAATATAGGCGTCGAAACTTGATATAGTTCTGTCAGAACTGAAGCCTTTGATTTACGCACACATTATTGTGATATTTTATTTCAAATCTGAAAAAAGGTGGAGGTGAATCGTCCAACCAGATTGCTGTTAAAACAGAACCTAATTTCGATGTTCTGTAAAAACCGGGAATTCCGTGGGCTGTTTTTCTTAAGCTATGTGACATGGAGGCGATAAGTACACACGATAAAACGCTTGTTCCTGTCCGTGTTTGCCGTGCTATACAGTAAAGTGAAGAAATCATTTGATTTAGCAATTTGTTGGAGTTTCCCCCCAGTGAAAAGATTCAAATATATTTCCATCTGTTTCAGAATACAAATGTTGTTAAAGTTTAAAGCAAATGTAACTAACAGCAGCAAAATAAAACCAAACACAACGTCACAAGTCTACCAGGTGTGCGAGTGATACTGCTGTGGTCATACATGCCAAGCACAAATCTAAGGACTCTAGGATTAGTCCTTGAACCTGTTTCACAAATACCTTAGAGCTTAGACGCGTAACACAATTAGGCGGCTACCAATTCTGTATAGCCCGTTTCACAAAGAAAATATTTGGCTATCGACTAAAGCTTTTTGTCTTAGGTTTTAAAAGTTATCCTGAAATCCTTAGTCAGGTCATGTAGGAAGCAAACTCGGCTTTAAATGTGGTGTACGTCAAATTTTGTAAAGTTTATTTCATGAATGGAGAAATATATCAGCTTCTTTCAGCACATGAAAGTCTTTTTAAAACTCACAATTCACCAAAACCTCCCAAGAAAGATCCTATGTTGTTACTTCGCTTCGATAGTTTGTCATGAGAGTTATCTTTCCTTGTTTACAAGCTGTATCAATAACGAAAATGACAAGCTTTTTTTTTAAAAACCAGTTAAAAAAGTAAATGTTAGTTAGAAGTCGAAAACCACAATTGTTTGTTATTTTATACAATGATAAAGATATACATATATATATATATATATATATATATATATAAACTATATTCTATTATTTATACAATGAAAAATATATACACATATATATAAACTATATTCTATTATACAGGCCAACAGCCTTCAAAAAATTAATCACAGCATCGCCCGCGACGCTGTTAAATAAGTCAAATGTAGACCGTGTAGAATCTTTGCCGAATATGAGCAAAGTCCACACAGTCAACAACGATATGCTTGATGCCGTACTGCGCATCACATCCAATGATAAAGTACAAGAACCCCATGCACATACCTTATTTCTAACCATAGAACTTAACATAAAGAGACATTCTCACTTTCATTTATTATATACCGTACAGTAACCACAGATATGAATCAGTATTTCAGAATATATATTTGCAAATATAGCATAATACTTTACAGTCAACATTTTTAAGAGAGTATCGTAAAGGAACCAGTTAAAATAGGTCACCTCCGTCGTATAAGTGAAATATTCTTGAGTACGGCGTAAAACACCAATGAAATAAGTAAATAAAATAGGTCACCTCTAATTATACAAGACATTTTCAGCTTTTTTAGTGGCTTAGTGTTGATCAGAATGCGTCCCCGAATTTCTGGCTGCAAGGAGGGTTTTAATAGTAACTCCACAGTGGCCTATTTCCGTCGAGTCGGGAAACAAAATCACGTGGAATGTACGAAACATGTTTTGTACACACGACCAATACAGAACTTACCAGCCTTCATGAGAGATACATACAATAATTTAAATGTCGATGGAGTTAATGACAAGAAACCTATTAAGATGACAAAATAAAGTTCGATAAACATGTGGAGGGGCCTCCGTGGCGGAGGGTAAATAGCAAACACTTTCAATGCTTTATTCTGATCTTCAGTGACTTTGTTGTCTTGTAACAACGAATGAAAGAGTCGCTGGCGATGCTGTCATTCATCCTTTGAAGGCTGTTGCCCAGTATTTCTTTATTTATTTATTTGCTTGTTGTTTTACTCCGTACTCAAGGATACTTCCCTTATACGACGGCGGCGAGGATTATGGTGGGAGGAAGCCGTGCAAAGTCAGTGGGAAGTCCACGACCGTTTGCAGGTTGCTGGCCGACCTTCCCACGTACAGCCGGAGGGGTAGCCAGCATGACGTTGGCCAGTACCACAAGTTATTTTATAGATACCATTATATATATTTATACAAATTTTCAGATTATATGATGTATAAATATCGTGGTTTTCGGTTTCTAACTGTAACGGGAGAAACAAGAGGCTTAACGCTTTCGCCCACAGGAGACCCCTAGCGATGATCAGTGCGCACATGCGTCGTTGTTGTCGAGTTGACAAGTCCAGCCCGCTTCGTCAACGGTAATTACGTCTTTTCTTTCATAAATAGTGCTATACAAACTAAATACTTCGTCAGTAGGTACGTTTAGGTGATAAGGTTTTATTCAAAACCGCATCTGTCAAGTTATATTGCGAAATAACCATGTAATCCTTTTTCTTTTTTGTAGTTTTTGTTTGTGTTCGATTTTCCGAGACAGAGAACTGTAAGATCACAACTGTATGCTTAATTCCGACATAGTGGTCGATACTATAACTTCTCTGACTTTCGGTTGTGTTGTTAACATTGCTAATTCATGAGTTTAAAGCGTAAAGACTACGTATTTAGCATTTGTGTGTATTATGCGATAGTATTTTCTATATCTGTTGTCTAACTAAGTCTCGGAAATGGGAAGCGTTGACCTTACGAATGTTAGTTTACAATGCGGTGAAGTATGTCACTGAAAACTCTGATTTTTGTGTAATGCAAAGCGTTCTAGTCAATTTAGATATTATTGGGTGATTGTAATTATCACTGAACGTCTGTTTTTGGTATTTCCGACACTGTATTGAGTAATTTTAAACGTATTTTGATTGGAATTTGTTATATCTGATCGTTTGAATTTGCGACTACATGCACATGTAATAACATAACGGCATTATGTGTTCTGGCGTAGTAAGCGATTATTTTCACGGAGATTTGCTCAACGTTACACGAACACTAGTGTTAGTGGTTTTTGAATTATGATTATATGTAGATAGTAATTGTACGTTAAATCGGTTGATTGACTGTTATGTAGAGTAATATGTTTAACTTAAAGTGGTGACGTTTTGCATACAAGGTAAATATGTATGCGGTTCTTAGTGTTACGCAAGGTATGATATTTGTAGAGACAGTAACTTTAGGCACTTCTCATATATACAGATTTTTCATAGTCCTATGCGTAATAGAGTCATTGCTTTGTGTAATGGATTGATTGTGCTATAGTTAATAATACATAGCCTGTTGGCCCGACATTAAAATGTATTGGTACATGACTTACAGTTGATCATTTCATTTTTCCATTTTTATGTGTAAAATTAATGCTGATTGTGATCTAATGGCATATCTTATGGTAAAGTGTGTTTATTACATCATTGTTTTCATCAAAAACGTTGTTTTTGTTTGTGTTTACCGCTTGTCGCTGCCCCTTTTCCTGTAATGTTGTAATTCGCTCCTAATAAATCTCAGCAACAATTTGAGGTGCCTACCTCATTCATTTATACCGGCTAAATAATTGATGCTTACTTCCTTTAAATTTTAAAAATGGTCCTCCATTTTGTTTTGTTTTGAATGTTATCCTTTCCAACATCACCATTCATATAAGGAACATGGGTCAGGATTTGAGCTTTTGCATCTTAAGAGGCTAGAAATAGTTTATTTCTGTTACATCCAATTCAAAGTTTCTTCACATTGTAAGGACCTTAAGCCAGAGACAAACCACATCTGCCTGCCACCCATTTATTTCACCATAGATTGGAATAGCATATTATTGGAGGGTGAGGAGATTTAGCATCGTGTGTGAGAGATTCAAACACATCTGACAAGGTGTAGTGTAGCATTCCTCCAATGTGACATGTGCAAAGGGCGAGGGGGAGAGAGGGTAATGTGGATGAAGCATATCGGGACACTATTAATATGCTTGGAAGTTTCTTTGTTACTGTTTTGAGCTCGTGTTTAACTCTAGCTCCATACTGGAAATTTTGTGTGCTTTCCCTCATGCTGAAAAAAAAAAACAAAAAAACACGTCAAAACCTACAGAGCCGTCAAATAGCCTATAACAACTGGTTTATAAATTACACGAGGCATATGTCAGGAAGTTGTGAGAGAGGGTGAGTGCATTTGGTGTATGGATAATTAGGCTGCTCCGTACATGTGATAATGATGCTATATTACTCTAGCAAACAAAAAACCAGTAACTACAGACGGCGTCATTTGATTGAAACATTATTAGTGCTGTAATACGCGTTGCGGCATGCGTAGTAATTCAAACGGCACTACATTATTGGCGGTTAGCAGTTGTGGTTGTAGCTGTCGCATTTGGATTCAAAAGGGTTAAGGTGTGATGTGTTATTATGCAGTGACTTTGAAGCCATTCGTGAACATGATATTTTCTAACTCTGTAATTTAAATCCATTCGCACAGTCTTTGATTTTTTACCCAAAGTCCGAAAAAAATCCGTTGTTTTGTGATGGTAACTTTGTTGTTTCCTCCCCTTTGAAAAAAATATAAAAAACAACGTATATTTAAAACCTATACAAAACGTATATTTAAAATAAGATGTAGATGTAAATTAATTTTTTACATTTCGTACATTTGACTATACACCCTCCTTGTCATCATTAGCTCATAATTTTTATACACAAGTTTCAGGTTTCAGGTAAATTAACAAATTTAGTCGTCCGTCATTCTTATACCTGTACCAGTGGTTAGTCACTAAACAAACAGTCATGCTGTGTTCATCTAGGTAAATGACCCAACTTTGGCCAACGGTTTATTGTTCCTTAACTCTCGGCGCAATACACTGACAGTGACAGTCAAAACATGTGTATGTGCAATCTGCACTTATGATTGGACCAACCTATGATGTTCTGTGCCTGGTCTGTCATTGCTAAAGAACGGCAGGTAAAGTGTATGCGTGGTTGTTGTACAACCATACAGCGCTGAAATCTCACTGTACCATCTGTGTTAAATAAACAACGCCTATTGCTGCCCAGTGTAAGCATTTGAATAAATTAACTGCACATGGAGTGCATATACATGATATCACACCATATATATATATGACCCCTAGGTTGTGCGTAAAAACAGTGGTTCGGGTATTGTCATCAGTGCTGTGCAGGGAAGCAATGTGATTGGAAACACACACACTAGAGATCTTTCGTGACGTGTTTTCCGGTACTACATTCATTTTTATGCACAAAGCGGACAACTGAGGAATTCACATTTTTAACTGAACTTATGTTTCAAAGAGAAGCAGAGGGGAAACTAAAGGACCGACTAAGGTAACCATTACTCGTGTACTTATAATTATACTTATGTCTCACTACTGTACATTGTTAAGATGACCGGAAACCTATTTATATCGTGGTATTTGTCTGCGTTAAACGAACAACTTTCTACTGTACGTCAGGAAGAGTAACCGTGAAAAAGTTGAATAAGAGGCTAATCCAGTTTGTCCAGGCTCCATATTCCTGTTTCAGGATGCAGTCGTAGGGTCTTCATACCTGATGGTTTCAGTTTCTATTGGTGGTGGTGGTGGGGTTGAGGTTAGCCCATAAGCCTGAATAACTGTTTTACCCGTGGTGTTACGAACGCATCAGTTAGAAGGAAATACTTCGTTATGTGATGTTTACTCGTCTTCAACTTTACCTTACCAGTGCGACCGGAGTAACAAGAGATCTCCGCGCAAACTGGTTTAGTGCTCTACCCACATGCAATGATGTTACTTCCACCTCCATTATCATACTTCCACTAGTTACTGGATGCGTCACCATACAGGGAATTACTATCATAAGGGCCTATGATCTGGTGGGCTTTACACGGAACAAAATATATGTGACCCAATTTAGTTATGTATGGCTGGGAAATCCCGTTATACATTAAAACACAAAGAGCGCAGCTAGTGAACAGCCAGTGGAGCTGGCGAAAGCACGTGAACAGTAGAGTCTAGGGAGAAGAGATTGAAACACTGCTACGAAGATGGAAGTTTAGGCAGAGGTAAGATCTTAACAAGTGTATCCAGAGTTACCCCGTCTGCCTACTGACAGAAATATTCCGCCATAATTACTACCCTGCTGTTGATGTGAGAAAGCATATTGATATCTTCTTCTATGATTCATTATCGATCAACTGACAAAATCCAGAAAAACTAATTTACATAAAAAGAATAGCTAAAATATTTGGTGTGTCATCTTCGTAGATTTTAGGAACTTTTCTATGATTCTAACAACTCCGGAATACAGCAACGTAAAACGTCAGCAGAGAGCATGGTTATATATACATGCAGATGTTTACAGCCGTGAAATTTACCACAGATTATTCAGAACTTTTCCTTGCAAAACACGGAGCAAGTCTGCAGTGTTCATGAAGGTCGCGTACATGTTCACTGGTCCATAACTTTGTGGGTATAATATGTTGAATTTTGTGGGTTTGTATGTTGAACAGCAAAATGTCAAGAACAGTATTAATTTTGTAAACAGGTTTTTTGTCACCCAAATTATAACATACACAGGCATTACATTGTCTTTAAAATTGAGCATGTCTCTATCGCTTATGGTCTCCGAGGTGTCTGACTTTGTCTATGATCTATGACAAAGATCTATGTCACTATGATGTCATAGGCATATGATTTTTCGCAACTGAGGTTCATATTTGAATACAGGCACCATATATACTACAATGGTACACGGTTTGGAAGCTGATTTTATTCATCCGCCTGAAACATTCATAACGTCTTTTCATCATTTAAAACTGTTGACTGCTCCTTGCATGAATCCGTCCGAATTTTTATATTGATATACTTTCTTAGTTATTTGGTGGTTGGTGTTTTGTCGTTTTTAGATGCTGGACTCGCGATTATTGACCCGGAACGCCCATTTTGGCTGACTGCTAGAATACGAATGTCGGTTTCTATGCCTATGTTCAATGCGTTGAACAGGTCTACATGTTATATGATGTCACAAACTTGTAGATTTGAGTTTAGAACTTGTCTGTAATTTGAGGAGGGCGTGTCTGTCATGTAAGATGTCAAAAGTGTATACTTTCGTATAATTTGTTACACTTGTGTCTGTCATGCATGATATCACAGGCACGTGTTTTCAACACATTTAAAAACAATGTCATGTCATTCAACTACCACTCGGTCGTGGCGGCTTTGGTTATACTCTCTAGGCTGTTGGCTGTTTTGCATACACATGTATTAGTGATGAATAACTTTTGATGTGTTTCATAGGTCTGCATCACGAAAACAGCGGTCAGTTTGCAGCAGGGAATTCTAGGAGAAGGGAAGTAGACAGAATGAGTTTGTCAGAAGTCATCTGCACGGAGAACAGTCCGTATTCTAATCAAAACTTAAGTAAGTCAAACAAGTAACTTTGAGACATGACAAACTTTGCTCCTGTATCCACAACGCACTGTGTACATTTTGTTACTGTCGTGCGTTTAGCTTACACATAGGTCCCATACTTACCACACTGATGGAAGACAAGTAGTCTTCCAAGAAAGCAAGACTGTCCAAACAGCTATCAAAGAATAACAACTGACATCATATCTTATTTATTTATTGATATATATATATATATATATTTTCTTTCAGAACATGCACACGATGAAACTGATGCATCAGCTCTAATGGGCCACATCGAAAGAAGGTAAGGATGACAACTGAGACTACTGTCTGTGGTGCCATTCTACTAGAGATTACAAGAAAACACCTAAATAGAACACCACCCTTGTCATAAAAGGACTGCTTACCTAAGCTCATCCGCTCCTTCGATGACCAAAATCAAACTTCCAGATACCAGTTTCATCATTAAAATTATCATAAGAATCTCTTCAAAATATGATTTTAATGAAGATAGTTACCTGGAAGTAGGAGTGGTAAACAGTTTCCAACAATGTTGGAAAGACCAAACCGTTATTTGGGCATATCGTAAAGCAAACCGTTTGTATCTGGAATAAAAGGATTGTTTTCATCGCCACAATTGTTATTATTAGTATTATTTTTAACATGGCGCCTGTTTGAGCAGACTTTCACCGACCAGAAGTGCCAGGTCTTCGGCCAGTTTACCGGACCTCACCGGATGGAACTGGCTTGGGTGGAAGCCGAGCGATGATCAAGACACCAACACAAACTCACGGCACGTCAGATCTAGCGAGAGAATGCCACCGTGTGTTGTGCGACACGCTCGCATGTTTCTCATCATCGTCTATTTTCTTCTGTATTTACTGATGATGTGTCTCACCGTGAAGTGCGATGAAGCAAAAGGCCAGAGGTCAACCGAGAACGCCTCTCACAAGACTCGTGTCTCGTGCTCTGAAAAAGTGTGGATACAAGTCCTTCGCAGTCTGAAGTTTCCTTTAATATCTATCCTCGGCGTCATTAGCATTTCTTTCGTCACCAGGCTAGTTTTCTTCGTCTGTGCGATGTACACGTGGCGGTGGCAATTCCGTCGATCAGAAACCGCGACGCTGGGACCTTTCCGAAAACCCGCCAAAGTAGTTCAAATGTTAATTATTATATGTCTAGTAGTCGCAATCTACATGCTGTGTTCCTTGGCTTTCCACGAAGACATGACGTTTGAGTGGGCAGAGGTTTTTGCCCCCGCTGGACTGGCCACCATCATAACGGTGAGTCTTGGGATAGAAGGAGACACTGAATTCGAAAAGAATTTTCAGCATAAGAACGAAAAGGACGGCTACGTATACGGTCTTGCTCACACATACTTTCAAGATCGGCTCGAGCCATTCTTGACCCCCCGGGGCAGGCGGCAGACCCTGCTGACGGAATGGACCAACTTCGGCCCCTCGGAAACCTTCCTCGTTCTACTCGTGGAATCTCGTCACTTTGTTCAAGAGGTGTTTATGAATGAAGACTTGGCGCGAGATATCCATATAGTTGACACAAAGGATTCTGTTTATTTGTTGAAAATTACATTGGGTCGTAAAGACGACCGTTTTTTCTGCGTTCACGTGCCTGTATTAGTCAACGAACACCTGCTATCAATTCACGACTGGTTCCGCTCTGGTGCCCAGACTCGCCTGCCCCTGGAGGAACAGATGGCAGAATACGAGTCTACTCTGAACAAGCTCCTACGTGACCAGCAACTAGCAGTGGACGGGGCGCTTGGCAGAATGCTTTTCTGGCGTATTCCAAATGAATCTGTTAACTGTATCCCTGACATTCTTCGCCATGCCTTGTATCGTGAATTTGGGGCGCCTAATACAGAAAAATTCTTGGTGAATATGACACTAGTTTTGACTGAAAATGCCTTTGACAATGCGACTGGGAGTCCAGAGAGGGTCCGAAGAAGAATATCCCATAGCGACAGAAGCTCAAGTGATCGTGACTCTGCCATGTCCAAGTCCAGTGGGTGGTCATCGTCATCTTCTGAAATCTCTTAAAGACAAAATGTTTTCAAGTGACTGCTATTAAATGTGGCGGCTACAGTCTATTGACTCTAGCCCAATGACGTTTTATAACTGCAGCAACTATAGCGTTACCTCGTAACGGTGCATGTAGCTGTGTGTGTGAAGTTCAGTAAATTTATTTATTTATTTATTTGATTGGTGTTTTATTATTTACTTATCTATTATTTCACTGGTGTTTTACGCCGTGCTCAAGAATATTTCACTAATACGACGGCGGCCAGCATTATCCTTATGCCGTCCGTTAACTGTTTCCATGGTGTACCCGCAATGATACAAAATAAAAGCAGAACAGCGGCGACAGTTAGTCCGTCACGATCTACGTCTGTGTGCGTATTTAAGTTACTGACAGGTATTGCATACACATACATCAAACGATTTGACCGGTAGAAGTGGTGGCTCTGTGGTATAACTTTGTTTTTATTAATGAAGGCATTTCTGTCTAGATCTAAATTATATCTTGACAGTGAGACAACTAACCTGGATGGCCAAATATTCCTGCGACTTGCTTTCGGTCGCAGGATGGTGACCAAGCCCATGGCCTCGCGAATTAAGAAATAATGGCTTCAGTCACTGTGAATAATAACTGCAGCAAAAGAGGATGTGTCGGTTGTTTTTGAGCAAGGTCGTAGGCCGAGTTCAAAAGCAATGAACACTTCCTTTTTTACTGCGGCTATCATAGCATATACGCAGTGAATGAAGCCATTATTTCCATTTTAACACATCACCCGATCATACATATTTATGTTTTCAGTTTTTATTCCTTTCCTATTTTCCAAATCGATACCTATTTACGTCTTCATTTTGAATACATTTCTCTGCTTCGATCGTTTCAAGAGAGAGTCCACGTAAAACAACCACAGAATCCATGTTTTTGTATACTGTGATGTCATCCCTCTAACCTCAGAATGGGACTTCATGAAATAAAATATATCTTTTCTTCGACGTCATGACGTCTGGGTGTAAAGTCCTAAAATGGATCTACAAAAAGGATATCTATAAACAATACAAGGTAGCAAAGAAATTAACTAAAGTAATTAAAGTAATCCCCCCGATAAAGTTCAAATCTCTTCATTTGCGGAAGTAAAAAGCCTGATAAAACAGTATTCCGGGGGGTAAACGTACAATCCGGTATGTCGTGTTACACATGCACTCGATGTTGTTTGAAAGGTCATCACTACTTTAATAGTACGTATAGTTGCGCACAGGGCGCAATTATCCGCGGGATAGAACTGTCTGCATTTCTTTAAGGCTGCTGGTAGAAATAAATTCATAACCCCTCACTGATTCTTTGATCCTGTTTCCTACCGAATGCCATACTGACGCTTCGTACCCTCAACTTTAACATCTGAACGGACATATGTGGGCCGGTTGTTCAAGAGCGTGTTTGCTATTAACCATGGGTTGAATCTGATAACCTTGGATTAACTTTTACCCTTGGTTAAATTGAGTTGTTCAAAGCACCGTTAAAGTTAACCCTGAGTTAAATTGGCCCTAACCCTGGGTTAATTTGAACTCATAGATGATGATGGGTTAAATGACTTACTTCTCACTTATTTTACATTATTCACGAGTAGTAACATCAAGGAATTTTTTTACATAAATTATACTGATTTTGGAAAAACGAATTAGATATGTCTATACATGCACTTGTAATGCATGGTACATATATAAACAGTGAAAGGCATAAAGGAGATTGAGCAGCTGCAATTGCAACCTTGTTATTAGTTTTTGTTTTGTACAAGAAAAACAGGAGACAGAAAAACGAATGTGGTCTTCATGACTTTCATTAGATGTACTATCCACACAGGCATAAACAAGCTATTAAAGTGTGCATGTATTTTTCCCATTGGTGCCATCGCACACTCTGGAACTCTCTATGCACACATCCGTTCACCTCCCGACTCTTCAAAATTGACCAAGAATAATTAACTGCTGACATGAATGAATGATTTTGGCTTAAAGCCACATCGGCAATATCTCAGCCATTTGACAGCCTCGCTGGCGATGGTGTTATTAAGTTTTTGGAGGCTGCTGGCCTGTATAATAGTATATAGTTTACATACATATATATATTTCAGTGGATAAAATAAAAATCAGTTGTGGTTTTCGGCTTTTATCTGACATTTAGTTAACTGGTTTTAAAAAATCTTCGTCTGTTTTCCTTTAGATTTTGAATGTTCATCAGATCATGTCGAAAAGTATTCAAGGTTTCCTGGTCTGAACATGTTCTCGCCGCGATATGGCTGAGACATTGCCGATGTTGCGTTAAGCCATAATCATTCATTCTTAATGAGGGGGGACATATAGTGATCGTTTTTTCCGTCCGTCTCGCTCAATTTTGTACAGTGCATATGTCGGCAATTATTAGGCATAGGATTCTCAAACTCGCACAAAGTGTGCAAAATGAGTATAGTCAGAATAATTTTTTCATACTTCGATCTGTTTTAAGAGTTGTCTGCCCTTGCGCATATTTTCCGGGCCAATTTGATTCGCAAATTTGTGCTGGATATATTTTGACTATTATGTATGGGACGTAACTCTGGCACCATATGGCATGTTTCTTAAACTCACGCAAATTGTGGAAGATAACCTGAAGTGATGCTTTGTCAGATTATTTTTTCACATTTTGATTTTTCAGTAGTTGTCTGCACCTGCCCATACATATATATGTTTGTGTGTATCTCGGGTATGATATAGCATACATGTAGGATTCTCAAACTTACACCGGGCTCTCTATGGCCAAGTGGTATAAGGCGCCCGCCTAACGATTGCTGTAGCCTCCCACCAATGAGGTCAAGCCAGAAACCAGCTCACGCTCTATTCTCTCTGGTTCCCTCCATGTTCTGTCAGGCTTCCTCACACCATAATTCACTGGCTGCTGTTATAACTTCGGCTTCTTTTGACCAAAATATTTATATGTTTGTGTGGATTTGAGAAAGACCCAGATCTTGGCCATGTATTTCCCCATGTTGTTATCGACTCCATACCTCTGTGAAATATGTCTTTTTTTTTTTGGTTTTGCTTCATTTGCATCTTTTGCACGTTGTGTATTTGCACACAAGTACACTCGACCTCTTAAAAATATATTAATACTATGCAATGGCTGATTGTGCTATAGTTTTCTGGAAAGGGGTGGGGGGGGTGCATACATCTTTGCAATCTCTGATTGCTTTCTTGTTTTGAATTTTGTGATGTATGATTTACTGTTAAAACTATATTTCTCAAGTGACACAAAAAATAAGGTCTTTGCATGCCTGGTAGTGAATTACTAGTTTCTTGAACACATCTAGCTTTACCTCAAACCAATACCGGTATTACATGTTCATTCATGAGATTTCAAAAAGTAGCAGTTGATTCACAGAAAGGAAATCATATTTGTGTTAATTGGCGCTATAAAGGGGTCTTGAATGGACACATGCTGTATACATGTAGATGTGATCCATTTGTCTACATGTACAACTAAACCTTACATGATGTTCTCAGGACCAATGTTGATCAGGTCTAAGTAATTTTTTACTTACCTTTCATTTTTTTCTTACAAATTGTCCTTTCTGGCATCTTTTTTTTTGACAATTGTTGATCTCAAAGAGTTTAAAAACAACACGGATATTCATTACTTTCCACTTCTTTATTTATTTGGTTTTAATTTATTTTTGTATTCTCTTTTCCAAGTGTTTTGATTTATGATCTGGGTATGACAAAAAGAGACCATCAAATATGTCAAAATAAGTATATAAAGTATTATTTATCATTTTTTCTCATTTACAAGTATTTAGATATTAGATGTACCAGAATTAAATTATTATTTGGCTGACTTGTTTGCTTAATATTCATTATGGCTGTTATATTTTTATCACTTTTTAGAGAAACTGATTGCTGCCCAATTTGCAGCAAGGAGTTCCACATTTCTAGGGGTTGCAGTTCATGCACCAGGATGTGGAGTAGGAAAAAGTGTGGCTGAGGCGGAAGATTGTTATAGGCAAGTTTTCTTAATGTATGGTCTTTTAAAACAGCTGAACCTATTTTAACTATTCAAATTCTACACTGCACTCAGCCTTGTGATCTCGCAAGATCATCATAGCATCTGATAATTGGGACACTTACTCAGATTCATTAATGTATTGATGTCAGTGCCTTACTTACCAGTGTTTATTTATATTATAGCAGCTAGTGTATTACTATGTCTCTACGAAACCCAATCTTCTCGACAAGTTACGCTGAACTTCCCTGTAAAATGCCATTGGGAATAGCAAGAGCAAGGATCTCATTACTTGAGAGGGTACGCTGGTCATTAGGCGACCGCCTTAGGCCACTCAGCCCACCCCACCCCACCCCTTCACCCTTTAATATTACATCTGTCTACAGTATATATAAACTGACTTATTGCTGTTAAGTATAACCGCCCCCATTAAATGCCTTATCAAAAACAGTGGCAACTTTTTCAGTTTTTAAGCAAGATTTATAGTGTATGTAAGAGTGTACGTAAATGATGTTATAGAACACCAAATGTTTTTGATCGTGCATTTCAGTGACAGCACGTAATCAAAACACGCCTGTCCCTTTAATTTTCAACCTAGTTTGCAAACAGTCCTTGGGTATGTGAGGAATAAAAATGATGTATATAAGAGGATGTACAATCTTTAGCATCATACTAATTTAATTTAATTTGTATGCGTATACGTCATATCCACAGAAGCTTGAAAGAAAACTTAAAGCAGATAGCCCTCAAACTGAAGGACATAGAGCCGTGGAAAGTGGCTGTCGGAAATGGGGCCTTCAACGAGACAGCTGTGGATCAGCTCAGCTCATGTACTGAAGAGCATTGGCACCGTCGTATCAAAATTCAGTTTATTGGAGAGGAAGGAATAGACTTGGGCGGTTTGAGTAGAGAATTTTTCACATTACTATCCAGGAGCACAACCACATTTGAGGTAGTAGCTTTACCCTGAATGCTACATTACGGATAAGAAATATTACCTGATAATGGGGAAGGCTACCGCCCTGGCTTTGATTACTGGACACCCAGGCCCTCGGTGCTTTGACCCCGTCATCACAGAGTATTTGTTGACAGGGAAAGAGTATGACTGACCGAATCAGTATACCTGACCTTGGGCGTCAGGACGTCATTGTTGCTCTACAAGGCGTAAAGTTTTGTACATGTATGAGGTGTTTAGTACTTATCGTGTCCATGCCACTGAAATGACACTGTCTATATATTATATATACAGCTTTATTTGTTCATTTGCGAAGAAGGACATTGTATTGACCAGATCATGTATCTGTTTGAACATAACATTAAATTAATGGAAGCCAAACTTCATGAGCTAGCAACTTCATATTTGTTAGTGGTGTCCATTCAAAACTGAACTGGATTTCTGTTGTAAATGGAGTTGTTTCAATTATAATATGGGGACCAAAGTGACTGAGTTGTATAAGGTCTTCGTGTACTGCCAACTGTAGCCTGTCACATGAGGTCAGGGCTTGAATCCAACTTTCGGTGTGTTCCCCTGACTTTTCATGGGACAGCCTGCTAGTGTAGTGAGCATGCAGAGAAGCATGGGTTTCCACTGGGTTTGGCGCCCACACTGTAACAAACTGGCATCACTGTCATAGAGGGAAAATGCCGTCAAGAACAGTGTTAAACCCAAGTTAACCAACCAATTAGATTTCAGTTTCTATTGCAACTAGCCTGCAAATGGAGTTATACCTCTTGACAGAAAAAGCCTTTAAATTTGGTTTATGTGTTTTCTTCGTGATGAATTAGATTCCTCGCTCTAAACTATGGATTTCAGTAAATTACCGGTTTCTTTTGTCATCTGCAAGGTAACTGTCAAACTGTCAAAGCTCTGCCACTTAATACATCCATTTCAGATCATGATATGATCTTATATGTGTATCTGCCGAACTTTTTTATTTATTTATTTGATTGGTGTTTTACGCCATACTGAAGAATATTTCACTTATACGACGGTGGCCAGCCTTATGGTGGGAGGAAACCGGGCAGAGCCCGGGGGAAACCCACGACCATCCGCGGTTGCTGGGAGACCTTCCCACATACGACCGGAGAGGAAGCCAGCTTGAGATGGTGTTGCTCACATCGACCGCATTGGTGGGAGGCTTCGGGTCATTGTGCTGCGATAGCGCGCTAATCGACTGAGCCACGGAGGCCCCTCGCCCCTCCCTAACCTTTTTTTCGAAATGTGAATAGAAAGCAATAGATTTTTCCTGATATGATCTTTCTAAAGATATTTAATTTCTCTTTTCACAAAGTGAAAACTTTTTCACTTCCATTTCTTGACAGATCGAGGAAGCCAATGAGGATAACATCAATGTTGTCTATTTTAGACACACTGATTTTTTGGATGCATCTGGATTTCACCGCCAAGTTACAATGAGTAACAAACTAGAAATAGTTAAAGCAGTAAAAAAATTCTATAGCCTTGACCGTATCAAGGCACAACTTCAGCAGTTTCTTGAAGGCATATTATGTACAGTGTTTCACACTTCCCAAACACATGTGATTTTGTTATAGGGAGTTCAAATGTAACTTAAAAATCTCATCTTAATTTATGAACAGTCATATCCACAGCGAAATATGTAATTGCTAATCGTTGCCGAAAGCTTAACAACTCATTTACTGTATTTAAAAGTTGCTGAAAGAAATCCCATGAAACCACCTTTTCTATTTTGTGGTCCAGTTTCATTTCTGGTTAATAATAATACAGATTACATACATGTGTGTAGATGTTGTCCTGGTGATAATGCCTTTGTTTTAAAATGTTTTTAGGTCTTCAGTTGCATGGAGGTCTTGACAAATTCACAAGAAAGGAGAGTTTTTTCCTACTTATTGACAGGTTATCATCAGACTTTCTTCTTGATTTCTCTACATCCTGCTACTCGAACGGGAAGAGTGAGAAAGAGGAAGAGGAGGAAGTTGTTATGTACAACTTCAACAAGCTCTTGATGAAAACTGAGAGTAAGTTTTTCTCAACTATAGTGATGTACAGAAAAGCATTTCATTTTGAGAATCTTGCAAAATTCTTTCAATGCCACTACATCACCCTTCTTTCAGAATTTCACCCCTGCTTTGGAAACCCAGGGTCAGACTGATATGCTATGTGCCACATTTGGATCGGTGTGTTTTGTTCATTACCATTTATTATGTTTTATGATTATGATTGGTGCCTGGTTGGTTTTCTCTTCCCATCTGTTCAAAGTGGCTGAGGTGTTGGGTTTGTTTCCGAAATGTGCAAATAGCGTTATGGTGCGAAGGCAAATTTGAGGAGTTCTTGAGAAGTTGAGAAAATTTAAGCAGATTTCAAATTAATTATCTTCTGTTTGCGTTGTCCTTTGTTGTTTTTTTTTTTCAGAATATCTGATCTCTGCCTGGATATACAAGTTACTCTAACAATGACCCATGTTGTGCAGGCCCTACTTGGGAGTACGCAGCCTCCAACTGACGTGGAGTCTGGCCTTATCTTATTTGACCATATATCAAATAATCACTCCACTATTGACACCTGTGCCCCAGTATTACCTTTTCGATTACAAAATCAGTTGAAGTGTATGAAAAGTTTGAAGAAGCTTTCATTGCCATCATTATAGGGACAGATGGTTTTGGGGTGGCTTAATTGAATTGGTCAGCCTAACCAAACTTTTTTTGTATTATCGACTGGATACACTTCAGGATAAGTGACTAGGGCACATGCTGTGTCAAAGTAAAAGCCAGAAAAAAGGAAGCAAAAAAAATAAATAATAATAAAAAATACGACTTTTCCTGAATAGTCCAACTTGGTTTTCAGTTGATCATTACTGATAAATTCGGTATAATTTTACATACAAAATTGTGCATGATTAATGGTAATTATTGTAAGGGCTGTCAACGCAATTCCTCAAAGATATTATGCCAAGGACATTTCACTCCCCTTTAATCAATCAAAGCATGATTTGGAATGGATCTTCCTGTCTGCACTTCTGTTTCTTTCACTAGCTAGAAGTTTTTGTTTTTGAGATTTACTGTCTTTGCCCATACAAGTTTGTATTTTACATTACCATAGATGTAAGGAATACGTTGTTATAATCCTCTTATGTTTGACAATTTTTTTTTTATCATTATTCTAGCCCAGCGGAAAAGCGATACCACGTGAGTTCATTGGTATGCACACAGCGCTCTTCAGGGTGGAGGTAAAATAAGCCTTTTTCGCCAGACATACGCTCGTGTACATGATAGCCAGAGGTTGTTGATGTCAGACGGCGTGTGAACTTTCGGAACCTTTCCCGGTGAATATCGTGTGGTTGGCCTTGTGATAAAAGTGATGCTCACTGATGGGTTTTCTTTTTGGAGGTAACCGAACGTTGAGAAAATAAATCCAACCTGGAGTGAGACTCTGGCTTGGACTGTGTTTTCTTTTCACTTATCTGATGCCGTAGGGCCCTCAGAGCGAGCCTACCGGGAACCGTGAAATTCGTCCTCGTCCCTGCCCACAGACGCGTTCAGGATTTAAAAGTGACGGTTCAACACTGACATTTCGCATACTAGATACACCTTAAATTACATGATTGTATAAATCAACCATAGAATTCGTCCGAGCCTGGGTTACATTATGTTGATCATTTCCTTTTCAGTAGTATAAAAACCACTGCTTTTGATGATGACCTTTTCCATTATTTTCAGTCCAGCCCAGGCCAGATTTTGAAAATGTTTTAAAGCAATAAAACAGCACTTTATTATATTTTCAAAATTTTGACTAAAGATTAACCTCGATCTATAGAATATATTCATAGGCAGTCATAAGAAGTTATTGTGTGTTGAATAAAATTTTGTTGGAGGAACTTTTTTTCTTTATTCTGCTTCTTAAACAGCAAAATATCTTTCTACAACATATTCTTTCAGTATGTTCTTTCAAAATATTCTACTTCAGATACCATTGTCATATAAATGTAAGTCACAAGAACAAGTCCAAAAGCTATCTGTAAAGTGCAATATTTTTGGCAAAAAGTTTATTTATATGTACCGGTATTTGCTTCTCTCCCTGAGTTTTACCTCTGATAGATGTTGTGTATCAAGGTGGGAGTGTAAGAAACTACACAATCGCCACTAGAGAACTAAGGAGATCTCCTTTGTAGAACTGTATCCAAGGGCAGTGAGTTGGTTGGTTGATTGAGGTTTAACGCCATACTTTGCAGTATTTTGGCTCTGTTACATTGGGAGGAAACGGCAAATTTTGGAGGAAATTTACCCATGTCTCTCAGGCCAGCTACATCCTCAATAAATCACATGTCGTGAGCCAGATTGGTGATAGGTTACAGTGATAGATTTATTTGTTCATTAGATTGCTGTTTTACACCGTACTGAATAATATTTCACTTACATGACGGCAGCCAGCATAATGGTGGGAGGAAATTGCAGACCATGAGTTAGATGAAGGAAGAGTGTTATCTAAAGGCTACGATGCTGCCATCAGCTTCATGAGTGGAAGAAGTAAACCGAAACCTTTGGTATGGGTTTATTCGGGTTTAATGCCGTAATTAGCATTATTTCAGTTATTTGATGGAGATGCCAGTGTATTACAGTGGGAGGAAACTGGGCAGCGTTCGGCCAGCTACATTGACAGGCTGTCTCACATAATGCCAGGGAGAACATGGCATGAGTCGGATTTGAGCTTGTAACCTCATTGGTGAGAGACAACAGTTATACGGATTGCTATAGAACACTCGGCCAGTAGACAGTTTGGCCATCAAATTATCAACAAAGATCCAACAAAAGATCGCAAACTAATTTCACAACGACCAGACATGTTCCATTATAAATACATACGTTGGACAATTTTCATCAAATCGAAGGCTTTGGTGTTAGTTTATTGCTGTATGTTGCCAGATGATACCAGTCATTTACTGGTGCATGATTGAGTAACAATTTCATGACCGAGTAAGTTACTGTCAATTTCATGGTATTCTCATTAATGTTTACTATCAGGACAAAGCCATAGTGAACTCGAACTCACAAAAACAAGTCATTTCTAGCAAATGTAATTCTGCCCTACTAGCAGTAGGCCTACTTAGTGGTCACAGATAGTAAACGAATATTCGCCCCAGCAGATAGTAAACAGCACTGGATGGCCCGTTGGAAAGATGCCATGTAGGAACGTATACAAATCTTAAGTATTAAGACAATACATTAAGGCTGTGGCGACATCTTCCTGAAAGGCAATGATGTTGTCCTTTAATCTCTCTTACAGGGCAACAGTAATACATTGGATTTGAACCCTGTGTATACATAATGAGTCTGGTACAGCAGACTAGCATACAGAAAATGTGGCTTTGATTATTAGCCCATAGCCGATAACAACAGACAGAATGAATACATCCTTGGAAGATATACTGCCGTTTCCATGGATAGGTCTTTGAAATGGCCACTCTCATTTAATTTACATACGAAACTTCCTCGCACTAAACAGTGCGGTATAAAAGATAATTTCTTGTAACCTCTAAAGATTTATTTTTGCCAACAATCTTCACTGGTTCACCGCTAAATTACTACAAAAATGCATACCGAAGGTTTTAGTCGTAGAAAATCTAAACCCGTTGGCACCTACCCATTTCTCGATCTTATTGAGACAAGGCTACACTTGCCGATGCTATTCATATTTTTAACACGATAGCATATAAATCAGGTATATGTAAAGAACCCTCTGTGCCAGATGTTAATGTTTTAGCCAAGCTATCAATTTTTATCCTGAACAGTGTTGCTGAAAGAATACTGCCCTGGGGCACACCCATCTCTTCCTCACGAGAGTCAGAAAGAGTGGACTCCACTCGTACCTTAAACTGACGATCAGATAAAAATTGACATCTAATTAGAGGTTGTGAAAGTTGTCTTGTAAGATCGAATAATATCGACACCACTTGTCCATTGTTAATAAAACCATTACGAATAAAAGTGTCAAATCGAACATGGCGATCTAATGTAGATCGACCGTGATGAAAACCACACTGAATATTAGATAAAAGCTTCCTGGTTCCAAGAAACCAAACAAGTCTATAGTTCATGGTCTGTTCCATAGCCTTACAGACGCAACTGGTAAGAGCTAAGGGACGGTAATTACTTGGATCAGTATGATACTTTCCGGGTGTAGGGACGGGGATGATGCAACTATCCGAAATACAAAAAAAATCCAAATCTCATTACGTATGTCCAAGAGTGTCTCTTGTGGTTCATATGGTAAATGGTTCAGAGGCCTATAAGCTATATTATCTGGGCCGCACACAGTACCGTGTGCCTTTTTCAGAGAAGTCTTAAGCTCTTCAATTAAAAAAGGACGATTATAATTTTCTAAATTCTTAGAAGAAAAGGGCAATTTAATTTTCTTCTTCTGCTTTTTAATGTGCTGAGATTCTGGGAATAATTCTCGAATGAAAATTTCTGAGATATTGTTTCAGCTATTTTATTGACTATATCATGTGGTGAAGTGAATAAATTATCACCATCCTTTAAATGCTGAATTTTGCCTTTATTGTTTTTGCCCTTATGTTTCTGAACCATGTCCCAGACCTTAAGCATGGGTGTTTTTAACGTAATGCCTGAAACAAAGTTGCGCCAACAAGATCGTCTCTTGGACTTAATTAATCGACGAGCCTTTGATCTAAATATACAAACCTGGTTTACGTTATCATTACTGAAACAATGATAAACATTTCACTCGGCCTTTTGACGGTCCTTAATGGCCTTAACAGTCATTGTCATCCTAGGGTTGATTTCTGGGTTTTGGATTTGTCCAGGTTTTAGGTATGGTTCTATCGGCTGCTGTTAATATAAGTTCATTAAATTTTAGCAAAGGATCATCTGCAACATTGAAATTCTCTGGAGTGATGTCAGTCTCACAGAACATCTCAAATGCGATCCAATCTGCTTTATCGAAGTTCCACCTAGCTACACCTTCTAAGGAATTAGAAGTGAGATGCTCTTGGGCAATAGGAAAATAGTCACTACCACAAAGATCGTCAAGCACCTTCCAGGAAAAATCAGGGAGAAGTGATGGATCAGTGATATTGAGACCGATAGCAGAATATGAACCATTGCCTGGATGTAAATAGGTAATATAACCATCATAAAAATAACACAGTTCAACGTTTGATAAAAAATCTCGCAATGTTTTGCTTTTATTATTACTTCGCATAGGGGATTATGGGCATTAAAATCCCCTATAATTATGAAAGAGGTTGGCATTTGTTCTTTCAAATTATGCAAATGCGAAAATGACAATGAAGAATGAGGAGGAACATAAAATGAAGTGATAGTTTCCGACAAAGAAACACGGGCGGCCACAGTCTGAAACTCAGTAACGAGAGCAACACGGTTATGAATTATATTATTATTCCCGAAGATAGAGAGATAAGAGGACCTGCCATAGGCTCGCTCTTCCTCGTTAGAATAAGTGCTATAAAGTTTATAATTTTTAAGAAATATTTTATCTTTGCCACATGTTTTCAGGCGAGCTTCCTGAAAGCAAAGGGCAACTTGATTTAAATATTGGACTAGCTATGTTATTTCAATAAAATTAACCTTAAGACCCCGGCAATTCCACGGTATAATTTTGCCTAAGGAAGACATTATGGAGGAAGGCGCACCGGGTACTTCGTCTGATGCGTGGACGACCTTTTCTGGGAGATCTCTCGGGTGCAGATGATGTATCCATCACCTCTGCACTGCTGAAGGATCAACGTCCTCCAATGGTCCAAACTTAATAAACGTTTGGATAGTGTACCTAGTGGCCGTTGAGGGAGTTTTTGTAGGGGAATTTTAGGAGTCCTACCAGAGGTATGTTTATTACTCGCTGAATAAGATTCAACGGGTTTACAGGATTCTGACTTATTTTGACCCATTTTCCGCTCACATTATGAAGAGGTATCAGATTCAGGTAGAGTAACAGGTTTTTCAATAAGGTTTGTGTCGGTTTGTGATGATGGGCTGGCTCTGTTATTTACGGGTTTTGTTACCAATTTCTGTGGCCGTTTTGTTCCAGTAGGCCAAATAAAAATGTCTGGATCCCCGCTGAAACAAAGGATTTCTTGACAGCAATGGCATGTATAGGTTCAGTGAAGCCATCCGTGACAGAGACGAGACGCTTAGCTTCTTGATATGAGATATTACTTTTACGTTTTAATATTATGATTTGTTTTTCTTTTTTGAACATAAGGCAGCCCTTGGAAGAGGCCATGAGAGCTCCGCTGTAATTGAAACAGGTTATTATGTTGCTGCAGCCAAACCCCTCGTGACCACACCTAAAGCAGACCAGTTTGTTGCAGTATTACCCCCTGCCATGGCCACACCTCTGGCAGGAGAAACACCTGGTCGGGTTAAGTATAAATAATTCCACCCGAACACTATACGATCCGATAAAGATAGATGTTGGGATGGAAAATTTATTAAGTGTTAAGGGACATGTATTAGTTTTAATCACATTTTCATCTTTTTTAATTACGAACCGTTTTACATTTATTATTCCCTGCTCCTTAAATTCTTCTGTTATTTTTTCTTGTCATGTGATCATGGTCTCTGTCACGGATTGTGCCGTGAGAGCAGTTTAAGGTTTTACGCGGTGCGCAAAAATCTGCCTGTTCTCTAATGTTTTAAATTTTCAATAAGTTAATATACTGTTGTTTTCTGAAGAACTGTAACAATATATGGTGCCACTGTTTACTTCTTTTATTTTGCGTTAACGTTCCAGCAGTAGTTTGTAAGTTTTTTTTTTTTCAACACAAAAGGATAAATTTTCATTCACCCTTAGTCTTCAGTTTTATTGGATATCACTAAGCTTGCAGGAAAGTAATTATTTCCTTCTTCAATATCTGGTAATACCTCATTTTTTGATTTTTTTACCCATGTCTGTTGAAGGTTGCGAGAAAGATATAAAATATTAGAAGTAAGTGAGTGAGACGACGACATAACGAAACGATCTTATAATTCATAGCGCCGTGTCCGCCCCGGAGTGCCACTATCTGTGTGACGAAATTCTTCCTGCGAGTAACCAGTAGAAAGAGAGACGAGAGCTATTGCAGCGCAATGACCCAGAAAGCCTCCCACCAATGCGGTCGCTGTGAGTTCAAATCCAGCCCATACTGGCTTCCTCTCCGGCCGCACGTGAGAAGGTCTGCCAGCAACCTGCGGATGGTCGTGAGTTTCCGCCGGGCTTTGACCGGTTTCCTCCCACCATAATGCTGGCCGCCGTCCTATAAGTGAAATATTCTTCAGTACGGCGTAAAACACCAATCAGGTCTATTCTAATAACTTAGAAACAGCCCACTCGATTGACCCTACAGCCACCACCTAGACATCCGAGCATCTCACTAAAAACATCCTACACTGCAAGTAGTAAATTTATACTATAGCGGAATATGTGAAGGATGATATTTGGACATCTGTACTGGCGTTACCAGCCGATTGATTGCAGCGGGCCCTCCGACTGACTTCCTCTCCGGTCGTACGTTGGAAGGTCTGCCAGCAACCTGTGGATGGTCGTGGGTTTCTCTCGGGCTTTGCCTGGTTTCCGCTCACCATAATGCTGGCCGCCGACGTATAAGTGAATATTCTTGAGCAAGGCATAAACCACTAATTAAATAAATGAATCAAGACATACATTGGGTCAGACTTGCCTTATATATATGTTTTAGCCACCTTTTCGCTCCACTTCAAACTTGAGACTACACAATCGTAGGTGATTTCCTCACCACATCTTATAAGGGAGAAAGAGAACAAACATAGGAGTGGGTATCCGATCAATGAATGAGGGAAGGAACGATTTTGGCTTAATGCCACATTGGCAACATTTCAGCCATATCGTGGCGAGAACATGTTGAAATCAGGAAGCCTTGAAGTTTTCGACATGATCTGATGAACATTCAAAATTTAAAGGAAAACAGACGAAGATTTTTTAAAACCAGTAAAAAAATGGTTAGTTAAAAGTCGAAAGCCACAGTTGTTTGGTATATTGTACAATAAAATATATATATAAACTATATTCTATTATACAGGCCAACAGCCTTCAAAAAAATAATTACACCATCCCCAGCGACGCTGTTAAATAAGTCAAATATAGAGTTAACTGTGCAGAATCTTTGTCGAATATGAGCAAAGTCCACGCCGTCAACAAGGAGAAGTGTGTATATATATATATAAACTATATTCTATTATACAGTCCAACAGCCTTCAAAAAATAATTACACCATCCCCAGCGACGCTGTTAAATAAGTCAAATATAGAGTTAACTGTGTAGAATCTTTGTCGAATATGAGCAAAGTCCACGCAGTCAACAAGGACACGTTTGATATCATATTGCGCATCACATCCAACACACTCGGGAGCACTGCTCCTATCCAGGATAAAATTGTGTGTTAGACGAGAATGCCCAACACGGTAGCTTGTTAAAACGACTTGGTCTCTACGAGACACACCAAAACTATAAGAGTCATAGCCTATGACACGGTGAATGGCATGCAGTTTGTTATCGGCGACAAATATATTTAAGAATATTAGATTTAAAATCAGTATAAGGAATTTTAATCTTAGATATGGGTTTATTACAAGAAGCTTTTGCGTCCCTGTCTACGACTATGTTTCCATGAATACCATCCCCCGTGGGGTTCCCGGGAATAAAAAGGATAGGGCCCCAGTTCTCTAGGCAAGCTTGTCGTACGAGGCGACTAACCTAGGGCTCTCCCGTGTGGTTCCGGTGAATAGAATAGTTCCACAGCCTCCCCGGGCTTGTCGTACAAGGCGACTAAAAGGGGCAACCTGTTTGCCGTGGGTTGCGACCCGTGATGGGGGAGGACGGGATCCTGGTGGCTGAGGGCGGGTTGATCTTGCGAGATCTTCACGCCCAACACTCCACTTCGGCCCTTACTTCTCCAAAGACGGGCGGTCGGATGGCCCGCTCCGATCAATCGGCAGGTGACGTCTGCCTCTACGTGGTTCCAAAATTTCTGTATATATATAACACTCTTTACAGAACAAATGATTTTTCTCAAATTTCGTTCGTGGAATTGCGCTTGAGGCGGTGGCTGTAGGGTCACTCAAGTAGTTCGTGTCTAATGTGCAACCCTCCTTCATTGGGTGGGTAATGGAGGAGCTAGGGTGGGGAATGGGGTGTGCATATTAAGGCCATCTATTTGAGTATACCCCATGTGGAACCCTTGGTGTCTTTCCTGCTGGGTATCCCCAGGTTCAGGCATCGCCCTTGTTGGCACTTCGTGGTGGGTGGGGAACACGTGGGGTGAATTCCTAATTACTTATTATGAATCCCCTAAATCTTTCACAAAATGTATCTAACACTCGATCATCGCCTCAGCCAACTTCAGGGGCTGATAAAAAGAGGAAGCTGGAGGTTTTATCGGACCCTCTAGACATTGGACAGGAAAGTTGGCCGGCTTTTATTGTTCTCGCAACAAAGAGTGAACAAAAGCCGGCCTCTAAAATTCATCCTTTTCTTTTAAAGAGGGCATTACAGGGTGCAGCAGGCACTTTAAAAAATGTTAAAAAACTACGATCCGGAGATATTCTCATCGAATGTTTCCGGAAACAAGAATCAAACAATTTATTATCACTAAAGAAAATTTCCGACATATCTGTTTTTACATCCCCTCACAACACCCTGAACAGCTGTCAGGGAATAATACGTGACAGGGATGGGAATATCTTGGACCTATGTGAATAGGAAATCTGCGCAGAACTAAAACCACAGGGTGTCGTCAGAGTGAAGCGTTTCACAACAAGAAAAGCTGGCGACATCCTCAACTTAAACACATACCTGCTGGCATTTAATAGCACCTCTCTACCATCATATATCTACATTGGTCCGTATAGGGTTAATGTGGATTTAAACATACCTAACCGTACACGATGTTTTACTTATCAAAAATTTGGTCATGGCAAAGGCCAATGTAAAAATAAACTGGTTTGTTTCCGATGTGGCAGTGAAGGTCATGATGGTTTTGACTGCAGCAGCACAGTTAAGTGCTGCAATTGCAGCGGAGATCACATGGCCTCCTCTAAGGACTGTCCTCTTTTCATTAAAGAAAAGCAAATAATCAATTTAAAAACTAAATACAACATTTCCTATCAGGAAGGCCGGAAATTGGCCTTGGTTTCTACTACATCACTGCAGACTTCGTTTGCCAATGTAGTCCACCGAGCTGCAACATCTGTTGCAACTCAAACTTCCTTGACTTGGCCCATTGGAAACGACGAACCTAACTCGATCTCCTTTGAACCTTTAGCTCAACCTGTCCGGAACTCTTGTTCAACCCAAAGCACCTCAGTACGAGAAATGAAAGCAGCAAACAGTGCAAAAACAACTGATAAACCTGAACCTCAGCCCTCTAAAAATCATAATGACACAAACAAATCCAAAAATAAACTTCAAAGTAATATTAAAACCAGTAAACCGAGTGGCCCTACAGAACGTCTGTCTAAGGCCACTCGAGATCCTGTCCAAACATTTAACAGGTTTGGATCGTTGGAGGACGTTGTCCCTTCAACATCAGATGCGGATGTGATGGATACATCACCCGCACCAGGGAGATCTTCCAGCCGATCTCCAAAGAAGGGTCGTCCTCGGTCCAAATATAGACACAAGTCTCCTTTACGCCTCCCTCCGTAATGTCTACATACGACAAAATTATTGTGGAATTGTCGAGGTCTTAGGGTTAATTTTATTGAAATAACACAGCTGGTCCAATCATTAAATCCTATTGACCTTTGTCTTCAGGAAACTCACCTGAAGACACCTGACAAAGATAAAATAACTCTCAAAAATTTTTCACTTTATAGTACATTTTGTCACGAAGAAGAGCGAGCTGCAGGCGGGCTCCTCTATCTTCATAAATGATAATATTATCCACAGTCCTGTTGCTCTGGATACAGAGCTTAAGGCTTTCGTGTCTCATTGTCTAAGACAGTCACTTTGTGTTCGGTTTATATTTCTCCGAACATTTCTTTGTCAGCTTTACAGTTCCATAATTTGAAAGAACAATTGCCTACACCGTTCATAATAATGGGCGATTTTAATTCCCATAATCCCTTATGGGGAAGTAACAACATAAAGAATAAGGGCAAGGTAATAGAACATTTTGTAACCAAGGAGGAACTGTGTTATTTCAGTGATGGTTCTAACACTCATTTACATGCGAGTAATGGCATTTATTCTGCTATCGATCTCACCATCACCGATCCATCACTTCTTCTGGATTTTTCTTGGAGAGTGCACGAGGATCTTTGTGGTAGTGACCATTTTCCTATTATCCTAGAGCATGTCACTTCTAATTCTTTAGAACGTGTAGCTAGGTGGAAGTTCCATAAAGCAGATTGGATGGCATTTGAGATGTTCTGTGAGGCTGACATCACTCCACAGACTCTCAATGCAGCAGATCACCCTATATTTAAATTTAATGAGCTTATATTACGAGCTGCAGATAGAACTATCCCGAAGACCAGTCCAAAATCCAAAAGTAAACGTTGGTACGACAATGACTGTCGTAAAGCCATAAAGGACCGTGAAAGGGGTGAAAGTATATTCAATCATTATCCTACTGATAAAAATTTAAACCAGGTTGGTATTCTTGGAGCTAAGGCCCGTCGATTACTTAAGTCCAAGAAACGATCTTGTTGGCGTAACTTCGTTTCAGGCATTACGTCCAAAACACCTATGCGTAAGGTCTGGAATATGGTTCAGAAACTTAGGGGCAAAAATAACAAAGCAAAAGTCCAGCACTTGAAAGATGGAGATAACATACTAACTTCTCCATCCGATATAGCTAATAAATTAGTGGAATCAATTTCTAAAAAACCTTCTTCTGAGAATTATACTTCAGAATTTCGGCATAGCAAACACCAGAAGGAGAAAATGAAATTCCCCTTTTCTTCTAGAAACTTAGAGTATTGTAATCGTCCTTTTAATATCGATGAACTAACAACTGCACTGAGAAAGCCACATGATACTACATGTGGTCCTGATAATGTATATTATAAATTTCTGAACCATTTACCACCTGAACAACTTGAGACTCTCTTGGACTTATTGAACAATATTTGGATCACTGGTAATTTTCCACCCTCATGGAGAGAGGCATGTATTATCCCGGTCCCCAAACCGGGTAAGGATCATACTGATCCAAATAATTACCGTCCCATAGCTCTTACCAGTTGCGTCTGTAAGACTATGGAACGGATGATAAATGATAGACTTGTTTGGTTTCTTGAAGCCAACAAGTTACTATCTAATATCCAATGTGGTTTTCGTCAAGGTTGATCCACAGTGGACCACCTTCTTCGACTTGAAAGTTTTATTCGCGATGGTTTTATTAATAATGAACATGTGGTGTCAATATTTTTTGACCTTGAAAAGGCCTACGACACCACATGGAAATATGGCATTTTTAAAGACCTCGCGGATATGGGCCTTAAAGGTCGATTACCTATATTTATATCCAAATTTTTATCAAATCGTCAGTTTAAGGTATGGGTGGGGTCCACTCTTTCGGACTCTTATGAGCAAGAGATGGGTGTGCCCCAGGGCAGTATCCTTTCACCAACACTGTTCAGCATAAAGATTAATAGCTTGGCCCAAACATTAAGATCTGGAACCGAGGGTTGGTTATATGTAGATGATTTTCTGATATGCTACCGGGCGAAAAATATGAATAACACCGAGCGGCAACTGCAGCTTTGTCTCAATGAGATCGAGAAATGGGCAGTTGGCAACGGTTTTAGATTTTCTACGTCTAAAACCGTCGGTATGCATTTCTGTAATAAACGGAAACTTCATCTAGACTGTGACCTTAAATTTTGTGGTGAACCAGTGAAGATTGTTGGGGAAAATAACTTTTTAGGGGTTATATTCGATAGTAAACTAACTTTTTAGGGGTTGTATTCGATAGTAAACTATCTTTCATACCTCACATAAAAACGCTTAAAGCTAAATGTATAAAGGCTCTCGATATAATTAAGGTCGTGTCTACCACCGATTAGGCTGCTGACCGATCTGTTTTACCTAATTTATATCGTTCTCTGGTGAGGTCTAAATTGGACGATGGTTCCATCATTTATGGTTCCACTAGGAAATCATATCTTAAAATGTTGGATCCGGTTCATCACCAAGGTCTCAGGCTCAACCTTGGTGCCTTTAGAACTTCACCAGTAGAGAGTTTATACGTGGAAGCCAATGAGCCTTCTTTACATAACCGACGTATTAAACTCAGTCTTCAATATGCAACAAAGCTTAAAGCTCACCCAACAAACCCTGCCTACGACTGTGATTTTAATCCATCATATGTAGACAAATATACTAAATGTCCTAACAAGATCCCTCCGTTTGGTCTTCGTATACGGGACGATGTTGTGGAAGCTAACATCAAGCTAGAGGAGATAGCTCCGGTATCTTTTCCAGAATCTCCTCCCTGGCTTCTTCCACAACCTAAACTAATATTTGCTCTACGCCAACATAATAAATCGAATACAAATCCTCTTATAACTCAACAAGCTTTTGCTGAAATTAAGGCTAATTATCCAAATTATAAATTTATAAACAATGATGCGTCGAAGGATGGGGACAGGGTTGCGGCTGCGGCTGTCTTAGAACAGCGGGTCTCTTCTCTGCGTCTTCCGTCTTCATCGTCAATCTTTTCTGCAGAAGCCAGGGCTATACTCCTGGCGTTATCATGTGTTTCCTCTGGGCGTGCCCAGAGGGCAATGATATGCAGTGACTCGCTCTCTTGCCTTTTGGCAATGCAGAATAATAAATTCAAAAACCCGCTTATTCTGGAAATTTTAGCCTTACATAGAAAATTGATTAAAAGAGGCAGATATATTATATTCTGTTGGATACCAAGCCATACTGGTATCCACAGTCGTGGACAGGGAGGCAAAGGCTGCCCTAAATAAATCCGTATCAAAAGTTAAAATCCCGTATACTGATTTTAAATCTAATATTCTTAAGCATAATCGTGGCCTTTGGCAGGGTGAATGGGACATGCAGGTGTGTAATAAACTGCACGCTATTCACCCTGTCATTGGCCATAACTCTTATACACTGGGTATGTCTCGTAGAGACCAAGTGGTTTTAACAAGATGCCGTGTTGGGCATTCTCGTCTAACACACAATTTTATCCTGGATGGGAGCAGTGCTCCCGAGTGTGTTGGATGTGGTGCTGAATACGGCATCAAACATATCCTGGCTGACTGTGTGAACTTTACCCATGTGCGGCAAAGATTCTACACAGTAAACTCCATATATGATTTGTTTGACAGCATCGCTGGCGATGCTGTCATAAAATATTTGAAGGCCATTGGCCTGTATCGTAAAATATAAGTTTTATTTTCATAAATGCTCGTCACAAAACTTCCTTAATCTGCTGGTTTTCGAGTTTTAACTGTTTTGGTTTTTCTTACCTGATTTCAATCATGTCCGTACATTTTTGGTTTGTTTTTAATGTTCTCATGTCACTATGGAAAACCTGAACTGTCTCGTGGTTCCACCTTGTTCTCGCCACGATATGGCTGAGATATTGCCGATGTGGCTTTAAGCCATAATCATTCATTTATAAATACCATTCTCCAAGAGAATACAATATCTTTTAATTAACTGTCTATGGATGACTAATATTAACGGATTTTGAAATTTATTTTGTTCTGTTGCCAAATGTCAGGACAACAAGTCACTACATATCACTGCACTCTGGGCAGAGCCTGATGAAACATGATAAAGCCAGAAGTATAGCTCGGGCTTCGGCAGAAAATATTGAAGACGTGGATGGACGGAGAAGAGAGGTGACTCGCTGTTCCAAGACAGCGGCAGCCGCCACCCTGTTCCTATTCTTTGACCCGTCAGCATATATAAATTTATAATCCGGGTAATTAGCCTTTACTTCAGCGAAACTTTGCTGAATTATAGGACGGTGGGTATCGGATTTCTTATGTTGACGTAGATCAAATATTAATTTAGGTTGTGGAAGAACCAGGGAGCAGACTCCGGAAAAGAAACCGGAGATATATTTTTATGCTGAACAGTGTTGGTGAAAGGGGCACACCCATTTCTTGCTCATAGAAGTCCGAAAGAGTGGACCTCACCCATACCTTAAAGTGACGATCAGGTAAAAATTGAGAATTAAATAAACCATTGGCAACTGCCCATTTCTCGATCTTATTCAGACAAAGCGGGAGTTGCCGCTCGATGTTATTCATATTTTTAGTGCGGTAGCATATGAGGAAATCATCTACATATCAAGAACAAGGTGATCTAAAGTACATCGACTTTGACGAAAACAATATTGTATATTAGATGGAAGCTCGTTGGTTTCAAGAAACCAAAGAAGCTTATCATTTATCATCCGTCCCATAGTCTTACAGACGCAACTGGGAAGAGCTATGGGACGGTAATTACTTGGATCACTATGATCTTTGCTCGGTTTAGGTACCGGCATAATACACAGTCCTCGCCATAACGGTGGGAAATTCCAAGTTGTCCAAATATCATTAAGTAAGTCGAAGAGAGTCTCCAATGGCTCAGATGGTAATAGCTTCAGAAGCTTATAATACATATTATCGGCCCCCCAGTTCTCTAGGCAAGTTTGTCGTACGAGGCGACTAACCTAGGGCTCTCCCGTGTGGTTCCGGTGAATAGAATAGTTCCAAAGACTACCCGGGGGTGTCCTACAAGGCGACTAAATGGTGCAACCTGTTTTCCGTGTATTGCGACCCGTGATGGGGGAGGACGGGATCCTGGTGGCTGAGGGCGGGGCGATCTTGCGAGATCCTCACTCCCAACACTCCACTTCGGGCCATACTTCTCCAAAGACGGGCGGTCGGATGGCCCGCTCCGATTAATCGGCTGGTCACGCCAGTCCAGATGTCCGGATATCAGCCTTCATATATCTTCATTTGGTATAGAGTCATTGCTTTCCGCGTTGGAAGTTTTTTGGTAAGATGTTCGGATGTTTGGGCGGTGGCTTTAGGGTCAATCGAGTAGGCCGCTTCTAATTTATTAGATTCGGCCTGCTCGAGTATGAGCGAAAAATCCATCTCATCGAGGATGGCGTGGAACTCTCGTCTCTCCTTCTGCTGGTTACTCGCAGGAGGGGTTTCGTCGTACATGTATTGACATTCCGAGGCGGGTGAGAGACACGGCGCTATGAATCATCAAAGCGTTTCGTTATGTCTACCTCTAATTCCTCTACTTCAAATGTTTCTATGTCACAGCATTCTCCAGTTGTGGGGAAAAAAAGGAAAAACGAGATACCACTGGACGTGGAATAGGGAAGTTCTCACTTCCCATCATTTTTGGTGATATCTAGTAAAAATGAGAATCAGGCAAAGATGAAAATCAATCCTTTCGCATTGAATAAAACATTGCAGAGCTACGCAGGTACTTTGAAACAAGTGAAAAAGTTAAAGGGGTCAATGCCGTAATATACTGGTCTGTTTCAGATGTGCGGAAGCTGGTCACGAGGGCTTCGAGTGCACACACCCGATAAAATGCTGGAATTGCAGAGGAGCCCACATGGCCTCTTCCAAGGACTACCCTGTCTTCAAAAAAGAAAATGAAATCATAACGCTTAAATGCAAAAATAACATATCGTATCAAGAAGCCAAACGTCTTGTCTCTGTCACGAACTGCCTTATTACATCTAGATATGCCAATGTTGTCAAGAAACCCTCCGTTTCGGTAGGAGTTCAAACATCATTCACTTGGCCCATTGGTATAGAGAAGCCACAGAAACTGGTTGTAAAACTCTTGGAAAACACGGCCAGTTCTTCATCACAAACCGATATCAATCTTACTGAAAAAGCCGCTACTTCACGTGATTCTCCATCTCACCACAAACCTTGTGCAAATAAATCAAAACCCGTTGAATCTTCACTAAATGCAGCGGGAGATAAACATCACAAAAAAGATAAACCAAGTGGCCCCACAGAGCGTCCCTCCAAGGCTACTAGGGACCCTATCCGAACTTTCAATAAGTTTGGATATGATGGATACATCATCTGCATCGGGAAGATCTACTTGTAGGTCTCCCAAAAAGGGTCGTGCACGGTCCAGACATAAATCTCCCATACGCCTCCCTCCATAATGACTTCCTCAGACAAAATTATACAGTGGAGTTGTCGAGGTCTTAAAATAAATGTCATGGAAATAACACAGTTAGTTCAATCTTTAAATGCAATTGCCCTCTGTCTTCAGGAAACTCACCTGAAGACATCTGACAAAGATAAAATATCACTGAAAAATTATACACTATATAGCACTTACTCTAATGAGGAAGAACGAGCTCGTGGCGGCTCCTCTATTTTAGTGAATAATAATATAATTCACAGCCCTCTTGCTCTCGACACAGAGCTTCAGGCTGTAGCCGTCCGTGTTTCCTTATCGGAAACAATCACTTTATGTTCCTCCTCATTCTTCTTTGTCATTATGCCAGTTGCATAATTTAAAAGACCAACTGCCAACTCCCTTCATAATTATGGGAGATTTTGATGTAAATATTTAGGACCATATCCGCGAGGTGTTTCAAAATGCCATATTTCCATGTGGTGTTGTAGGCCTTTTCAAGGTCAAAAAATGTAGACACCACATGTTCATTATAAATCAAACCATCACGAATATAAGTTTCGAATCGAAAAAGGTGATCCATAGTGGATCTGCCTGGACGAAACCCATATTATACATTAGATAGTAACTTGTTGGTTTCAAGAAACCAAACAAATCTATCATTTATCATCCTTTCCATAGTCTTACAGACGCAACTGCTAAGAGCTGTGACGGTATTTATTTAGATCAGTAAATTGTTGGTTTCAAGAAACCAAACAAATCTATCATTTATCATCCTTTCCATAGTCTTACAGACGCAACTGCTAAGAGCTATGGGACGGTATTTATTTAGATCAGTATGAGCCTTATCCGGTTTGGGAACCGGTATAATACATGCCTCTCTCGATGAGGGTGGAAAATTACAAGGTATCCAAATATCATTCAGCAAATTCCAGAGAGTCAAGTGGATCAGGTGGTAAATGGTTCAGAAACTTATACGTTACCAGGACCACATGCTGTATCATGTGCCTTTCTGAGTGCAGTTTTTAGTTCATCGATATTAATAGGGTGATTATAATATTCGTTTTTAGATGGAAAGGGCAATTTAATTTTCTGCTTCCGGTTTTTAATATGCTGAAATTCTGAAGTGTATTTCTCATCAGAAGATTTTTTAGAAATTGTCTCAACTAATTTATTAGCTACATCGGGTGGAGAATTTACTCTTTTATCTCCATCTTTCAAGAGCTGGACTTTTGCTTTACTATTTTTGCCCTTAAGTTTCTGAACCATATTCCAGACCTTACGCATGGGTGTTTTTGACGTAATGCCTGAAACGAAGTTCCGCCAACCAGATCGTTTCTTGGGCTTTTGTAATAGACGAGTTTTATGTCTAAGAATACGAACCTGGTTTAAATTATTATCAGTAGGACAGTGATTCAATGTGCGTTCAGCTTTTTTACGGTCCTTTGTGGCTTTACGACAGTCATTGTCGTACCAGGGTTTACTTTTGGATTTTGGACTGGTCGAGGTCATCTCAAATGCGATCTAATTTGCTTTATCGAACTTCCACCTAGCTACACGTTGTACAGAATTAGAAGCGAGATGCTCCAGGATAATAGGAAAATGGTCACTGCCACAAAGATGCTCATGCACTCTCCAAGAACAATCTGGGAGAAGTGATGGATCGGTGATAGTGAGATCGATAGCAGAATAAGCGCCAATACCCGGATGTAAGTGGGTATAAAAACCATCATTGAAATAACATAGTTCTTCCTTGGTTAAAAAATCTTCTACTACCCTGCCCTTATTATTTATGTTATTACTTCCCCATAAGGGATTATGGGAATTAAAATCTCCCATTATTATGGAGGGTGTAGGTAATTGTTCTTTCACATTATGCAACTCGAACGCTGACAAAGAAGTGTTCGGAGGAATATAAACCGAACACAAAGTGATCGTCTTGGACAATGAAACACGAACGCCCACTGCCTGAAGCTCTGTGTTCAGTGCAACATGACTGTGGATAATATTGTTATTTATGAACACAGAGGAGCCGCCTGCAGCTCGCTTTTCTTTATGACAAAATATACTATAAAGTGAATAATTTTTGAGAGTTATTTTATCTTTGTCAGATGTCCTCAGGTGAGTTTTCTGAAGACAAAGGGCAATAGGATTTAATGATTGGGCCAGCTGTGTTATGTGGTATGTAGATATTACGGAGGGAGGCGTAAAGGAGATTTCTCTGTACGTCTGGACCGAGGACGACCCTTCCTTGGAGATCGGCTGGAAGATCTCCCTGGTGCGGGTGATGTATCCATTACATCCGCATCTGATGTTGAAGGGACGACGTCCTCCAACGATGCAAACTTATTAAGTGTTTGGACAGGATCTCTATGGGCCTAGACAGACGTGCTGTGGGGCCACCCGGTTTACTGGTTTTAATATTATTACTTTGATGTTTGTTTTTGGATTTGTTTTTGTCATTATTATTTTTAGAGGGCTGAGGTTCAGGTTTATCAGTTTGTTCTGCATTGTTTACTGGTTTTATTTCTTTTACTGAAGTGGTCTGGGTTGAACAAGAGTTCCGGACAGGTTGAGCCGAAGGTTCAAAAGAGATTGAAATAGGTTTGTCGTTTCCAGTGGGCCAAGTCAAGGAAGTTTGAGTTGGAACAGATGTTGTAGCTCGCTTGACTACATTGGCAAACGAAGTCTGCGGTGAAGTACTAGAAAGTGAGGCCAATTTCCGGCCTTCCTGATAGGAAATGTTGTATTTAGTCTTTAAATTGATTATTTCCTTTTCTTTATTGAAATAACGACAGTTCTTAGAGGAGGCCACGTGATCTCCATCGCAATTGCACTTAACTGTGCTGCTGCAGTCAAAACCATCATGACCTTCACTGCCGCATCGCACACAAACCAGTTGATTTTTACGTTGGCCTTTGTCGTGACCAAATTTTGGCAAGTGAAACATCGTGTTGGGTTAGGTATGTATAAATCCACAATAACCCTATACGGGCCAACGTAGATATATGATGGTAGAGAGGAGCTATTAAAAGGATCCCGCCCTCTCCCATCACGGGTCGCAATCCACGGCAAACAGGTTGTCCCTTTTAGTCGCCTTATACCACAAGCCCGGGGAGGGTGTAGAAATATTCTATTCATCGGAACCACACGGGAGAGCCCCAGGTTAGTCGCCTCGCACGACAAGCTTGCCTAGAGAACTGAGGCCCTATTCTTTTCACTCTCGGGAACCCCATGGGGGAAATTGGCTGTAGAGTTCATAGAGTACGATCGGTCTTGTAAGTGTTGGTACTGGAAGGGCGTGCGTGTATAGTACACAGTCTACATGTAGTAGAGTTTGAGTTGAAGTTATGAAAACTGGGATGAATGCCGTGTCGTTGTAAAGAAAATTCGGAAATCCCCACGTGGGCGTACCTGGCCTGTGATGCGACATCATGGTGTGTGACGCCACGGGGAAATCCGGGAGTCGGTCCTCTGCTGGCTGCTTGGCTGTCAGGCTATATGCATACTCACATTCACTCAGTCATATAGCATGGACAATCACAGAGAAAAAAAAAGATAAGAATGCACAGAGACATATATAGTGCTCACATTGAACGTTCCAGTTCGGAAGGGTTGGTTGGCCCTGAAACGGGCCTTTGGAATTATGTTCTGATCTGCTTATCTGGTCTTTAGAAATATAGGACAAACGTCCGTCTAAACGGTGTCGTACGCATCGGGCAACGACTCAGTCTATGATGAGTCACACAGCGTGGCAAACGGTGGGATGATATGCAGCTGTCGAGTGGCTGACTCAGGCACATACATCGCCTGTCTTGCGAGCGTGGTGGTGTTGCTGGCGTAATGTCCCTGTCGCTGGGCTGTTGTACTTCCACGATTTGTACGTTGGCTGAAGCTGGAAATGGTGGTCACGGTGAAGGCGATGTGTCGTTCGCTTCCCAAGTTCTAGCTCCCCGAGCTCTCCAATCCTGACATGTCATGATATCTCGTCCAGCGTGTATCAGCCATTCTTCAACGTCTTCAAACTCCCGGTTACCATTCACGAGCTGGTGTTCTGCTAGTCTAAATCTAAATGGGCGTGGTAATCCCATGGCATTAGCTACTTGAGGGCGATCAGGACGAACAGGACGGTTGTGGTCTGCGAATAATGCTCGCCTCATAGCTCCCTTGTCTTGCTGGTTTATTACACTAATCATAACAGGTGACACTCTCCGGCTTGTTCGTCGCCTAATGAATACCGTCTCTGTTCTTGCCATAACGAAAATAAGTCGAACGAGTAGTCACTGGTTGACGGAGACCTTTCATAGGAATCAGGAGGATTCTGCTATTTGTATAAAGTTTCAGAGCGCCACCCTTTGGAAAAGTGTTTTTTTCCGTGATACTGTTGAAATTTTCTAACTGGTGACTGGCTGGTACTGCGGTTGAGCTGGTTTTTCAATCCCCGCAGGGTGAATATCGGCTTTGAGCTAGGTATAAGACTAATAATGACAATTAAAAAAATCGACAAGACACACACATCGGCTTCCAGGATTCGTGTAAAAGTTTAAAGACATAAAAAGGCAAGTACTGTCTTTATTTATATACCACAGTACGCGTATAGCTGTCGGGATGACATCGGCTTGATTTTAACAAAAGACAGTTTATGTTCAGTGCTGTCTATTTCGCCCATGTTATGCTAACTGCATAGAAAGGCTGCAACATATGTTGGCAAGTTCAAAAGCATTCCGCATCCCGCGTACCTCTTTCACATGAATGTGATTATTTAAAGGCCACCAGTGTTCGTCTAGCCTACTTCGTACATTTCCACACTAAAACATTTAGCTGAGGGGTTATCTTTTAGGCCTAGATATTTTCATAGAGATGGGGAGAGGAGGCGTGTATTGCCATTCGCCTGGCCTGTTGAGGACATCCTATACTACTACATTAGCTATTGGCGGGAGGAATTAGGCGTGGTCTGTGTCGACAGTTATGGGTCACGCCCTGGTCAACGTGAAAGTGCACAATCTTTCTCGACTGGTTTGGACTTGTCTAGAAAACTCTTTAGCTCTACATAACGATTTCTCTCACGCTCATTCTGTCACTTTTGCCTGCAGACGTGAGATTAATGACTTGCACTGCCTGTTCCTACACTACTTTCAATATGCCGAGAAGCAAACAGCCAACAACAACCGCTGTGATGAATACCTATCCAGCTCAGAACGAGGCGACGGATGCACAACCAGTGCCTCGGAAGGTCAAAATTTTCCAATCCGGCAAGAAGCTTATGCTAAGAATTTACAACACTGACGTGACCAATGGGTGTCGTATTCAAGTCGTGGGGTATAAAATTACCTTCTTCCAGTATGTCGGCCAGCCCTCCAAGACGCATGTCGCCATTCTAATGGATGCGTGGGATATGTTTGAAAACACCTTTCAATCGCATACTCGCCGAATGATGACCGTCGGCTAACGAGGAGCAGTCTCTACCAGCGGAACAGTTATTTTGTCTGAGTGATGATATTTTCCTCAGCTTTTCTACGCCCCAGAATCCACAAACCGATGCGCGCTGCTGGTACATGAGTATCAAGCGTTGGATCCAGTACACCCCACAGGGCATGTATTACCCCATGAAAGGTGGAATAAGCATTCGAGCTGATGTCTAGTAAGAACTGACCGAGGCCTGTGGTCGTGTAATGGAAGTGCTTGGCAAAATGCGTGAACAAGGCCTTGCCACGATTCGTGAAGAACAAGGTTCCCCAGCCAGCGTTATTTTGATGATTTTTTATTTTTTTATGATTTCATAATGTACATGTAGTTTGCTTTGCACGCATTATGTCAGATTAACATTCTTATTATATTCCATTTGTCATGTAAATTCAAATATTTAAAGGAAGAATAAAGAAGGCAAATTTACCGATCCTTTGTTAAGTTTTGCAGTAAGTTTACATTAGAGAATTGTACACCCAGTTACAAACCAGGTTTACCGACGTAGCCTGTTGTAAATTCGACCTGGCAGATCGGGTCCAAATGATTTGACGCTGTTGTAAATCGGATCCAACAACCTAGCCCCGCTACAATATCGCGAACAAGAAGCCCTCTTACAAATCAGTTTCAACGACCTGGCCCAGTTACAAATAGATTTCAACGACCTGTCCCAGTTACAGATCCATTTCAATGACCTCGCCCACTAACAAACAGGTGTCGACGAACTGGCCCAATTGCAAATCGGGTTCATCGATCTGGCCCTATTTCAAATCGGGTCCCATGACCTTTCTTGTTTTGATACAAATCAGGTCCAACGACATTGTTTTGAAACAAATCTAGTTTAACACTTAGAATTAACAGTAAACGCTTAGTAAATATTTGTCCTCTGTATTATCATCATTTTTATATAATTATCATTATTAGATTATGATCAAACATGTTTAGTTACACTTGATTGTTCTCCTTTTTCTGGTTACCATCCGTTTTATAAATGATCTGCACATCCAATCAGTGATGGGTTTTGCATTTACAACAGCACCGCCTGCACAAACAATTAGTTATCGACACAACGGACGCCAATGTCGAGAAGATTGCACGCTGATGTGACATAAGTATCACAACAACTACAACTGGACTATTACAAGGTGGCTGCGGATCATAAACTGTTCCGAAAAGAGGTGAGGTTGTCGTATGAAATCTTCTCTTGGGTGGAAATCCTAGGAAAGAGGGTATACATTACCACCCTAGGGTGGATATTTTCGTTCCTCAGTGGATATTTCCACCCGATATTTTTCTCAGTTAACGGGTCTTGATCTCCATGTGTACCTAATGACTGAAACAGCCGCTACTCCTCAAATTTGAGGTATATATTACAATTGTGTCCAAAATGAACACTTTCAGACTCGTGCAGTTCACACTTCACTGCCTTTTATTCATGCGGCACGCGGATTACTTTATAACGCGAAATGACGTGTAGTAAAAAAGCCGGCGTCTGCCTCATCACGCGGTAAAGCAGCGCGTGCTCCTCCACACAGTTATTTAGAAGCTTCTTGCATGCAGAATCCCGTGCCATCCTAGGAAAATATTGTATTTACTGATACACATTTGACACGTATAGCTACATAGCCAGTTTATTGCCATTATTAATTTGAAAAAGGCCGTGTTTCCAACCGAGAGAGAGTCAAACCTTTTGACGTGCACTTTCACTCCCTCCAATCCGCCCTTTTGCTATTTAGTAATGCGGGTATTTAAAGATTTAGGCTTTTCATTATCAAGATCTTATTCCGAAAAATATCAGAATACGCAAGGACCGTTGTCTGTTACCATAGCGTAACACGCAGCGTGAATTTAGTGCTGTGTTGGAACATTCTTAGCCAGTGCAGTGAGGAACCGGTAAATAGAGATTTCCACTGACCCTTACTCTTGGTTGGCGGACCACACTTGTTTCTCTTTTTTTCTTTCTAGAGACAGTGTTTATCTTACGTAATGTCTACTATTATTATTATTATTGTAAAAACACTTTTTAACCATACAAAACTAAATTCTGGCAAGGTTCCCCCCCCCCCCAGCGAGTTGTCTCCGTTTAATTTTTATCTCCTTGCGAAAGACAGGTTTGACACATGGGAGTTGGTGGTTAGGGTGGTGCAGCCTTACGACTCTTACTACCCGTGTGCGAGTTCGGTTTAAACCATGTGTGTATACTTGAACGGGGTGTCGATCCCATGATCACAAGGCTCTAAACCATTTGAGCATCTTACTGAACTATCCGGGAAAGCTATACGTATGTTTCCTTTCAAACAAATATGTTAACTTTCGTTAACTGGTCAGTTTTGAGTAATACAACCGAAAACATTCTTTAATGATTAATGCAGTTAATCACACGGCCAGCTACTACCTTTATGAATTTCAAAATTTCACCAAATTCTCGCAGTTGTGCACGAAAAAAAACAAAACATATATATATATATATATATACATGCAACCCATTTATAGCCGATGTGTGGTTAGAAAGAGTTTTATAACACGCAGAGACATAATGAAACAAATTAAAGAGTGTTACCGTGGACAATGTAAATGTTTTATGACACGCTACAAACCGATTCTTGAAAACCAATCAACGCGAGTGATGGTATGAGATTGACATTTAGGTAGTCTAGGAGAAACACCTCGGAACAGTTGGTTCCTGAAAAACAATCAGCTCGGCATTCCGCAAATCATCACTTCCTTTTCAGGATTGAACTGTCGCTGGTCGTGGGGTAAAAAGTCTGTTGAACACTGCTGTTTTTCATATAGTAATGCTGTAGAACATGTTTTGATTATTACGCAATAGTAGGCACATGCTAAAGGTGCTTTCCATATGCACAGCTTGAGAAGTAACACAGTGTCTTTGCATACGTGTACATATGTTAGTTCTGCATCGGCAGTTTCATTGTGAATTCATAGTGCAGCAACACTGTTAAAAATGAATAATGCATGTTGAAAGTAGAAGGATAATGTTGATTTCTAGTACATTTGTAGTTCACTCATTTTTTAAGAAGGTTAACATGGCAGGCGTGGGTTGTAAAAGGTGCTTCCACTGTACGCAGTTTGAGATTAACCCTATATTGCACCGTGTTGCCATTTGGCAACACACCCTATTTGTATTGTTAGAGGAATCTATGGACAGATAATGTTATGTCTTGATTGTCTCCCTTGACATTTGCTTCTTCCTTTGACATGCTAAGCTGGAAATCTTCTGTGTAAGGAGGTATAAAGGAATCCTTCAAGGAGAAAAGTAAACTAAACTAGCTGGAAGATCTCAGGAATTTTATGTAAGTAATAATCCATTCCCATCTCTACTTTTCTCTCAAATTAAAGTACTTAAACTATTTTTTGGTGTAAAATGGTCAAATGTGAGCAAAAATACAGTCTTATTTTGGAAACGTTTGTCACTGGTATGCAGATTATGGTAATAATTTTGATATGTTGCCATGTGGCAACGTAGGGGATTAATGGTTCTGTCAATGGCCGACCTTTCAACCTATTAAAAACTTTAAAATGACATAAGTCACATCTTAGTACCTACAATGTGTCATTTCATGTTGTATTTAACTATTTTAGAATCACTTCAGTGTACTAATGGATCTGAAGACATTTTATGGTAAGCGTGCAGCGCAGGCGCGGAGGATCCCCGCAGACTCAGATGACAGTGAACTGTCCGCGGAAGATGATGTTGATCTGGACGAAAACTGGCAACCTGATAGTAGCAGTGAGGGTTCTGATAGTAAGCTACATTTCATGTGGACAAATAAAAACACATGGGCCTACCATGCAGACAGTATCGTTGGTCATGTATAAAATTAAACAAATAGCGCATGCTATAAAACAAAAATTATATTAAATGGACCTCTTTCTGATATTTTGATATGATAGGTTCCTCAGTCAGATAAAGAAGGGAGTTTAGCAAGTGAAGCAGAACATCTGCCTAACGATCAAGCATCAGTGCCCAACAGAAATATTCTATGGCGACAGAGAAATGCAAATGATGTGACGAAAGAGCCTATATTCGCTGGCCAGTTACACAAGGAGAGTGTAACGTAATGAAGTATGAAGTCCATACTCCGTTTCCCTGCGCGCGGTTACACTTTTGTAGAGGTCAACCGGTCCTCGCTTACAGTAAATAGTTAGTCAGTTTTAAGCAGCATATTGTTGTCAGTTGTTAAAGTTGTCTCTTCCTACGACGCAACAAGTAATAACAACGCACCATGGTGTCAGATGTGAACAGCAATCGTCCAAGACCCAAATTATGACAGGTTACTGTTTGTTTGTTGCAATTATCGACTTTGAATGAATGAATGAATGATTATGGCTTAACGCCACATCGGCAATATCTCAGCCATATCGTGGCGAGAACAAGGTGGAACCACGAGACAGTTCAGGTTTTCGATGGTGACATGAGAACATTAAAAACAAACCAAAAACGTACGGACATGATTAAAATCAGGTAAGAAAACCAAAACAGCTAAAACTCGAAAACCAGCATAATAAGGAAGTTTTATCACTAGTACGTATGAAAATAAAATTTATATTTTATGATACAGGCCAATGGCCTTCAAATATTTTATGACAGCGTCGCCAGCGATGCTGTCAAACAAATCATACATGGAGTTTACTGTGTAGAATTTTTGCCGCACATGGGCAAAGTCCACACAGTCAACCAGTATATGTTTGATGCCGTATTCAGCACCACATCCAACACACTCGGGAGCACTGCTCCCATCCAGGATGAAATTGTGTGTTAGATGAGAATGCCCAACACGGCATCTTGTTAAAACCACTTGGTCTCTACGAGACATACCCAGTGTATAAGAGTTATGGCCAATGACAGGGTGAATAGCGTGCAGTTTATTACACACCTGCACGTCCCATTCACCCTGCCAAAGGCGACGAATATACTTAAGAATGTTAGATTTAAAATCAGCGTATGGGATTTTAACTTTTGATACGGATTTATTTAGGGCAGCCTTTGCCTCCCTGTCCACGACTGTGTTTCCATGGATACCAACATGGCTTGGTATCCAACAGAATATAATATCTTTGCCTCTTTTAATCAATTTTCTATGTAAGGCTAAAATTTCCAGAATAAGCGGGTTTTTCAATTTATTATTCTGCATTGCCAAAAGGCAGGAGAGCGAGTCACTACATACCATTGCCCTCTGGGCACGCCCAGAGGAAACATATGATAAGGCCAGGAGTATAGCCCTGGCTTCTGCAGAAAAGATAGACGATGAAGACGGAAGACGAAGAGAAGAGACCCGCTGTTCTAAGACAGCCGCAGCCGCAACCCTGTCCTCATCCTTTGACCCATCAGTGTATATAAATTTATAATTTGGATAATTAGCCTTAATTTCAGCAAAAGCTTGTTGAATTATAAGAAGGTTTGTATTCGATTTATTATATTGACGTAGATCAAATATTAGTTTAGGTTGTGGAAGAAGCCAGGGAGGAGACTCCGGAAAGGATACCGGAGCTATCTCCTCTACCTTGATGTTAGCTTCCACAACATGGTCCTGTATACGAAGACCGAACGGAGGGATCTTGTTCGGACATTTAGTATATTTGTCTACATATGATGGATTGAAAACACAGTCGTAGGCAGGGTTTGTTGGGTGAGCTTTAAGCTTTGTTGCATATTGAAGGCTGAGTTTAATACGTCGGTTATGTAAAGAAGGCTCATTGGCCTCCACGTATAAACTCTCTACTGGTGAGGTTCTAAAGGCACCAAGGCTGAGCCTCAGACCTTGGTGATGGACCGGATCCAACATTTTAAGATATGATTTCCTAGCGGAACCATAAATGATGGACCCATAGTCCAATTTAGACCTCACCAGAGAACGATATAAATTAAGTAAAACAGATCGGTCAGCACCCCAATCGGTGCTAGACACGACCTTAATTATATCGAGAGCCTTTATACATTTAGCTTTAAGCGTTTTTATGTGAGGTATAAAAGATAATTTACTATCGAATATAACTCCTAAAAATTTATTTTCCCCAACAATCTTCACTGGTTCACCACAAAATTTAAGCTCAGGGTCTAGATGAAGTTTGCGTTTATTGCAGAAATGCATACCGACGGTTTTAGACGTAGAAAATCTAAAACCATTGGCAACTGCCCATTTCTCGATCTTATTGAGACAAAGCTGCAGTTGCCGCTCGATGTTATTCATATTTTTCGCCCGGTAGCATATCAGAAAATCATCTACATATAACCAACCCTCGGTTCCAGATCTTAATGTTTGGGCCAAGCTATTAATCTTTATGCTGAACAGTGTAGGTGAAAGGATACTGCCCTGGGGTACACCCATCTCTTGCTCATAAGAGTCCGAAAGAGTGGACCCCACCCGTACCTTAAACTGACGATTTGATAAAAATTTGGATATAAATATAGGTAATCGACCTTTAAGGCCCATATCCGCGAGGTCTTTTAAGATGCCATATTTCCATGTGGTGTCGTAGGCCTTTTCAAGGTCAAAAAATACTGACACCACATGTTCATTATTAATAAAACCATGGCGAATGAAACTTTCAAGTCGAACAAGGTGATCCACTGTGGATCTACCTTGACGAAAACCACATTGGATATTAGATAGTAACTTGTTGGTTTCGAGAAACCAAACAAGTCTATCATTTATCATCCGTTCCATAGTCTTACAGACGCAACTGGTAAGAGCTATGGGACGGTAATTATTTGGATCAGTATGATCCTTACCCGGTTTGGGAACCGGGATAATACATGCCTCCCTCCATGAGGGTGGAAAATTACCAGTTATCCAAATATCGTTCAATAAGTCCAAGAGAGTCTCAAGTGGTTCAGCTGATAAATGGTTCAGAAATTTATAATATACGTTATCAGGACCACATGCTGTATCATGTGCCTTTCTGAGTGCAGTTTTTAGTTCATCGATATTAAAAGGACGATTATAATCTTCTAAGTTTTTAGAAGAAAAGGGCAATTTCATTTTCTCCTTCTGGTTTTTGATATGTTGAAATTCTGAAGTATAATTCTCCGAAGAAGATTTTTTAGAAATGGATTCCGCTAATTTATTAGCTATATCAGATGGAGAAGTTAGTGTGTTATCTCCATCTTTCAAGTGCTGGACTTTTGCTTTGTTATTTTTACCCTTAAGTTTCTGAACCATATTCCAGACCTTACGCATAGGTGTTTTGGACGTAATGCCTGAAATAAAGTTCCGCCAACAAGATCGTCTCTTGGACTTAAGTAATCGACGAGCCTTAGCTGCAACAATACGAACCTGGTTTAAATTTTTATCAGTAGGACAATGGTTGAACTTGCGCTCAGCCCTTTTACGGTCCTTTATGGCTTTACGACAGTCATTGTCGTACCAGGGTTTACTTTTGGATTTTGGACTGGTGGAGGTCTTAGGGATAGTTCTATCTGCAGCTCGTAATATAAGCTGATTAAATTTAAATATTGGGTCATCTGCTGCATTGAGAGTCTGTGGCGTGATATCAGCCTCACAGAACATCTCAAATGCCATCCAATCTGCTTTATCGAACTTCCACCTAGCTACACGTTCTAAAGAATTAGAAGTGACATGCTCTAGGATAATAGGAAAATGGTCACTACCACAAAGATCCTCGTGCACTCTCCAAGAAAAATCCAGGAGAAGTGATGGATCTGTGATAGTGAGATCGATAGCAGAATAGATGCCGTTACCCGCATGCAAATGAGTATTAGAACCATCATTGAAATAACACAGTTCCTCCTTGGTTAAAAAATCTTCTACTACCTTGCCCTTATTATTTATGCTGTTACTTCCCCATAAGGGGTTATGGGAATTAAAATCGCCCATTATTATGAAGGGTGTGGGTAATTGTTCTTTCAAATTATGTAACTGTAAAGCTGACAAAGAAGTGTTCGGCGGAATATAAACCGAACACAAAGTGACTGTCTTAGACATTGAGACACGAACGGCCACAGCCTGAAGCTCTGTATCCAGAGCAACAGGACTGTGGATAATATTGTTATTTATGAAGATAGAGGAGCCGCCTGCAGCTCGCTCTTCTTCGTGACAAAATGTACTATAAAGTGAATAATTTTTCAGAGTTATTTTATCTTTGTCAGATGTCTTCAGGTGAGTTTCCTGAAGACAAAGGGCAATAGGGTTTAATGATTGGACCAGCTGTGTTATTTCAATAAAATTTACCTTAAGACCTCGACAATTCCACTGTATAATTTTGTCGTATGTAGACATTACGGAGGGAGGCGAATAGGAGACTTGTCTCTATATTTGGACCGAGGACGACCCTTTCTTGGAGATCGGCTGGAAGATCTCCCTGGTGCGGGTGATGTATCCATCACATCCGCTTCTAATGTTGAAGGGACGACGTCCTCCAACGATCCAAACCTGTTAAATGTTTGGATGGGATCTCGAGTGGCCTTAGACAGACGTTCTGTATGGCCACTCGGTTTACTGGTTTTAATATTACTTTGAACTTTGTTATTGGATTTGTTTTTGTCGTTATAATTTTTAGAGGTCTGAGGTTCAGGTATATTTTTTTCGGTATTCTTTACTGGTTTTATTTCTTCTACTGTGAGGGTCTGGGTTGAGCAGGAGTTCCGTTCAGGTTGAGCTGGACGTTCAACGTTGATCGGGTTAGGTTTGTCGTTTCCAATGGGCCCAGTCAAGGAAGTTTGAGTTGCAACAGATGTTGCAGCTCGCTTGACTACATTGGCAAACGAAGTCTGCGGTGTCGTACTCGAAAGTGAGGCCAATTTGCGGGCCTCCTGATAGGAAATATTGTTTGTAGTTTTTAAAGTGATTGTTTGTTTTTCTTTAATGAAAAGAGGACAGTCCTTAGAGGAGGCCATGTGATCTCGGCCGCAATTGCAGCACTTAATTGTGCTGCTGCAGTCAAAACCATCATGACCTTCACTGCCGCATCTGAAACAAACCAGTTTATTTTTACACTGGCCTTTGCCATGACCAAACTTTTGGCAAGTAAAACACCGTGTAGGGTTAGGTATGTATAAATCCACATTAACCCTATACGGGCCAATGTAGATATATGATGGTAGGGAGGTACTATTAAAGGTTATCAGATAGGTGTTTAATTTGAGGATGTTGCCAGCTTTTTTTGTTGTGAAACGCTTCACTCTGACAACACCCTGTGGTTTTAGTTCTGCACAGATTTCTTCTTCAGATAGGTCGAAAATATCCCCATCCCTGTCACGTATTATTCCCTGACAGCTGTTCAGGGTATTGTGAGGGGATGTAAAAACAGATATATCAGAAATCCTATTCAATGACAATAAATTTTTAGATTGTTGCTTCCGGAAACATTCGATTAGAATGTCTCCGGATCGCAGCTTTTTAACGTTTTTTAAAGTGCCTGCTGCACCCTCCAAAGCCCTCTTCAAAAGAAAAGGATGAATTTTAGAGGCCGGCTTTTGTTCACTCTTTGATGAGAGAACAATAAAAGCCGGCCAACTTTCCTGTCGAATGTCTATAGAATCTGATAAAGCCTCCAGCTTCCTCTTTTTATCAGACCCTGAAATTTCCTGAGAAGACGATCTCAAATTAGAAACATTTTTAGAAAGGTTTAGGGTATTCATAATAATTAATCACGGATTCACCCCACGTGTTCCCCACCCACCACGGAGTGCCAACAAGGGCGATGCCTGAACCTGGGGATACCCAGCAGGAAAGACACCAAGGATTCCACATGGGGTATACTCAAATAGATGGCCTTAATATGCACACCCCATTCCCCACCCGAGCTCCTCCATCACCCACCCTATGAAGGAGGTTGCACATTAGACACGGACTACTTGAGTGACCGTACAGCCACCGCCTCAAACGCAATCCCACGAACGAAATTTGAGAAAAATCATTTGATCTCTAAAGAGTGTTTTTATAGAGAAGTTTTGGGACCACGCAGAGGCAAGGCGTGACCAGCCGATTGATCGGAGCGGGCCATCCGACCGCCCGTCTTTGGAGAAGTAAGGGCCGAAGTGGAGTGTTGGGCGTGAGGATCTCGCAAGTTCAACCCGCCCTCAGCCACCAGGATCCCGTCCTCCCCCATCACGGGTCGCAACCCACGGCAAACAGGTTGCCCCTTTTAGTCGCCTTGTACGACCAGCCCGGGGAGGCTGTGGAACTATTCTATTCACCGGAACCACACGGGAGAGCCCTAGGTTAGTCGCCTCGTACGATAAGCTTGCCTAGAGAACTGGGGCCCTATTCTTTTCACTCCCGGGAACCCCACGGGGGTATCGACTTTGAAATTGTCGCTGTTATATGTGCAACAACAGCGTCTCGAGTCACTCATTACTCGCGTAAGTGAACTCCCAGGACTCTATACAAATTATTTCCACTGACTTTCTGCTGTAAATTGATGGTGTTGGCAGTATACACCAATGAACTTTCACAGAATACAGTGAAACTGGACTGTGTCGCTGCTTTATTGATTGTGGTCCATGGGTCAAATTTATTTTCTACGGAAGCCTGTTATGGAGGACCTTCGGCTTACTTCCACCGTTTTCCATGCCACTCTAGAGATGCCTGTGACTCTGATTAAATCTCTGAATTGGAAAAAAATTCAAACGAATGTGGGACAATTATGAGTCAGCTACAAGAATTTGTGACTCGGAGAAAAAATATACAACAGCCACTCTACTAACCTGTGTCGGCACTGCCGCTCTGGATATCCTGGATGGAAGGCCCTTCCAGCGTGAAGAAGATAGGCAGGATATTGACACAGTGGCACAAAAACTGGAAACTTTTTGTGTCTGAGAAACAAATGAAACGTACGAAAGATACTTTTTCAACAAACATGATCAAGTAGCATCAGAAAGCATTGACGCTTATGCAGCCGCATTACGGACATTGGCCAAAACGTGGAACTACGGTGAATTTGAAGACAGTCTTATAAGAGACAGAATTGTCGTGGGTATTAGAGACAATAATACCCGAAAACTCCTGCTGCAAGACGCCAGGCTTACATTACGTTCTTGCACAGATGTGTTCAGAGCTCACGAGCCCGCAGCACAAAAATAAAAACCATGTCTTCTGTTGAGGAAGTACAACACGTAAGGGACAAAATAAAATACAGGACACCAAATAAAGAGTAATCTGCTAATAAGAAACTAAATAGGGGAAAACAAATGCAACAAGTTGAAAAAGACTGTAAATTTGGCGGCAAACGTCATATATTTGCTTAGAGAAAATGCCCTGTTTGGGGAAGATCTTGCAAAAACTGTTGACAGCAAAACCATTTTGCTTCAGAGTGCCTCACAGAGAGCATCCAAAGGAGCCCGAGCAATACTTTCGCAACATTACTGATGATGACGTTTTAAATAATCTTGTTTAACGGGCGAATAGGTATAGTGTTTAACAAGACATGGCAACGCCACTCCAGTTAAACAAAGAAGAGTTGGAACAGTTTTGGGATTTCGTTTTCATGATGAGTATTGTGAAAATATCCACAGCCACATATTACTGCAGTCCAGCTACAAGGTATTACGTCATTGAAACGATTTGAAGACATTAAAAGCAAGATCAACTGCAATGACTATTCAGAGAGGCCAGAACATGGCACGGATAGGTTGTTCAAATTGCGACCATTAATTGATGCTTTCAAAGAAAAGGTCAACAATGAAACAGTTCCAGAGAAACTATGTATTGATGAACAGGTGGTACCAGTCAAAGGCAAATCCTTTTTTAAGGCAGTACAACACCAAAAAGCCAAAGAAATGGGGTTACAAGACCTTTGTTCTGGTATATCAGGTTTGATTCATGACTTCAAAATCTATACTGGCCGAATCGACCAATGTCCGAATCAGCCTGATACTGAAGCCTCCGGAAACATTGTCTTGCGGTTGCTGCAACCAGTTCCTCGCCACGTGTGGCACAAGGTCTATTTTGACAATTGGTTCATATCACCAAACCTTCAGGTGACATTATTCAAACAAGGCATTTCGTCAATGGGTACATGTCAGATTAAGCTGAGTCAAAGCGTGCAAAATGCCTGCATATAAAGATCTTTCTAAAGGCAGGAGGGGGTGGGCTGCAGTCATGAAAACATCAATAAGTGACGCCGCTGAGTTAATTGCCACCAAATGGATGGATAATAAGGCTGTAACTTTATTGAGCACCTATGCAGGTATTGAACCAGCTTCTGAGGTGAGGAGGTGGGGCAGAAAGCAAAAAACACAGGTTTTTCTACCATATCCATCTGTTGTTATGCAGTATAGTAAGAGTGGATTTGCTTGATGCCCTTCCTGCCCTATATAGAAACCCTATTCAGATCAAGAAAGTGGTACCATACAACACTTTTCCACTTTCTTGACATGACGATTATCAAAGTGTGGCTACTTTACAGGTCTGAGTGTGAGCAAGCGGGGACGGAGAGACGGAACACACTAGCTTTGCTAGAATACAAACTGAAGGTTACTGAATGTTTGCTGAAAGAAAACAAAACTGAAACAAGAAAACGTGAACGTCCTACATTGGGAATGGAAGCGCGATTACAAATCAGAAAGAAGAGAGGGCCCGTTGCTCCGGTTTCTCCATTTCCAATAAGAGCGGACAATGTAGGCCATTTTCCTATTCCTATCAGTGACAAAGGCAGGTGTAAGAATCGAGGCTGCTATGGCTATACACGCACCAGGTTTGAAAAATGCGGCTTGCATCTGTGTCTAACACAGGAATCCAACTGCTTCAAACTCTTTCATGAGCCATGAACACTGCATAAACACCAGATTTTATGCTCGAAGAAGGTATTGGACTGTCTTCATTTTTCGCTATAAGCAGGTGGACGTTCTGTGCTTTGTGTTGAATTGTTACGATAAAATTATTATTACGAAATAACTTGGATTTTACAGTGTTCTTGTAATCTGTGTTTTTGGTAAGTTGAGATTTTCAGGCATCTTAAATGTATTTGCTCACAAAAACGTGGATGTGGTGAACACAATTGAATTTTGAAATTCAATGAAAGAGAACTGCTATATGTGCCAGAATGGTGTTGATGTCAGTTTACCAAGATAACCAGCTGTTGTAGTTATTTGTCTCCACTTAGGAGGTATATATCTCACAAACTGCACTGAATTTAGAAGTATTATTTTGCGTTTTCACTTCCTCCATACTTTTATTGCCATATGGCAACATCGCCTGATAACAGCACAGTGTTAACTAACTTGCCACAACATTCTGTTACAGGCTAAACTTTGTTGAGAATGGCCATGTTCTTGCATCATATGATTCCTTCGACGCAAATGGTCACAAAAAATGCACTTGGGATTTTTTTTCTCATCCTCAAATAAAAATGGTGCAATATAGGGCTGAGCACTCAGTACATTTTTAGTTCACTCATTTTTTAGAAGGTTAATATGGCAGGCGTGGGTTGTACAAGCTGCTTTCAATGTGCACGGTTTCAGAAGAATCACTTAGTACATGTGTAGTTCACCCATTTTGAAAGTTTAATACATTTGTTGTCGATTGTGCACACAATTTCATAACCTGATAATTTCAGTCTGCTTTAGTGGGACTTCAGGTTTGAAACGAAGTAGTAATGATGGCTTTTACTGACATCTCTTTTATGCCTTGTGTCATTTATATTTATTTGTCAAGTAGTACATGAGTCATTTTGAAATAACGAATTTTATCACTAGTACAGTTCTGCGGGTTTTCTGACGAAGAGGCTAAACTTAAATACCTCATTATCAGTTTTCCCTTTTGAATGAATGAATGAATGAATGAATGATTATGGTTTAACGCCACATCGGCAATATCTTAACCATATCCTGGCGAGAACAAGGTGGAAACACGAGACCATAAAGATGTGAGAACATTAAAAACAAACCAAAAACGTACGGACATGATTAAAAATCAGGTAAGAAAACCAAAACAGTTAAAACTCGAAAACCAGCATATTAAGGAAGTATTTCTGAAAATAAAATTTATATTTTATGATAAAGGCTCTTTTCCCCCTTTTGACTTCTCTTGCGGAATATACAAAGGGCAAATGTGATTCAATGGTTATGTAAGAGTATTTGCTATTGTTTTAAGGCCATAAGCAAGAATTTTTCACTTATATGATAGTGATAAGTTTTCGGGCAAGAGAAAGCCTGAGTGCCAAGAGTAACCTACCGATATTTGGCAAACTACTGAAGAACTTTGTCACACATGATTTACAGATATGTAAACCACGTTTATGAAAGACAAGACGCTTTGAAAGCCTCTTCAACCGCTCAATAATATGACCGCAAGCAGTAAACCTGGATGTATGCGAGAACCAATAATGACTGTACCTATATGCAGGTATAGCGACTGAAGGGAGGTTTAATGGGTGGAATTTTCCGCCGAATACACCTTGTGGCGGAAAATTCCTCCGCATTATGTAGGATGGGAATTTCTACCTCAAAGGTGACAATGAAAAGGGTGGATATCTCCACCCAGTAACAATGATGGAAAATGCATCGGGTGGATATCTCCACCCAATAACAATGGTGGAGAATGCATCGGGTGGGTATATCCCCCCAGATAACAATGGTGGAAATGTCTACCCAAAAGGTGTAAAGCAACGGATGGATATCACCACCCAATAAGAATGGTGGAAAATGCATCGGGTGGATTTATTCCCCTACTGACAATGATGGAAAATGCATCGGGTGGATATATCCCCCCTGATAACAATGGTGGAAATTTCTACCCAAAACTTGGAAATGCAACACCCTATAATAAGGGCGGACATTTCCTCTGTAAAGGGTGGCCTACATGGACGACCTCTTTAAGTGGAAGTTTCCATCTTTTCCATGAACAGTGTGACCTTACATTACTAATCCTGACGTAGCTATGACGTACTCCTATTCCAGTTTTCAGCGGAAGTGGCATTGCCTTGGGGGCTACTTTGTGTCTAAGTTTCCGACATGACCTCTAACCACGTACAGAACTGTGTGTACTGCAGGGAGGTTTGACACAAATCATTGTAGTTGTGCCATGCGAATCACCAGTTGTCAGTTGTTGAGGGCAGTGGTATCTTTCACTTCAGGAATTCAAGGGCAGGGGCGGCGGGAGCAAATTAAGATTGTTCCGACTATCTCAGCCCAATAGGCGAGGGTCCAGAGGCCGCTACACGGCTGCGGAGACGTTGAAAGCGATTTCTGGGGTCTAACATTAGGAACTGCATTAATATATAGGTAGTGCTGATCTCTATGGGGACCTGTCAGAACTATTCCGGCAGGTGGTGCACCACCAACCAGGTCTTCCGGTTCACGGTTGCTAATGTAAACATGCATTGCCGGAGTTGGTAAACTCCCGTTTCAACGCCGCGAAAATTAAAAAAAAAAGGCCATGTTCGAGTAGAAATGCAACACGTTTTCGTTAAATCGCTTAAAGGATGAGCTCCGCAAGAGAAATCTCAAAGTTTGTGGAAAGAAAAAAGGACCTCATTGAAAGGTTAGTTTAGTAGGCCGTAGACGCCCCAGGCAGGCCAAATACGACTCTGTTACTGGCAACTGTATCGCTGTTTAAATAAATGGTTCACAATACTGTAAATAAAATCAGATCAGATTTCCATGTTACCCATAGTATACATAAAACGATATGCGATTTTACTTGTGCTGGAAGCGCAACAGAGCGTTGTGGCAGGCTACTTGGTACTTCGTTGTTGTTGTTGCAGTATTGAGTTATCGGCCTTCACGCATAAGAGACACATTGGAGTATCTGGGGTTATTCAGCAAGCATCTGAATTCCAAACCAGAAGAGTTTTACAGGTTAGTCACGTATTGTTTTCTCACACCCTCTACCAGTACTTCATTTCATTAGTTAGCTTTACTATCACTCCTCCATAAATAGGACCATTAATACCTTATTGCATAAAGTACAGTAAATGTGGCAGGATTGTGAAAATATTAAGTGAAATAATGAGTAAAAATTAATAACTAATACATCCAGTGTATTGTAGTGTGACAGTTGGAAAATGGAAACTGACAATTTAGCAACTCCAGCAGGTACCCCAGTTGTGTAAAATGAAATAATCTATATCACGGGATAGACAGCAGATAATGGATAATGGATGTACAAATTTTATTTGATTTTAGATACATTCGATTCATAAGGGCTGCAATCGACACAAATTTGGGCACTTGTGTGACAGGGCTTGTTTGGGTAGAAATGAAGAAATACACATCCTATCGAGTCGACATTAAAATTTCAAGAGAAGGAGCCATTGATGAAGCTCAGTGTGGATGCGCAGTTGGACAAGGCCCTACAGCCCACATGTTGCCTGCATATTGCATGCTCTCACTGTGTTCTGCAAAAATTAGGAACTTTTCACAAGGTACATGCACTCAGGTAGGAAACGTGTCAGATTGTTCATTTCTATACATACCCTTTTTAATCACCAACAATAACTGCAATGATATGTAATTACATGTAAAAAGAATTACACGTATACATATACATCTTGGCTTTTCCAAATTCCCCGCTTCCATCATTCATGGGGGTCTTGGTGGTAATAAGTGATCAACGGTGCTCCTTCTATAGCCACATTCGAGTGTACGATCCTACATTAAGTTCACTACAGATTTCACGCCTTCCACCAATCCATTGGCCGGGGATTTACTCCGGGCACTCCAGTTTCCTACAGCCATAAAACGTTGGTCGTCATCGTATAAGTGCATATTCCGTCAGTATGGCGTTAAGCAATAAGTAAATAAATATACGTCATGGCATTTTCCCTTTCTCCATAGGTTCTTCAAAATTTCCATAAAGCCATATCACACAAAGGAAGTCCACTTAAAGCTGCAAGTATTGCTGAAGTGATCATGACTAAAGCACCAAAGCTTTTATGATCCTCGAAAATTGTCTTTGAGGAAAAAGACTCCTGTCAAGGTAGATGAGGTCACCTGGAATGCGGCTTTGAATTGGGAGGTAAGACAGATCACCTTTTACTTTTTTCACAGCGTACATATTTTGGAACAACATTTTGGGTCTATTCTTGGGAATGAATTCCTGTATAAGAGACCTTCTGAAGCAACATGAATAAGAATTATAATTCCTGAGTACACTGATAAAAAATGCTGAACAGGACAACCACCAAATAATAGTTTTTTTCTGAAATTATTCAATAAATATTTTATTTCATCAGAAGAATATCAGAAGACCATTGTTGCAGAAGTATGCCCCCGCTAACATAAGAAGAATAGCAATTGATCACGATTACTTACCACTAACAATGGAAAATTATTTTCTGGAACAAGAGAAGGTATTTCGCAAAATTTCATAGTTTTCAGATTGCCTGGAGTAAGCTTAATACATTTATATGTTTCTTTAACTCTAGCAAACATACTCTTATGTTATGTTATGTTATTAACTCCTATCAAAGGCAAACAGGTCAAAGACATGTAACTTATTAAAAGTCCAACTTAAGTAGTACATTCATGTGATGGCCATTCATTGCAAAGCTGGTTTTAATTTCAATCCTTCTTTAGAAGATGTGAGATTACACAAAAGGACTGATTTTGATTTCAGTCTGCAAATAAAAATACAAACTGAAATTTTACAAGATATCTGTCAGTTTCTTTAAATTTCAAGACCAAAACTATCAACCTATAAAAGTAAACATGCAAATTTGTAGGTTTGTTGTAGTAAGCATTGGCACACTTATTCCCTGGTTACTGTCCTATCAAAAGGATGGGTTTTATTGGTGTTAAATATCTATCCATGTTACAGGTAACAGCTATCAACAGAGCAAATACTGACAACATAGAAGAGTTTCCTAAAGGTCGGGCACAGAATTTTGGGGGGAAGTCGGAGAGGCAGAAGAAGAAAACTTCGTCAAATTTTGGCACAATATGCAAGATGACGAGCTTAAACGACATCTCCGTCATTGGCCATAACTCTTATACACTGGGTATGTCTCGTCGAGACCATATGGTTTTAACAAGATGCTGTGTTGGGCATTCTGGTCTAACACACAATTTTATCCTGGATGGGAGCAGTGCTCCCGAGTGTGTTGAATGTGGTGCTCAATACGGCATCAAACATATCCTGGCTGACTGTGTGAACTTTGCCCATGTCAGGCAAAGATTCTACACAGTAAACTCCATATATGATTTGTTTGACAGCATCGCTGGCGACGCTGTCATAAAGTATTTGAAGGCTATTGGCCTGTATCATAAAATATAAATTTTATTTTCATACATACTCGTCATAAACCTTTCTTAATATACTGGTTTTCGAGTTTTAGCTGTTTTGTTTTTCTTACCTGATTTTAATCATGTCCGTACGTTTTTGATTTGTTTTTAATGTTCTCACATCCCTATCCAAAACCTGAACCGTCTCGTGGCGAGAACATTGTTCTCGCCACGATATGGCTGAGATATTGCCGATGTGGCGTTAAGCCATAATCATTCATTCATTCATTAATCTCAAGACAACGTCTCGATAGGGTGTGATCAGAAATATGCTAATAGTGGAGTTCGAACAGGGCATAACTGTTGACATTGACGGTGAGGTGTGCACGGTTATTTCCGTCCTTAAGCACAAACCAGCGCGGTTGGAGCGGCCCACATCCATGTCCCGGTAGATCTCAGTCGGCCTTTCTTGCAAAAGTTAGACCTCAGATGCAAGACAGTCCTTTGGATGGCACTCAAGCAGTGTTTGCGTCAACTTCTACAGGCCAATCACTGTCCTCTCAGAGTGTAATAAAAGAAATCAACCACTTCTTCCCTGGTCTGAAATTTACACCTACCCTAGCCAGAAAAACCATGAGGACGGTCCTGGGGACGGCGCGTCCAGAAGTCCGCCCAGACCTGGCTGTTGCCATGGCGCACACCTCAAAAACTGCGGACGATTACTACAATCTGCAGGACAGGGTCATGGCGACAGCCAGGGCTGGTCGACTCATGACAGATGTTCTGGGTGACCCCTCCATCGCAGGGAAGAAGACCACGGAGGACAGCCGCTTCTCCGTCAAAATGATGAAGACGACCCCGGAAAGGGAACACCAGGGGCCTGAGCAGTTTCAGGCGGATACGTCTTGTGTGACCGCCTCCAGTTCCTCTGAATTGCTCCCCGGGCGGCGATCCTTCAGCCGTGAAGACGACCGGAGGTTGCGAAGTATATTTGCGGAGGAGATCCGTGATCACAACCCTCCAAGGAAGAGTGACATTCGTAACGTGCTGATGGAGAATGCAAGCTTGGACATGCTATCTCGGTACAGCGAGAAGGAAATTGTAGATCAAGTGAGGTCCATTATAAGGGGTCTTAAGGTGTTACATTAAGAACTATGTACACTTGGGCAGTGTCTCTATCAATATCTGTTTAACAAGAGGAAACTTTCAGTTCTTCGCGTGAGACAATAAGATGACTTGTTGAAAATTTATTTGTTTATTTAATTGGTGTTTAACGCCGTACTCAAGAATATTTCGCTTATACGACGGCGGCCAGCATTATGGTGTGAGGAAACCGGGCAGAGCCCGGAGGAAACCCACGACCATCCTCAGGTTGCTGGCAGACCTTCCCAATTATGGTCAGAGAGGAAGCCCGTGTGAAGAATACTTAATATGTGATCAAAATATGGATATGTTAGTTGATATGTGATAAAGGAAAGGTCCACTACGTACACTTACACGGGCTTAATGGAGAGTAAAAATCGTCGTTCTTGTTGTAATAATCAGATGACCCTTTGATAATTTCAGAAGAGTTTATATGTGATAAATATTCACGTTAATTGATATATGATAAAGGAAAGGTCCACTATGTACGTTTGGCCAGTGTTTGTAAATATATGAGCTTAATAGAAAAGGAGAAAATCGCAGTTCTTTCGTTGAGTTCATTTATTATGTGCATGACCATTGATATGGGAAATATAACCGTGTTTCAGTATTGGTAAGTTTAATCCTGCCCGAAACATGATTTCCTAATGACAAGAAAGGCTGTGACCTTTGACTTAAACAAAGTCAGATGAAAGCAGGCAAGGTCAAGCTGTAATGTAATGGCGAATGTGACTACATATCCCCATGATGAAGTTCAGCTATGAACGATTTTCTCTGGACATATAAACCGTGGAAAAACCACAGGAAAAAGCTGTGGATTAATGGACTCATTATATTGTTAATTCAGAGACGATCTCTGGTTTCACTGAAATAGCAAAGAGAAAAATGCCATGGGTTGATGGACTCGTTCATTTATTTCATAGCTGAATTTGGAGAAATCTAAAAATAGTGGTGACAGAAGAATATCCAAATGGAGTAAAAGTGGCGAAAAAGGTGCAAGAAAGGTCGAAATTTCTGTCAGGTGGATAAGTGGGTAAAAGGAGAAAAGAAATTGAAAGAAATGGCGGAAAGGGTAATGATACCTATGAGCGGCGACACCTGTGTTATAAGAAGAGAGTGAAGAAGGGCAAGCACAACTCCTAACAAACACCACCCACCTTCCTCACCTTGTGTATTTCAAGCTATACGGATCATTGCCGCTGGCGACGCTGTCATAAAGTATTTGAAGGCTATTGGCCTGTATCATAAAATATAAATTTTATTTTCATACATACTCGTCATAAACCTTTCTTAATATACTGGTTTTCGAGTTTTAGCTGTTTTGTTTTTCTTACCTGATTTTAATCATGTCCGTACGTTTTTGATTTGTTTTTAATGTTCTCACATCCCTATCCAAAACCTGAACCGTCTCGTGGCGAGAACATTGTTCTCGCCACGATATGGCTGAGATATTGCCGATGTGGCGTTAAGCCATAATCATTCATTCATTCATTAATCTCAAGACAACGTCTCGATAGGGTGTGATCAGAAATATGCTAATAGTGGAGTTCGAACAGGGCATAACTGTTGACATTGACGGTGAGGTGTGCACGGTTATTTCCGTCCTTAAGCACAAACCAGCGCGGTTGGAGCGGCCCACATCCATGTCCCGGTAGATCTCAGTCGGCCTTTCTTGCAAAAGTTAGACCTCAGATGCAAGACAGTCCTTTGGATGGCACTCAAGCAGTGTTTGCGTCAACTTCTACAGGCCAATCACTGTCCTCTCAGAGTGTAATAAAAGAAATCAACCACTTCTTCCCTGGTCTGAAATTTACACCTACCCTAGCCAGAAAAACCATGAGGACGGTCCTGGGGACGGCGCGTCCAGAAGTCCGCCCAGACCTGGCTGTTGCCATGGCGCACACCTCAAAAACTGCGGACGATTACTACAATCTGCATGACAGATGTTCTGGGTGACCCCTCCATCGCAGGGAAGAAGACCACGGAGGACAGCCGCTTCTCCGTCAAAATGATGAAGACGACCCCGGAAAGGGAACACCAGGGGCCTGAGCAGTTTCAGGCGGATACGTCTTGTGTGACCGCCTCCAGTTCCTCTGAATTGCTCCCCGGGCGGCGATCCTTCAGCCGTGAAGACGACCGGAGGTTGCGAAGTATATTTGCGGAGGAGATCCGTGATCACAACCCTCCAAGGAAGAGTGACATTCGTAACGTGCTGATGGAGAATGCAAGCTTGGACATGCTATCTCGGTACAGCGAGAAGGAAATTGTAGATCAAGTGAGGTCCATTATAAGGGGTCTTAAGGTGTTACATTAAGAACTATGTACACTTGGGCAGTGTCTCTATCAATATCTGTTTAACAAGAGGAAACTTTCAGTTCTTCGCGTGAGACAATAAGATGACTTGTTGAAAATTTATTTGTTTATTTAATTGGTGTTTAACGCCGTACTCAAGAATATTTCGCTTATACGACGGTGGCCAGCATTATGGTGTGAGGAAACCGGGCAGAGCCCGGAGGAAACCCACGACCATCCTCAGGTTGCTGGCAGACCTTCCCAATTATGGCCAGAGAGGAAGCCCGTGTGAAGAATACTTAATATGTGATCAAAATATGGATATGTTAGTTGATATGTGATAAAGGAAAGGTCCACTACGTACACTTACACGGGCTTAATGGAGAGTAAAAATCGTCGTTCTTGTTGTAATAATCAGATGACCCTTTGATAATTTCAGAAGAGTTTATATGTGATAAATATTCACGTTAATTGATATATGATAAAGGAAAGGTCCACTATGTACGTTTGGCCAGTGTTTGTAAATATATGAGCTTAATAGAAAAGGAGAAAATCGCAGTTCTTTCGTTGAGTTCATTTATTATGTGCATGACCATTGATATGGGAAATATAACCGTGTTTCAGTATTGGTAAGTTTAATCCTGCCCGAAACATGATTTCCTAATGACAAGAAAGGCTGTGACCTTTGACTTAAACAAAGTCAGATGAAAGCAGGCAAGGTCAAGCTGTAATGTAATGGCGAATGTGACTACATATCCCCATGATGAAGTTCAGCTATGAACGATTTTCTCTGGACATATAAACCGTGGAAAAACCACAGGAAAAAGCTGTGGATTAATGGACTCATTATATTGTTAATTCAGAGACGATCTCTGGTTTCACTGAAATAGCAAAGAGAAAAATGCCATGGGTTGATGGACTCGTTCATTTATTTCATAGCTGAATTTGGAGAAATCTAAAAATAGTGGTGACAGAAGAATATCCAAATGGAGTAAAAGTGGCGAAAAAGGTGCAAGAAAGGTCGAAATTTCTGTCAGGTGGATAAGTGGGTAAAAGGAGAAAAGAAATTGAAAGAAATGGCGGAAAGGGTAATGATACCTATGAGCGGCGACACCTGTGTTATAAGAAGAGAGTGAAGAAGGGCAAGCACAACTCCTAACAAACACCACCCACCTTCCTCACCTTGTGTATTTCAAGCTATACGGATCATTGCCGCTGGCGACGCTGTCATAAAGTATTTGAAGGCTATTGGCCTGTATCATAAAATATAAATTTTATTTTCATACATACTCGTCATAAACCTTTCTTAATATACTGGTTTTCGAGTTTTAGCTGTTTTGTTTTTCTTACCTGATTTTAATCATGTCCGTACGTTTTTGATTTGTTTTTAATGTTCTCACATCCCTATCCAAAACCTGAACCGTCTCGTGGCGAGAACATTGTTCTCGCCACGATATGGCTGAGATATTGCCGATGTGGCGTTAAGCCATAATCATTCATTCATTCATTAATCTCAAGACAACGTCTCGATAGGGTGTGATCAGAAATATGCTAATAGTGGAGTTCGAACAGGGCATAACTGTTGACATTGACGGTGAGGTGTGCACGGTTATTTCCGTCCTTAAGCACAAACCAGCGCGGTTGGAGCGGCCCACATCCATGTCCCGGTAGATCTCAGTCGGCCTTTCTTGCAAAAGTTAGACCTCAGATGCAAGACAGTCCTTTGGATGGCACTCAAGCAGTGTTTGCGTCAACTTCTACAGGCCAATCACTGTCCTCTCAGAGTGTAATAAAAGAAATCAACCACTTCTTCCCTGGTCTGAAATTTACACCTACCCTAGCCAGAAAAACCATGAGGACGGTCCTGGGGACGGCGCGTCCAGAAGTCCGCCCAGACCTGGCTGTTGCCATGGCGCACACCTCAAAAACTGCGGACGATTACTACAATCTGCAGGACAGGGTCATGGCGACAGCCAGGGCTGGTCGACTCATGACAGATGTTCTGGGTGACCCCTCCATCGCAGGGAAGAAGACCACGGAGGACAGCCGCTTCTCCGTCAAAATGATGAAGACGACCCCGGAAAGGGAACACCAGGGGCCTGAGCAGTTTCAGGCGGATACGTCTTGTGTGACCGCCTCCAGTTCCTCTGAATTGCTCCCCGGGCGGCGATCCTTCAGCCGTGAAGACGACCGGAGGTTGCGAAGTATATTTGCGGAGGAGATCCGTGATCACAACCCTCCAAGGAAGAGTGACATTCGTAACGTGCTGATGGAGAATGCAAGCTTGGACATGCTATCTCGGTACAGCGAGAAGGAAATTGTAGATCAAGTGAGGTCCATTATAAGGGGTCTTAAGGTGTTACATTAAGAACTATGTACACTTGGGCAGTGTCTCTATCAATATCTGTTTAACAAGAGGAAACTTTCAGTTCTTCGCGTGAGACAATAAGATGACTTGTTGAAAATTTATTTGTTTATTTAATTGGTGTTTAACGCCGTACTCAAGAATATTTCGCTTATACGACGGCGGCCAGCATTATGGTGTGAGGAAACCGGGCAGAGCCCGGAGGAAACCCACGACCATCCTCAGGTTGCTGGCAGACCTTCCCAATTATGGCCAGAGAGGAAGCCCGTGTGAAGAATACTTAATATGTGATCAAAATATGGATATGTTAGTTGATATGTGATAAAGGAAAGGTCCACTACGTACACTTACACGGGCTTAATGGAGAGTAAAAATCGTCGTTCTTGTTGTAATAATCAGATGACTCTTTGATAATTTCAGAAGAGTTTATATGTGATAAATATTCACGTTAATTGATATATGATAAAGGAAAGGTCCACTATGTACGTTTGGCCAGTGTTTGTAAATATATGAGCTTAATAGAAAAGGAGAAAATCGCAGTTCTTTCGTTGAGTTCATTTATTATGTGCATGACCATTGATATGGGAAATATAACCGTGTTTCAGTATTGGTAAGTTTAATCCTGCCCGAAACATGATTTCCTAATGACAAGAAAGGCTGTGACCTTTGACTTAAACAAAGTCAGATGAAAGCAGGCAAGGTCAAGCTGTAATGTAATGGCGAATGTGACTACATATCCCCATGATGAAGTTCAGCTATGAACGATTTTCTCTGGACATATAAACCGTGGAAAAACCACAGGAAAAAGCTGTGGATTAATGGACTCATTATATTGTTAATTCAGAGACGATCTCTGGTTTCACTGAAATAGCAAAGAGAAAAATGCCATGGGTTGATGGACTCGTTCATTTATTTCATAGCTGAATTTGGAGAAATCTAAAAATAGTGGTGACAGAAGAATATCCAAATGGAGTAAAAGTGGCGAAAAAGGTGCAAGAAAGGTCGAAATTTCTGTCAGGTGGATAAGTGGGTAAAAGGAGAAAAGAAATTGAAAGAAATGGCGGAAAGGGTAATGATACCTATGAGCGGCGACACCTGTGTTATAAGAAGAGAGTGAAGAAGGGCAAGCACAACTCCTAACAAACACCACCCACCTTCCTCACCTTGTGTATTTCAAGCTATACGGATCATTGCCGCTGGCGACGCTGTCATAAAGTATTTGAAGGCTATTGGCCTGTATCATAAAATATAAATTTTATTTTCATACATACTCGTCATAAACCTTTCTTAATATACTGGTTTTCGAGTTTTAGCTGTTTTGTTTTTCTTACCTGATTTTAATCATGTCCGTACGTTTTTGATTTGTTTTTAATGTTCTCACATCCCTATCCAAAACCTGAACCGTCTCGTGGCGAGAACATTGTTCTCGCCACGATATGGCTGAGATATTGCCGATGTGGCGTTAAGCCATAATCATTCATTCATTCATTAATCTCAAGACAACGTCTCGATAGGGTGTGATCAGAAATATGCTAATAGTGGAGTTCGAACAGGGCATAACTGTTGACATTGACGGTGAGGTGTGCACGGTTATTTCCGTCCTTAAGCACAAACCAGCGCGGTTGGAGCGGCCCACATCCATGTCCCGGTAGATCTCAGTCGGCCTTTCTTGCAAAAGTTAGACCTCAGATGCAAGACAGTCCTTTGGATGGCACTCAAGCAGTGTTTGCGTCAACTTCTACAGGCCAATCACTGTCCTCTCAGAGTGTAATAAAAGAAATCAACCACTTCTTCCCTGGTCTGAAATTTACACCTACCCTAGCCAGAAAAACCATGAGGACGGTCCTGGGGACGGCGCGTCCAGAAGTCCGCCCAGACCTGGCTGTTGCCATGGCGCACACCTCAAAAACTGCGGACGATTACTACAATCTCGACTCATGACAGATGTTCTGGGTGACCCCTCCATCGCAGGGAAGAAGACCACGGAGGACAGCCGCTTCTCCGTCAAAATGATGAAGACGACCCCGGAAAGGGAACACCAGGGGCCTGAGCAGTTTCAGGCGGATACGTCTTGTGTGACCGCCTCCAGTTCCTCTGAATTGCTCCCCGGGCGGCGATCCTTCAGCCGTGAAGACGACCGGAGGTTGCGAAGTATATTTGCGGAGGAGATCCGTGATCACAACCCTCCAAGGAAGAGTGACATTCGTAACGTGCTGATGGAGAATGCAAGCTTGGACATGCTATCTCGGTACAGCGAGAAGGAAATTGTAGATCAAGTGAGGTCCATTATAAGGGGTCTTAAGGTGTTACATTAAGAACTATGTACACTTGGGCAGTGTCTCTATCAATATCTGTTTAACAAGAGGAAACTTTCAGTTCTTCGCGTGAGACAATAAGATGACTTGTTGAAAATTTATTTGTTTATTTAATTGGTGTTTAACGCCGTACTCAAGAATATTTCGCTTATACGACGGCGGCCAGCATTATGGTGTGAGGAAACCGGGCAGAGCCCGGAGGAAACCCACGACCATCCTCAGGTTGCTGGCAGACCTTCCCAATTATGGCCAGAGAGGAAGCCCGTGTGAAGAATACTTAATATGTGATCAAAATATGGATATGTTAGTTGATATGTGATAAAGGAAAGGTCCACTACGTACACTTACACGGGCTTAATGGAGAGTAAAAATCGTCGTTCTTGTTGTAATAATCAGATGACCCTTTGATAATTTCAGAAGAGTTTATATGTGATAAATATTCACGTTAATTGATATATGATAAAGGAAAGGTCCACTATGTACGTTTGGCCAGTGTTTGTAAATATATGAGCTTAATAGAAAAGGAGAAAATCGCAGTTCTTTCGTTGAGTTCATTTATTATGTGCATGACCATTGATATGGGAAATATAACCGTGTTTCAGTATTGGTAAGTTTAATCCTGCCCGAAACATGATTTCCTAATGACAAGAAAGGCTGTGACCTTTGACTTAAACAAAGTCAGATGAAAGCAGGCAAGGTCAAGCTGTAATGTAATGGCGAATGTGACTACATATCCCCATGATGAAGTTCAGCTATGAACGATTTTCTCTGGACATATAAACCGTGGAAAAACCACAGGAAAAAGCTGTGGATTAATGGACTCATTATATTGTTAATTCAGAGACGATCTCTGGTTTCACTGAAATAGCAAAGAGAAAAATGCCATGGGTTGATGGACTCGTTCATTTATTTCATAGCTGAATTTGGAGAAATCAAAAAATAGTGGTGACAGAAGAATATCCAAATGGAGTAAAAGTGGCGAAAAAGGTGCAAGAAAGGTCGAAATTTCTGTCAGGTGGATAAGTGGGTAAAAGGAGAAAAGAAATTGAAAGAAATGGCGGAAAGGGTAATGATACCTATGAGCGGCGACACCTGTGTTATAAGAAGAGAGTGAAGAAGGGCAAGCACAACTCCTAACAAACACCACCCACCTTCCTCACCTTGTGTATTTCAAGCTATACGGATCATTGCCGCTGGCGACGCTGTCATAAAGTATTTGAAGGCTATTGGCCTGTATCATAAAATATAAATTTTATTTTCATACATACTCGTCATAAACCTTTCTTAATATACTGGTTTTCGAGTTTTAGCTGTTTTGTTTTTCTTACCTGATTTTAATCATGTCCGTACGTTTTTGATTTGTTTTTAATGTTCTCACATCCCTATCCAAAACCTGAACCGTCTCGTGGCGAGAACATTGTTCTCGCCACGATATGGCTGAGATATTGCCGATGTGGCGTTAAGCCATAATCATTCATTCATTCATTAATCTCAAGACAACGTCTCGATAGGGTGTGATCAGAAATATGCTAATAGTGGAGTTCGAACAGGGCATAACTGTTGACATTGACGGTGAGGTGTGCACGGTTATTTCCGTCCTTAAGCACAAACCAGCGCGGTTGGAGCGGCCCACATCCATGTCCCGGTAGATCTCAGTCGGCCTTTCTTGCAAAAGTTAGACCTCAGATGCAAGACAGTCCTTTGGATGGCACTCAAGCAGTGTTTGCGTCAACTTCTACAGGCCAATCACTGTCCTCTCAGAGTGTAATAAAAGAAATCAACCACTTCTTCCCTGGTCTGAAATTTACACCTACCCTAGCCAGAAAAACCATGAGGACGGTCCTGGGGACGGCGCGTCCAGAAGTCCGCCCAGACCTGGCTGTTGCCATGGCGCACACCTCAAAAACTGCGGACGATTACTACAATCTGCATGACAGATGTTCTGGGTGACCCCTCCATCGCAGGGAAGAAGACCACGGAGGACAGCCGCTTCTCCGTCAAAATGATGAAGACGACCCCGGAAAGGGAACACCAGGGGCCTGAGCAGTTTCAGGCGGATACGTCTTGTGTGACCGCCTCCAGTTCCTCTGAATTGCTCCCCGGGCGGCGATCCTTCAGCCGTGAAGACGACCGGAGGTTGCGAAGTATATTTGCGGAGGAGATCCGTGATCACAACCCTCCAAGGAAGAGTGACATTCGTAACGTGCTGATGGAGAATGCAAGCTTGGACATGCTATCTCGGTACAGCGAGAAGGAAATTGTAGATCAAGTGAGGTCCATTATAAGGGGTCTTAAGGTGTTACATTAAGAACTATGTACACTTGGGCAGTGTCTCTATCAATATCTGTTTAACAAGAGGAAACTTTCAGTTCTTCGCGTGAGACAATAAGATGACTTGTTGAAAATTTATTTGTTTATTTAATTGGTGTTTAACGCCGTACTCAAGAATATTTCGCTTATACGACGGCGGCCAGCATTATGGTGTGAGGAAACCGGGCAGAGCCCGGAGGAAACCCACGACCATCCTCAGGTTGCTGGCAGACCTTCCCAATTATGGCCAGAGAGGAAGCCCGTGTGAAGAATACTTAATATGTGATCAAAATATGGATATGTTAGTTGATATGTGATAAAGGAAAGGTCCACTACGTACACTTACACGGGCTTAATGGAGAGTAAAAATCGTCGTTCTTGTTGTAATAATCAGATGACTCTTTGATAATTTCAGAAGAGTTTATATGTGATAAATATTCACGTTAATTGATATATGATAAAGGAAAGGTCCACTATGTACGTTTGGCCAGTGTTTGTAAATATATGAGCTTAATAGAAAAGGAGAAAATCGCAGTTCTTTCGTTGAGTTCATTTATTGTGTGCATGACCATTGATATGGGAAATATAACCGTGTTTCAGTATTGGTAAGTTTAATCCTGCCCGAAACATGATTTCCTAATGACAAGAAAGGCTGTGACCTTTGACTTAAACAAAGTCAGATGAAAGCAGGCAAGGTCAAGCTGTAATGTAATGGCGAATGTGACTACATATCCCCATGATGAAGTTCAGCTATGAACGATTTTCTCTGGACATATAAACCGTGGAAAAACCACAGGAAAAAGCTGTGGATTAATGGACTCATTATATTGTTAATTCAGAGACGATCTCTGGTTTCACTGAAATAGCAAAGAGAAAAATGCCATGGGTTGATGGACTCGTTCATTTATTTCATAGCTGAATTTGGAGAAATCTAAAAATAGTGGTGACAGAAGAATATCCAAATGGAGTAAAAGTGGCGAAAAAGGTGCAAGAAAGGTCGAAATTTCTGTCAGGTGGATAAGTGGGTAAAAGGAGAAAAGAAATTGAAAGAAATGGCGGAAAGGGTAATGATACCTATGAGCGGCGACACCTGTGTTATAAGAAGAGAGTGAAGAAGGGCAAGCACAACTCCTAACAAACACCACCCACCTTCCTCACCTTGTGTATTTCAAGCTATACGGATCATTGCCGCTGGCGACGCTGTCATAAAGTATTTGAAGGCTATTGGCCTGTATCATAAAATATAAATTTTATTTTCATACATACTCGTCATAAACCTTTCTTAATATACTGGTTTTCGAGTTTTAGCTGTTTTGTTTTTCTTACCTGATTTTAATCATGTCCGTACGTTTTTGATTTGTTTTTAATGTTCTCACATCCCTATCCAAAACCTGAACCGTCTCGTGGCGAGAACATTGTTCTCGCCACGATATGGCTGAGATATTGCCGATGTGGCGTTAAGCCATAATCATTCATTCATTCATTAATCTCAAGACAACGTCTCGATAGGGTGTGATCAGAAATATGCTAATAGTGGAGTTCGAACAGGGCATAACTGTTGACATTGACGGTGAGGTGTGCACGGTTATTTCCGTCCTTAAGCACAAACCAGCGGGGTTGGAGCGGCCCACATCCATGTCCCGGTAGATCTCAGTCGGCCTTTCTTGCAAAAGTTAGACCTCAGATGCAAGACAGTCCTTTGGATGGCACTCAAGCAGTGTTTGCGTCAACTTCTACACGCCAATCACTGTCCTCTCAGAGTGTAATAAAAGAAATCAACCACTTCTTCCCTGGTCTGAAATTTACACCTACCCTAGCCAGAAAAACCATGAGGACGGTCCTGGGGACGGCGCGTCCAGAAGTCCGCCCAGACCTGGCTGTTGCCATGGCGCACACCTCAAAAACTGCGGACGATTACTACAATCTGCAGGACAGGGTCATGGCGACAGCCAGGGCTGGTCGACTCATGACAGATGTTCTGGGTGACCCCTCCATCGCAGGGAAGAAGACCACGGAGGACAGCCGCTTCTCCGTCAAAATGATGAAGACGACCCCGGAAAGGGAACACCAGGGGCCTGAGCAGTTTCAGGCGGATACGTCTTGTGTGACCGCCTCCAGTTCCTCTGAATTGCTCCCCGGGCGGCGATCCTTCAGCCGTGAAGACGACCGGAGGTTGCGAAGTATATTTGCGGAGGAGATCCGTGATCACAACCCTCCAAGGAAGAGTGACATTCGTAACGTGCTGATGGAGAATGCAAGCTTGGACATGCTATCTCGGTACCGCGAGAAGGAAATTGTAGATCAAGTGAGGTCCATTATAAGGGGTCTTAAGGTGTTACATTAAGAACTATGTACACTTGGGCAGTGTCTCTATCAATATCTGTTTAACAAGAGGAAACTTTCAGTTCTTCGCGTGAGACAATAAGATGACTTGTTGAAAATTTATTTGTTTATTTAATTGGTGTTTAACGCCGTACTCAAGAATATTTCGCTTATACGACGGCGGCCAGCATTATGGTGTGAGGAAACCGGGCAGAGCCCGGAGGAAACCCACGACCATCCTCAGGTTGCTGGCAGACCTTCCCAATTATGGCCAGAGAGGAAGCCCGTGTGAAGAATACTTAATATGTGATCAAAATATGGATATGTTAGTTGATATGTGATAAAGGAAAGGTCCACTACGTACACTTACACGGGCTTAATGGAGAGTAAAAATCGTCGTTCTTGTTGTAATAATCAGATGACTCTTTGATAATTTCAGAAGAGTTTATATGTGATAAATATTCACGTTAATTGATATATGATAAAGGAAAGGTCCACTATGTACGTTTGGCCAGTGTTTGTAAATATATGAGCTTAATAGAAAAGGAGAAAATCGCAGTTCTTTCGTTGAGTTCATTTATTATGTGCATGACCATTGATATGGGAAATATAACCGTGTTTCAGTATTGGTAAGTTTAATCCTGCCCGAAACATGATTTCCTAATGACAAGAAAGGCTGTGACCTTTGACTTAAACAAAGTCAGATGAAAGCAGGCAAGGTCAAGCTGTAATGTAATGGCGAATGTGACTACATATCCCCATGATGAAGTTCAGCTATGAACGATTTTCTCTGGACATATAAACCGTGGAAAAACCACAGGAAAAAGCTGTGGATTAATGGACTCATTATATTGTTAATTCAGAGACGATCTCTGGTTTCACTGAAATAGCAAAGAGAAAAATGCCATGGGTTGATGGACTCGTTCATTTATTTCATAGCTGAATTTGGAGAAATCTAAAAATAGTGGTGACAGAAGAATATCCAAATGGAGTAAAAGTGGCGAAAAAGGTGCAAGAAAGGTCGAAATTTCTGTCAGGTGGATAAGTGGGTAAAAGGAGAAAAGAAATTGAAAGAAATGGCGGAAAGGGTAATGATACCTATGAGCGGCGACACCTGTGTTATAAGAAGAGAGTGAAGAAGGGCAAGCACAACTCCTAACAAACACCACCCACCTTCCTCACCTTGTGTATTTCAAGCTATACGGATCATTGCCGACATGCTTATATTGTAACACCTCCTACTCGCCTTCCACTCACCTTGGTGCCATCAAACTCCGTAGGTCACTAGCACAGTTAGTTTTCCACTTACCTGTTAAATTTCACTACCATCGCACCGTAATTAAGGGGAAACCGTACTCCACACGGACACCACCCCCATTTATCCACGCATGTGCATGTAGGCCATTAAGTACACCATGGCAATAAATTAGCCAATACTACCTTCCACTCGTTCGAATTCCACCAAACTCACTCTGCTGGTAGAAACGTCCCTTTAGTGCCCACCTGTCAAGTTTCAAGTTCCATTCCATGGATGACTAAGGCCCTAATCACTTGCCATCAGCCGGCTTATCTCTTAACACAGGAGTTGAGACAACTCTTATGGGGTTCACGTTAGCACAAACTTTAAAAATTCATATAAAATTCTCTAATTCACTCACGGACTTGAACTTTGAGTATGTGATAGCCTGGACATTTACAAGTTGATCCCTGACCTCCTCATTGACCTCCGACCTACTTTTCGGACACCCCATTCCAAATGCACCCGTTATAAACAAAATGAAAGCACAGAAATCAAGGTCAAGATAGAACGCAAACTCATTGGGGCGTCCAGCGGTACCTAGCCCATTGACCGCCACCCACTCCCAACATGTGATTTTTACGTCAAACACCAAAATTGTTTTTAATTTTCAAGGTCAAGGTCAAAATGGATCCCGGAATCACGAGCACCGACGTCGATTACTCCTAGGTAGAACCCACTCCCGGTCCGGTCCGCCAATTCCAAAAGGCCGAAATTCAAGATGGCCGACTGCAAAACAGATCAACGGCCCAAAATTGATCCAAACCTTCGTCGAGCCGGTCAAGTTTGGTACCGTCGGAAAGCTCTCGTCAAGATCTAGGTGCCTGTGAAATTTGGGCCGGATCGAGCGGAAATTGCTCTCGTGCTGTCATTCTCACGAAAACGGTGGTGTAGCTGGTATGCCCGCGAGCAAGGGAAAAACCTGGAAAAACAGAGAGCAAGTCGACCGCCATTTTGGAGGTCAAAATGGAAGCCTAGATCAAAACCGACCTCGGATACTGCATCTGCGACACCAATTACCCCCTGGGGCAAAGTTTGAGGTCAATCGTCGAAAAAAAGGCTTTCCACCCATTTTTCGCCGATTAGGCAATTTGAAGCGTCCGCCCAACATGGCACTCAATAGTGGACATATGTGGACGTCCACTGCTTAGAGGGCCCCAAAGTGGCTACTAGGTGGCGACTTGCTACTCACTGTGGACGCGGCGGAATCATATGTTATTATACACTCAGTTAGCTCGGAGAGGTGAACACGTACAGCATACATGTTAACCATAAACGCAGCATTATGCAAAACATTTAATTATACATTTAGGCTCTTACCTTGATATAACAACAAATACTTGCAAAATTACATCACTGCTCATCATGCAGGCTGACCATAACGTCAAAGGCAGGCAAAATAATACTGGCTACGGCTTCGAAAGCAATCTGGAACGCTGAGCTATACCAGTGCCTCTATTTTCCGCGCGCGAAATCTGAGAAGGGGCGGTAACCTTACATACTTATTGTGACGAACTGTCACAAGAATCCCTAGTTTTTTCTTTTCTTTTAAAGCTCATGGAAGGGAAAATCAAATGATCTGGGTTGATTGGGAGTGGATAGCACCCGTGTAGTGCGAGTACGCTGTGGGGTTATTTGGGACCCAGATGTCGAAGGCGGATTGTCAGCGCATTGACGGTTTTCTTCGACAGCCTCTGCCGGAGGAGAATTTCTAGCGTGGTTTTAAGCGGCCCATACACGGATCAATTATATTGCACAATAGTATTGTGTGAACTGGCATTGCGCAATTATATTGACCGTGTGTGGGTGATATTGCAGACTTGCGCAATCATATTGTGCAAGTCTCACAATTTCAAAATCCAGTAGAAATTTTCAGACTTGCGCAATCATTTGATTGACGGTGTGTGGCATTGCTCAATTATATTGAGCAATATTCATTTGAAGGGACAACTTTCTACTTTAAACATGACCACTACCCAAGAGAAGAAATTCTTGTTGGAGTGTATAGAACTCTATCGGGAACATCCCGTACTCTGGAATATTAAGAGCAAAGATTACAGCAATCGGAGAATGAAAGAGGAGGCATATAGAGTACTTGTAACAAAATTCAAAGAGAAATATCCCACTTGGGAAAAAGATGATGTGAAGAAAAAACTCAATGCCCTTCGAACCAACTTCAGGAAGGAACTTAAGAAAGTAATGGATTCCAAAAAATCTGGTGCTGGTAGTGATGATGTGTATGAACCTACACTGTGGTATTATAATGCATTGTTATTCCTAACGGACCAAGAACAGCCAGCGTCATCGAGAAATTCCATAGAACCTGAAGAAAACGATAAACTTGAAGAACAAATCCAGGTATGTTTTCATCTTGATATTTAACTTTATAATAATTATTACATAATTACAGTTATAGAGTTTTCTTCAATTCATTTACATTGGGCCGTATTCATAAATCGGGATCAAGTCGAGATCATTTACCGATCGCGCGATATTTTCGATCGGAGCCAATTTTTTATTGTAAATATGCCAAAGTTTGTGAGCTTTGTGCTTGACGGACAACCACATTTTCTTGTTCCGGACTCCAAAAGTTACATATTTCATCATATGAAATTGATTATAAACCCAGCATAAATATTACAATCAACGCGGATCGATTACATACAGTTACTGGTATTTTTCTGCTGAGAATCTGAGATCTGAGGTCATAAAATTTGATCTCGACTAAATACCATGCATTCCACGAGTCTATCAAGCAAACCTTGGTGTATTTACAATTAGAAATTGGCCCCAATCGAGCTTGGTCACAATTCATGAATACGGACCATTATCCTCGGTGGAGTTCACTGTTTTTTAATTACTATGGTTACACATACAAGAGTGTAGCAATGTTTGTTATTCATCTGATTCCTCTTTTATTTCAACCATGTGCAGCGTTCTCTTTGCCACGGGACTGCTCCTTTGCTATTGAAGTATTCCTTGTATAAATCACGGTAGTATTTTGCTTGACCCGGCGCATTCCGCCCATAGGTTGCCCGCAAACCTTCTAGGTTTCTCTGACGTTCACGCCATGATCCTTGGTGTACGACTCCATTATCATCTTCCCAATCAACTGTCCCGGTGGTGATGTATGAAGCAGATTTTGTTTTTAAATAGTTATGAAGATAGCAACATGTCAATGTAATTATTTGAGCTTTCTCAGGGATAAGTTTGATGGCTCGCTCAAACACCCCAAATCTGGACGCCAGAATTCCAAACACGTTTTCCACTATACGCCGCGCTCTGCTTATACGGTAATTGTAAATGCATTGGTCAAAATCAAGTTTACCAGCACCTTCCCCGGCGTAAGGCTTCATCAAATTTTCTCCCAAGGCGAAGGCGTCATCACCGAGAAATACGTATGGCAGACATGCCTCATCGTTATCATGTAGCTTCTCCGGTGCTGGTATACAGAGTTTGTTTTCCTCCATCATGCGACCAAATGTGCTATATGAAATAACTCCATCATCGGAAACGCGACCGTTGATGCCTGCGTCCACCATCAAAAACTCATAATTAGCATTCACCACTGCCAATAATAAAATGCTGAAAAAGGCTTTGTAGTTATAATAGAATGATCCAGAACCTGGGGGCTTTTTTATGGATACATGTTTGCCATCAATCGCTCCAATGGCATGGGGAAAGTTCCATTTACTGCGGAATTTATCAGCCTCTACCTTCCACTCATCTTCCGTCTTCGGCATCTGAAATATAGAATTTTATTGTCAATTCAGGTTGAGACAGAAGATATCGCACAACATGAACCATCAACCACACCTGGGCCTGTCCCCTCCAAAAACACACCGAAATCTCGACAAAAGCTGTCACCAGAACAGGAACTAATGGATTTGGCATGTACACGACTTCGTGAGCCCGATGATGTTAATCTTGCCTTGGCAAAGACATGGGCCAACGAACTATCGAAAATGATACCGAATCAGGAATTATTAGCAAAACAGGCTATTAATGATATTTTATTTGAAGACCAAATGGGTACTCTACGAAGAGATAGCGTTACAATCAACCAAATGCAGCAGTTCATTTGCCGACCCGGTACCCGGTACAGCAGTGCATCTGAATCAAGTTACACTAACAACCGCCCTGATACACCATACAGCACTGTATCTGCACTAACATACAGTCGATCCTCGACCCCTTTGCCGCCTCCTGAGGAGTCATCTTCTGGACTCGCTGATTATTTCTCTTCTTTTGTACCGTGAATAAAACAGTATTTGAACAGTTTAAATTTGCAGTTGTTCCCCAAAATTGGTGCAGACTTAACGAATTTGTTTTGGTAATTCATTTCTGAACTTTGTGATGACACATGTATATTTCTACATTTCTTAAATCAATAATAATAAACCGAATTAAAATGAAATTGTGGTTTGTGCTTACTTTGATATATGGTCCAAGGCACGTGATGAGGGCCTCACAAGTCTCGATGACGATTTTTCCTATGGCCTGAGGTGATACAGCAGTGTTAAATTTCAAATCCTCGAAAGAATTTCCTGTAGCCAAATACCGTAGCGTAACTGAAAGTCGCTCACTATGGGAAATCGGATCTCGCATAATTGTTTTTTGTTTTTCAATCCAAGGTGTTATCATATCCAGTAGTTGATCAAAACAATTTGCGTCCATTCTCAAGAAATTCCTGAAATCCTCCGGCTCATTGTGGCGCAAGTCCAATAATAATGATTGATTTCCGAACTTTCGTCCACGCTCTAGAAACCATTGTTTCGCCCACAACCTTCGTCTTCTCCGTTTTCTACGTCTAGAGGCAAATACCAACGCGATAGCGATTGTTGGATCCATAGTGGCCAAAGCTTAAAGTAGAAATGATACAATTTTGCTCAATACAATTGTGTGATTTTATTGAATCGTGTGTGCCGACCAGAAAAAACCCTCAATTAAATTGTGCAATACTATTGTGCAATATAATTGATCGTGTATGGACCGCTTTAGAGAGAAATAGTTTTGAATCGACGTGTCGAATTTTTATCTTGTCGAATATTTAAATAATTAAGTTAGAGTGAAATGAGCAACGAAATGACCGAATCACGGCCTGTGTACGTCTACAAGTAGGCCTACACCTGTAGTGGAAGCAACTGGGCGATATTTATACACAGGCTGTTATACCAAAACAGCGCCATCTGTGCAGCCGGCCCACAGATTCAACACCGTTAAAGTGAGTAAATTATCTGCAAAAGTATACTCTTTGGGACTTTAAATATGTATGACGGCATCATTTTCAGATATGTATTATATTTCAGATCGTTTTAGCCCCGAATTTCGAAAATTTATTTGGCGCTAGGTAAAAGAATATGGTAGGCCTACCACAGTAATGTACGTTGCCGAAAGACGTGTTACTCGAGGTCCAATTTTCGCTACCTAGTGAACGTTTGAAGCCCATATTTCACCCCAACAATTGCACTTTTCTGCGCCACTGGGCACAGATATGTGCGTCAAAATCGACCCGGGACTTTTTTTAATCCCGCCAGGTGTCGCTCGAAAGAGTCGGTCCTTCCAGCAGTACTTCCGGTCGCGAAAGCATCTGCTGAGGAGCGGATTTGTTTTTGTTGAATGATCGCGCATAGCAGGTTATGTGCAATGCTTCCCCTGCGTTGTGTGCCTTTGTGTAACGGCAGAGGCGGGCATTTGTTTCCTTTATCACCCGAACAGCGAAAGCGATGGATACATGCTGTGAAACGAGGGAAATCTAATAGGGTTCCAACGAAATGAACAATAGTTTGCAAGCGGCATTTCGGCACGTCGGACTACATTGAACTGACGAAAGAGGGTAAGCTACTCAAGTTTACTGAACCGACAATGACTTGTAAATTCCTTTGCGAATATGGGTCATTCTCACAAAATCGTATTTTTGCTGTCTTAAAGAGAATGATAAGAAATAACTTACTTTTCAGGGATAGCACATAGCTATTGTAAAATGTCATCCTTATAGGGTACAATATTTATCATTTTTGTCAACAGTAGCACAGTTATATATTTTCTAAGTCGCATTTATTAGTCCAAATGTCACTGGTGTTACATGTCTAAGGTTCACAAAATCATATGTATTCAATATCCTATGAAATTAATCAGAATACATTTTTCATCCAATTTTGTTAGAAAACAAATAGTTGTTTACAATTCTGCACGTGCTTTCATGCTCTAGTGCCACTCATACCCTAGTTACCACTTATTATATGACTGTCCATAAAGTTTATGTCACTGGTGTAACAACTGCAAAAATAACATGTAAGAAGAAACACAGACAAGAGTTGTTCCCCTTGTTGTCCACCAGAGGGTGTCAGTTTCTCCATCTTGTAACATGTGGGAGGCTTGAAGGTGAGATTGCTTTCTTCTGATATATTTTTTTTTAATTTAACGATCACATGTACGGGAGTAGGACATGCAAGATGTAACATTTTCTCAGTGGGGCACAAAAAAAGTAACACGGGTGGACAATCAAGACCCTCCTGCAGCATTTTCCATCATGGCCAAATAATGGGAAAATAACCACAACTGTCAGTGAGCTAGTGGACAAATTCCAGGAAAGTTTACATCAAATAAAGAAGCACATCTTTAATATTAGAAACCAGTACAAAGTCTACAGGTACATTCGGGAAAACCTCACACCCAACTCCTGTTTAATTCACATAGACTTTAGTGAAAATTACAACTGCAAATATTCTCAGGAAATTCAAGCTGTGCACTTTGGAGGTTCACATCAACAAATAAGTTTGCATACTGGGGTATTATATTTGCATGATAAACTTGTACCATTTTGTTCAGTTTCACCAAGCACACAACATGGCCCTGCTGCCATATGGGCACATTTGACACCTGTGTTGAAAACAGTGAGACAAGATCATGGGGATGTCAAGGCCGTTCACATCTTCTCAGATGGACCAACTTCCCAGTATTGACAGAAACTAAATTTTTACCTCTTGTCATCCAAGCCATTTGACATGGGATTCCAAGCGGTCAGTTGGAACTTCTTTGAATCCAGTCACGGCAAGGGAGCTCCAGATGGTATAGGAGATTGTTTGAAACGCACTGCAGACAGACAAGTAAAGCTTGGAAAAGACATTCCCAGCGCAGAGGTCTTCTTCAACGTTCTACAAACCAGCCAGACCTTGATAAAGTTGTATTATATCGACAATGAAATGATTGCAAAAGCCACTCAAGACATAAGTCACACGACCCTTTCAACCATTAAAGGTACCATGCGCCTCCATCAAATTGTTTCGGTGAACAGGGGCCAGATAAAATACAGGGATGTCAGCTGTGCTTGTGGGAGAGAGAGCAACACATTGAACTGTTCTTGCTATAACCTGAAAAAGTTCGACTTCAATCAGACACAGAGTGGTAACGCATGTGAACGAGGGGATAATAATGAAGCAACTGCCGAACCACAACATGTGTCAGCTGACCACAGTTCGGAGGATGAACTTCATCGCCCAGATGTTGTAGACGAAAAACACATAGGGAAATACTGCGTTGTGGTTTATGATGAAAAACCTTACCCAGGGATAATAATGTGAATTGACGGAGATGACGTAGACGTAAAATGTATGGCTTGTTTGGGTAGAAATAGATTCTATTGGCCTAGCATTCGCGACGATATCAGCACATATTCTCAAGTTGATATACTCGGCATTGTTGGTGAACCAGTCAGATTCAACAGGAGGTCGTGGAAGCTACAGGACAACGTTTGGTCACAAGTAGAAGCCGTTCTTGATCTGTAAATACTTAACATGTGGTCCAAGTTAAAAACTTTGGTTTAGGTTAAATGTTTTGCCTCATTCAGGCATTTCTTTGCATTATATTCACTTTTTGAGATGGGGACCATTCTTCAACAATCGCGATAACTCGTGTCCTATGCAACTATAATCAGAATGCCCAGTTGTTTTTTTCTCTGTTCCTCCATTGTAAATGACATAAGGACTTTTTGTGTTCAAAACGGCCTTCTTTGCCACTGGTGTTACAGTGTGTCACTTTGTTGTCACTGGTGTTACACCAGTGTTTTTAATCATACAATAAAGGAACATTGGAAAACTATAACTTTTTGTGTCTCATACAAATTCTGTTGTCTTTGTTGATATTCAGGAGGGACTAAACTTGCTGCTACTTCTGTTCACTAAGTCTACTGACAAGGATGTTATACCTTAACAAACATCTTGTATTTCCGATAATGCAATGACCAGGAATCAAAGAGAACATTTTTGAATGAATGAATGAATGATTATGGCAGAACATTTTTGAGAAAAGACATTTTTTCTGCTGTGCATGCAATATGACACCCTGACGATATATAGAAACTAAAGCCATGTTATTTGCTGTTATTGTAATATATATTTTTGCAGGTATCTGTACGTTACACCAGTGACATCTCGAAGACAGCTTCCTAATTGAAAACCTAAAAATATCCGTTAGCAACAGGCGAAGAGCTCTACCAGCTTAGGGTTGCGCTCCTAGATATGTGGGCTATCTGAATGTAAAGAAAGTTTTTTGGTGGGGTTAACTTTATACTTCACAAAAATGCCTGTCAAAAAGATACGTTTTTTTTAGATTGACCCATATACGCCTGGAACCTAAACTTTAGTCGAATAATTTTCCCCATACTTATCTTCGTCAGTTCGTGTTATGCGGTAACGTTGTTATGTATTTGTTGTTGTTGCACCTCATTCTCCATGTAATAATATATGCAATAGATTGACATTGTTGAACTGCTTATGTAGTAATATAGTAGGCCTAGGCATTTTATCAGATTGATTTTTTTTTCCGCAAAGTACCCAGCGTCGAATAAGGTGGCTGCCTGCATCATGTAGACAGTAGAAATAGGGCCTATATCTCTTATAATCTCTAGTTAATAATCCATACACTGATATTTTTTAACCGGTATAAAACTGCGCTGTGAGGGAGTGCCACATAGATCAGAGGTGAAAGGCACGTACAAAAAATAATGACGATGTGGGGGTAGGGTTTTCCCCACCATGTATATGTGAAATATTCTTTAGGTATAGTGCTAGAATACTACCCATAGACCGAATAGTTTGATAGTAGACCAAAGTCACAACTCCGAGAACGACAGGCGCTGCATTGTTAGTTTCAATATTACCATTTATTATACCGTCTTCCTGAAAATGGTTTAATGAACTGAAATATTGAAACTAACAATGCAGTGCTTGTCGTTTCTCGGAGTTGTGACTTTGGTCTCCTATAACTTACCACTGAATTAGACTAAACCATGCTTTTTGTGCTTTAATAATAAGCAAGAAAGAATACACAGATGTGCAAGTTTTCATTCTGTCTTAATCGTGTACATGGGGATCTGCACTGATAAAAAAAAACTGAAACCTGATGCAGTTCCCCACATCTTTCTGTGGAGAAAATCGAAGGCAATAAGAAGGACGATACGGAAGACCATTCAACAAAGTTGTGAACTTGACAGCTCCTTGGATTGTGCTATGAACACACATGACGTCGGTAATGAAGTGGAGGTCCCATCACGGGAAGCACTACACATATCTTCAGTTACCTGTAGGTATTAGATACTTGGAAGGTTGCCACATACCCAAGGTGCTGCAGGGGTTTTTTGGGTTCTGGCTAATCATCATGTAGGTGAAATATTCTTGAGTAAAGCTTAAAACATCAATAAAATAAATGATTATGCAGGGCTTCACACTGGGACTTCTTGTAGCAGAAACAGATAATGCCTGCTACCTCTAGAACCTCTTAGCTGGTTAATAGTTATGAAATTTAATACCAAGAAAGAAGCGGACGGTAGCTAAGTTGTTAAGGCGCGCGCCTTTCAACCTCAGGGCTGCAGGAGCGTGGGTTCAATTCCCAGGCTCGGTCAGGGAATTTTCAAGATTCCACTGCTTCCACCGTGCGTGGGGCCTTGGCTTCATCGAGATCAACGGTGGTCTATCTGTAACAGTACTTGAGTGTGCGATCCTACAGGAAATTCACTGGAGATCTCATGCCTTCAACCAATATGGCATCTGTCACAAGTGACATGTGGAAGAGTTCGCCAATATTACTCGCCAAAGGCCAGTGATTTAGTTCGGTTTCCTCCATCAGTAAAATTAATGTTGGCCCCCATCGTATAAGTGAAACATTCTTGAGTATGGCACTAAGCAAATAAAGAAATAATAGCAATATGTTAGATGCGTTAGAATGTCATTGTGTCTTTATCATTACCTTTCAGGCCCTACCAGTACCAGTTGCTTGTCCATGGCCACCGAAACGGAAAGCCAAACAGTGGAGAGCGGGAAACCTGCTGATTCTGTTTACGATTATGTTACTGTTGATGAACGATTTCATTATTATACTGGGTTAGAATCGTATAGTAATTTTACATTTGTAGTTTCTACCTTTGGAGACTTTGTTCAAGATTTAGATTATTATTATGGAACAAAACCACCACTTTCTTTACAAGATCAGTTTTATCTCACTTTAATTAAACTTAGACTGGCTAGGCCCAACTATGAACTGACAGGGAATTTCAAAATTGGAGAGAAGGGAAAATATTATCCTAGGAAAGGTGGTATCACTTTCCGAAGCGCCCTCACCTGAGGCTGTGTTTAGTCCGCTGGGGCCAGAAAGCGATGTGGATGATCAGGGTGAACTTCATACTGCCTCGGTCGGTAATGTAAAGGGTCAGGTTCACCTCAATAACGGCCCTAATTCATTTCCCTTGGACCCCATCACACCTTCATATGATGAGTTACCTACAGACCCAGCATTACGTGACATATATCAACGTCACTGGGGCGCTATCCGCCAGCAATTTCATCGCCATCGACCTTTGCAGGATGTGTATAATTTCCGAATCAAGGGACTCTATCCTTTAGCTACACACCTGGAACAGGTGTTTCTTGACCAGCCTTCAGCTTTCCGTATCAACCTAGCTTACGGTTTCATTTTACGTCATCGAGATACGGACCAATTGCGTTATTTCTACCCGAGTACAAATACAAGAATACTTTCAGAATGTCGATATATTCACACCTATGGGGATATACAAACACTTACTGCTGATTTGTCAGCTCTCGATCCGATCGCATCAGCCCGACAACAGCGCCCAAATACCAAATGGGTGGTAGACAGTGTGACTAATGTTGCGTTTTATGTGTATAAACCACATACCACACCCATCGGTGCACCGGTAGATTTACCTGCCCACGTGCAGAATAATAAAGGCTTGCACAGCATGGTGAGTGGCGGACATGGTGCTTACGATGATCATTTGTGTTTCTTCCGTTGCTTAGCCTTTCACCTAGACAACGCTAACCCCAGATGCTGTACTGTTAAAGCTAAGGGTTATTTAAAAATTTACTTGAAAGCTAAAGGTATGGAAGCCAGGTATTTCCGAGGTGTCCCGCTCAGCGAACTGTCTTTTTGGAGGATTTATTTAACGTAAACATATTTGTGTATGAACTATTAGTAGTTGATACAGATGTGTGCGCTGAGATTCTTTATAGGTTCACCAAGCGATACGCTACTACTTTGACTCTTAATTTACACGAGAAGCATTTTAGCGTGGTGAAAGATATGAATTTATAGGCTCGTTCTTATCTGTGCAGGGTTTGTCATAAATCATTTCCCAAGGCCTGGAAATTAAAACGGCATGCACGGACTTGTGATGGGGTTATCAAACGAGTGTATCCAGGCGGTGTGTTTAAAAACAAAGCCACTGTTTTCGAGGAGTTAGCTGACGAAGGAATTATTGATGTCGCTGAAGAGGACAGGTATTTCCCATATAGAGCTTGTTTTGATTTTGAGGCCTATCTCCAAAAATTAGACCCTTCTGCAGCTAACAGTGGTGAAAACACAGAATGGACTGCCCTCCATATTCCCATGAGCGTGTCTGTTAACAGTAACGTTCCTGGTTATGACAAACCGATGTGTTTTGTATCAACGGGTGATCCGCACGCTTTGATTGAAACTATGATGGCATATCTCACTGAGATCAGTGAAGCTAGTTTTAAGCTGTTATGTCAACATTACCACCACGTGTTAGACAACTTGGATGAGTGTATAGGTATAGCCGCACTATGTGACTTTACCTGCGAAACCAAAAAGAAATCTTACACAGAAAAACTCAACGAGCGATTTTTAACATACCTAACCGAACTCCCTGTTTTGGGTTTTAATTCTGGGAAATATGATTTTAATTTAATAAAGCGACAGCTGTATCCGTATTTAGTGAAAACCGATGGGTTAAAATACGTTATCAAGCGGAATAACGATCACATGAGTGTGTCTATGGGTCAGCTGAGATTTTTAGACGTGCGAAATTATTTAGCCCCGAATTATAGTTATGATAAATGGGTCAAAGCTTATGAATGTCAGGTGACCAAAGGACAGTTTTGTTACGAATACGTCGATAGTTTAGCGCGCTTAGATGAGACAAATCTCCCGCCGCGTGAAGCTTTTCATAACAAGTTAAAAGGGACTTTTTGCTCTGAAGAAGATTACCAGACTTTGGAGAATGTGTGGCAATCACACGGAATGAAGACCCTGCGTGATTTTCTGATTTGGTACAATAATCTCGACGTCATTCCATTTCTTGAAGCTTTGGGAAAGATGTCAGCGTTTTATCAAACCATGCGTGTAGATCTATTTAAAGACTGTATTAGTATTCCTGGGGTCACTTTACGTTACTTGTTTCAAAATCTCCCAACTTACTTTTCCTTAATAGGAGAAGGGGATAAAGATCTTTATGAATGTCTGAGATCGAATATTGTCGGGGGACCAAGTATTGTATTTCATCGCTATCATGAGAAGGGGGTGACTCGTATTAGGGGAGGAAAATTATGCCAGGGAATTGTCGGTTTTGACGCTAATGCGTTATACCTAGCTTGCTTAGCATCACCTATGCCGGCTGGACATTATATCCGCTGGCTACCCATAGAAGAAGAGAGACAAGACACTATAAATTTTTATCCGAAAGAGTCCAAAAAACCTCGACTGGCTGAACAGTGGCTAGGCTGGCAAGCGGCTCAGCTGGGCGTCCCTATTCGTCATCGGCTGAACGATGTGGAACGGAGAGTTGGTGATCGTCGGCTCCCTGTTGACGGCTTTGCTGTGGTGAACGGTCGACGCACTATTTTCCAGGTAATGTATTATCTCTTGTATATGTAATATATATAAAATAATTATGTATGTATGAAAAAAAAAAGATTGGGTAAATGTAGCGTTATAATTTATAACATGTGGAATATATGCATGTATATATATATGTATATACTTATATACTTATATATATATATGTATATACATATATATATACACATACATAAAACAATGTACACGCTTTACCCCCGTGGGGTTCCCGGGAGTGAAAAGAATAGGGCCCCAGTTCTCTAGGCGACTAACCTAGGGCTCTCCCGTGTGGTTCCGGTGAATAGAATAGTTCCACAGCCTCCCCGGGCTGGTCGTACAAGGCGACTAAAAGGGGCAACCTGTTTGCCGTGGGTTGCGACCCGTGATGGGGGAGGACGGGATCCTGGTGGCTGAGGGCGGGTTCATCTTGCGAGATCCTCACGCCCAACACTCCACTTCGGCCCTTACTTTTCCAAAGACGGGCGGTCGGATGGCCCGCTCCGATCAATCGGCTGGTCACGCCAGTCCAGACGTCCGTATATCAACCTTCAGATATCTTCATTTGGTGTAGAGTCATTGCTTTCCGTGTTGGAAGTTTTTTAGTAAGATGTTGGGATGTTTGGGCGGTGGCTTTAGGGTTAATCGAGTAGGCCGTTTCTAATTTATTAGATTCGGCCTGCTCGAGTATGAGCGAAAAATCCATCTTATCGAGCATGGCGTGGAACTCTCGTCTCTCCTTCTGCTGGTTTTTTGCAGGAGGGGTTTCGTCGTACATGTATCGACACTCCGAGGCGGGTGAGAGACACGGCGCTATGAATCACCAAACCGTCTCGCTATGTCTACTTCTAATACCCCTATTCCAAATGTTTCTATGTCACAGCCTTCCCCAGTTGTGGGAAAATAAAGGAAAAACGAGATACCACTGGATGTGGAATGGGGAAGTTCTCACTTCCCATCCTTTCTGGTGATATCTAGTAAAAATGAGAATCAGGCAAAGATGAATATCAATCCTTTCGTATTGAATAAAACTTTGAAGAGCTACGCAGGCACTTTGAAACAAGTGAAAAAGTTAAACTCTGGCAAAATTCTTGTAGAATGTTTTCGAAAACAACAGTACATTAACTTACTCAGAATTGAAAATATTGGGGAGCAAGCTGTTTCTGTTTCCCCCCATAAAACCTTAAACTGCTCTCACGGCATCATTCGTGACAGAGACCAAGATCTATACGACATGACAGAGCAAGAAATAACAGAGCAACTGAAGGACCAGGGCGTACTCAACGTCAAACGTTTTACCATCAAGCGAGATGGGAACCTCATTACAACAAATACGTATCGCGTAACGTTTAATAACCCGTCTCTCCCAACGTCAATGTTCATTGGGCCGTACAGTGTGCGGGTAGAATTGTTCATACCTAACCCGACCAGGTGTTTCTCATGGCAGGGGTCAATGCCGAAATAAACTGGTATGTTTCAGATGTGCGGAAGCTGGTCACGAGGGCTTCGACTGCACAAACACCACAAAATGCTGGAATTGCAGCGGAGCCCACATGGCCTCTTCCAAGGATTGCCCTGTCTTCAAAAAAGAAAAGGAAATCATAACGCTTAAATGCAAAAAAAACATATCGTATCAAGAAGCCAAACGTCTTGTCTCTGTCACCAATGGCCTGACTAACTCTACCTACGCCAATGTTGTCAAGAAACCCTCCGTTTCGGTAGGAGTTCAAACGTCATTCACTTGGCCCATTGGTATAGAGAAGCCACAGAAACTGGTCGTAAATCCCTTGGAAAACACGGCCAGTTCTTCATCACAAACCGATATCAATCTTACTGAAAAAACCGCTACTTCACCTGATTCTCCATCTCACAACAAACCTTGTGCAAATAAATCCAAATCCTCTAAACCCGTTGAATCCTCACTAAATGGAGCGGGTGATAAACATCAGAAGAAAGGTAAACCTAGTGGCCCCACAGAGCGTCCCTCCAAGGCTACTAGGGACCCTATCCGAACTTTCAATAAGTTTGGGTCGTTGCAGGACGTCGGTCCTTCAACGTTCGATGCGGACATGATGGATACATCATCTGCATCGGGGAGATCTACTAGGTCTCCCAAAAAGGGTCGTGCACGGTCCAGACAGAAATCCCCCATACGCCTCCCTCCATAATGACTTCCTTAGACAAAATTATACAGTGGAATTGTCGAGGTCTTAAAATAAATTTCATTGAAATAACACAGTTAGTTCAATCTTTAAATGCAATTGCCCTCTGTCTTCAGGAAACTCACCTGAAGACATCTGACAAAGATAAAATATCACTAAAAAATTATACACTATATAGCACCTACTCTAATGAGGAAGAGCGAACTTGTGGTGACTCCTATTTTAGTGAATAATAATATAATTCACAGCCCTCTTGCCCTCGACACAGAGCTTCAGGCTGTAGCCGTCCGTGTTTCCTTGTCGAAAACAATCACTTTGTGTTCAGTTTATGTTCCTCCTCATTCTTCTTTGTCATTTTGCCAGTTGCATAATTTAAAAGACCAACTCCTTTCATAATTATGGGAGATTTTAATGCGCATAACCCCCTATGGGGTAGTAATAATGTGAACGATAAGGGCAAAATAGTAGCAGATTTCTTATTTAAAGATGAACTATGTTATTTCAATAATGGTTCTAATACCTACTTACATCCAGGTAATGGTTCATATCCTGCTATCGATCTCACTATCACCGATCCATCACTTCTCCCGGATTTTTCTTGGAAGGTGCATGACGATCTTTGTGGTAGTGATCATTTTCCTCTTGTCCTAGAGCATCTCACTTCTAATTCTTTAGAACGTGTAGCTAGGTGGAAGTTCGATAAAGCAGATTGGATGGCATTTGAGATGTTCTGTGAAGCTGACATCACTGCAGAAAATCTTAATGCTGCAGATGATCCTTTGCTTACATTTAATGAACTCATATTAACAGCAGCCGATAGAACCATCCCTAAGACCTCGACAAATCCCAAATCCAAAAGTAAACCCTGGTATGATAATGAGTGTCGTAAGGCTATAAAAGACCGCGAAAAGGCCGAGCGCAGATTTAATCATTATCCTGATGATAATAATTTAAACCAGGTTCGTATACTTGGAGCCAAGGCTCGTCGATTAATTAAGTCCAAGAGACGATCTTGTTGGCGGAACTTTGTTTCAGGCATTACGTCCAAAACACCCATGCGTAAGGTCTGGAACATGGTTCAGAAACTTAAGGGCAAAAACAGTAAAGCCAGAGTTCAGCACTTAAAGGATGGTGATACCTTATTAACTTCACCGCATGATATAGTCAACAAAATAGGTGAAACAATATCCCACAAATCTTCATCTGGGAATTATTCTCCTGAATTCCAGCATATTAAAAGCCAGAAGGAGAAAATTAAATTGCCCTTCTCTTCTAAGAATTTAGAAGACTATAATCGTCCATTTTCAATTGAAGAGCTTAAAACTTCTCTAAAAAAGGCACACGATACTGCGTGCGGCCCGGATAATATATATTACAAGCTTCTGAACCACTTACCATCTGAGCCATTGGAGACACTCTTGGACTTACTTAATGATATTTGAAAGACTGGTAAATTTCCCCCATCATGGAGAGAGGCATATGTTATCCCGGTCCCTAAACCGGGTAAGGATCATAGTGATCCGAGAAATTACCGTCCCATAGATCTTACCAGTTGCGTCTGTAAGACTATGGAACGGATGATAAATGATAGACTTGTTTGGTTTCTTGAAGCCAACATGCTTTTATCAAGCATTCAATGTGGTTTTCGTCAAGGTCGATCCACTACGGATCACCTTGTTCGACTTGAAACCTTTATTCGTGATGGTTTTATTAATAATGAACATGTGGTATCGATATTTTTCGACTTGGAAAAGGCCTACGACACCACATGGAAATATGGTATTTTAAAAGACCTAGCTGATATGGGTTTAAAAGGTGGCTTACCTTTATTTATATCTCAGTTTTTATCTGATCGTCAGTTTAAGATACGAGTGGGGTCCACTCTTTCGGACCCTTATGAACAAGAGATGGGTGTGCCCCAGGGCAGTATCCTTTCACCAACACTGTTCAGCATAAAAATTAACACCTTGGCTCAAACATTAACATGTTGTATTGAGGGTTGTTTATATGTAGATGATTTCCTGATATGCTACCGCGCTAAAAACATGAATAACATCGAGCGGCAACTGCAGCTTTGTCTCAATAAGATTGAGAAATGGGCAGTTGCCAATGGGTTTAGATTTTCTACGTCTAAAACCGTGGGTATGCATTTCTGTAATAAACGCAAACTTCATCTAGACCCTGAGCTTAAATTTTGTGGTGAACCAGTGAAAATTGTTGGAGAAAATCAATTTTTAGGGGTTATATTCGACAGTAAATTATCCTTTATAGCTCACATAAAAATGCTTAAAGCTAAATGTACAAAGGCTCTGGATATAATTAAGGTCGTGTCTAGCACTGAGTGGGGTGCTGACCGATCAGTTTTACTTAATTTGTATCGTTCTCTGGTGAGGTCGAAATTGGACTATGGGTCCATCATTTATGGTTCCGCTAGGAAATCATATCTTAAAATGTTGGATCCGGTCCATCACCAAGGTCTGAGGCTCAGCCTTGGTGCCTACAGGACCTCACCAGTAGAGAGTTTATACGTAGAGGCTAATGAGCCTTCTTTATATCACAGGCGTATAAAACTTAGCCTTCAATACGTCGCTAAGCTTAAAGCTCATCCAACAAACCCTACCTACGACTGTGTTTTTAATCCGTCATACGCCGATAAATATAATAAATGTCCCAACAAAATTTCTTCCTTTGGTCTTCGTGTTCGGGACCATATTGTGGAAGCTAACATCAAGCTGGAGGACATAGCTCCGGTTTCTTTTCCGGAGTCTCCTCCCTGGCTTCTCCCAGAAGCTAAATTAATATTTGATCTACGTCAACATAAGAAATCCGATACAAACCCTCTGATAATTCAGCAAAGTTTCGCTGAAGTAAAAGCTAATTATCCGAATTATAAATTTATATATACTGACGGAGCGAATGATGGGGACAGGGTGGCGGCTGCGGCTGCCTTGGAACAGCGAGTCACCTCTCTTCGCCTTGAATCCTCGTCTTCAATATTTTCTGCCGAGGCCAGAGCTATACTTTTGGCTTTATCATACGTTTCATCCGGCGCTGCCCACAGAGCAGTCATATGCAGTGACTCGTTGTCCTGCCTATTGGCAATAGAGCAAAAGAAATTTCAAAACCCGTTAATACTAGAAATATTAGCCATCCATAGAAAGTTAATTAAAAGAGGGAAAGATATTGTATTCTGTTGGATACCAAGTCATACTGGTATTCACGGAAACACAGTGGCAGACAGGGAAGCGAAAGCTGCTCTTGGTAAACCCATATCTAAAATTAAAATTCCTTATACTGATTTTAAATCTAATATTCTTAAATACATTTGTCGCCTTTGGCAGGATGAATGGGACCTGCAGGTCGATAACAAACTGCACGCCATTCACCCTGTCATAGGCTATGACTCTTATACGTTTGGTATGTCTCGTAGAGACCAAGTGGTTTTAACTAGATGCCGCGTTGGGCATTCTCGTCTAACACACAATTTTATCCTGGATGGGAGCAGTGCTCCCGAGTGTGTTTGATGTGGTGCTGAATACGGCATCAAACATATCCTGGCTGACTGTGTGAACTTTGCCCATGTCAGGCAAAGATTCTACACAGTAAACTCCATATATGATTTGTTTGACAGCATCGCTGGCGACGCTGTCATAAAATATTTGAAGGCTATTGGCCTGCATCATAAAATTTAAATTTTATTTTCATAAATACTCGTCATAAACCTTTCTTAATATGCTGGTTTTCGAGTTTTAGCTGTTTTGGTTTTCTGACCCGATTTTAATCATGTCCGTACGTTTTTGATTTGTTTTCAATGTTCTCACATCCCTATCGAAAACCTGAACCGTCTCGTGGTTCGACCTTGTTCTCGCCACGATATGGCTGAGATATTGCCGATATGGCGTTAAGCCATAATCATTCATTCATTAATCTCAAGACAGCGTCTCGATCGGGTGTGATCAGAAATATGCTAATAGTGGAGTTCGAACACGGCATAACTGTTGACATTGACGGTGAGGTGTGCACGGTTATTTCCGTCCTTAAGCCCAAAACCAGCGGGTTGGGAGCGGCCGACATCCATGTCCCGGTAGATCTCAGTCGGCCTTTCTTGCAAAAGTTAGACCTCAGATGCAAGACAGTCCTTTGGATGGCACTCAAGCAGTGTTTGCGTCAACTTCTACAGGCCAATCACTGTCCTCTCAGAGTGTAATAAAAGAAATCAACCATTTCTTCCCTGGTCTGAAATTTACACCTACCCTGGCCAGAAAAACCATGAGGACGGTCCTGGGGACGGCGCGTCCAGAAGTCCGCCCAGAACTGGCTGTTGCCATGGCGCACACCTCAAAAACTGCGGACGATTACTACAACCTGCAGGACAGGGTCATGGCGACAGCCAGGGTTGGTCGACTCATGACAGATGTTCTGGGTGACCCCTCCATCGCAGGGAAGAAGACCACGGGGGACAGCCGCTTCTCCGTCAAAATAATGAAGACGACCCCGGAAAGGGACCACCAGGGGCCTGAGCAGTTTCAGGCGGATACCTCTTGTGTGACCGCCTCCAGTTCCACACAATTTTATCCTGGATGGGGGCAGTGCTCCCAAGTGTGTTGGAGGTGATGCGCAGTAGGGCATCAAACATATCCTGATTGACTGTGTGGACTTTGCCCATGTGCGGCAAAGGTTCTACACAGTAAACTTGATATATGATTTGTTTGATAGCATCGCTGGCGACGCTGTCATAAAATATTTGAAGGCCATTGGCCTTTATCATAAAATATAAATTTTATGTTCAAAAATAAGTATTTGTTATAAAATTTCCGTAATATGCTGGTTGTTTGAGTTTTTAACTGTTTTGTTTTTCTTACCTGATTTTAACCCATGTCAGAAATTTTTTGTTTTCCTGTTAATGTTCTCCAGTGACTATCGAAAACCTTTACCGTCTCGTGTTACCACCTTGTTCTCGCCACGATATGGCTGAGATATTGCCGATGTGGCGTTAAGCCATAATCATTCATTCATTCATTTTGTACACGCTTTATACTTATGTACGTATGCTTGTATCATTGCAGTTCCACGGATGTTACTGGCATTTCCATGAGTGTCATCTCAACTATACTTCAACAGGTGAGCTCCGCTATAACACTAGGCGTGGTCTTTCACGGGAAGAACTTCAGAACGAGACGAATGAGCACCGAGCATATTTCGAGCATCTCAACTTCCAGGTTGTGGAAACCTGGGAATGTTTCTTTCTTCAGCAAAAGCAGACTGACCCCACCCTTCAATCATTTCTCCGACATTACTACACTCCCCCCACCACCTCATCTTACTGAAGATCAATTATTAAAATCAGTTATGGATCAGCGACTGTATGGGTTTGTGGAATGTGACATTCATGTCCCTCAAGAATCATTATCAACTTTTGCTGAATGCCCCCCGATATTTAAAAACGCGAATGTCACTGTAGAAGATATCGGTCCGACTATGAAAGAATATGCCAAGGCCAATAATATTATGACTCAGCCCCGCCGTGCATTAATAGGAAGTATGTGTGGAACGAAAATTCTCTTGGGCACCCCTCTGCTAAGATGGTATTTGGCTCATGGACTAGTTGTAACTCGCGTGTATCAAGCTGTGCAATACACACCTGAAACGTGCTTTCGCACCTTTGCCGATCACGTGACTCAAGCCCGACGTCAAGGGGATGTAGATCCCAGCAAGGTGTTAATAGGTGAAACGATGAAGCTGTTAGGAAATTCGGGATATGGAAAGACAATTACTAATTAAGATCGCCATGTGAATGTGAAAGTGTGTACGCTAGAGAAAGCTCGGAAATTAGTTAATTCAGATGCATGTATTAACGTGGAGGAAATTGATGATGCTACGTATGAGGTCACGTGCTCTAAGAAACGGATCTCTTATAATTTACCTTTACAGATAGGGTGTATGGTATATCAGTATGCCAAAGTCCGCATGCTGGAATTCTATTACGATTTCCTGGCAAAATATTTTCATTCCAGTGATTATCAACTCGTGGAAAGAGATACAGATTCAGCATACATTGCATGGTCGGAGCCTAATTGGGAATCCTTGGTTAAACCTGAGCTGCGAGAAGCTTACGAAGCTGAGCGTGACCGCTGGTTACCTCGTCGAGATTATTATCAACATGACAAACGTACGCCTGGTCTGTTTAAAGTAGAATGGAGTGGAGATGGTATTATCGCTTTATGTTGCAAAACATATTACTGCTACGCCGGGGACAGTGGAGATGGTGATAAATTTTCATGCAAAGGAGTAAACCGTCACAGTGCTCAAAAGGGTTTGTATCTCTCGGTGCTCCAGGAGAAACACCATAACACCATACCACACGGTGGGGAGATGGGTGAATAAGTTGGCTAGCATGCTCTATAACACGTTTGACGAAGACCGATTTACCACTTCCGGTCGGTCCGCTGACAAGGCAGGTAAATGGGTGGCTCCATCGTACATCCATAGGCTCAGTGGTAAAGTCAAGTTGAAGGAAATTGGCTGGGATTGACGACGTTGGGGCTGGTAAGATACGGAGGTGTGCTGAGATGAATTCACCTGGGCAGGCGGGGTGGTAGGGGCAGTCTTTACGGAACTGTGTTGAGATGAATTTACCTGTACAGGTGCTGGAGCAGGTGGGCTGGTAGGTTCAGTGTTTACGGTACTGCGCTGAGATGAATTCCCCTGTGCAGGTGCTGTAGTAAGTTCAGTCTTGCGCTTAGTTTGCTCAGTAATATCGCTAGGCCAAATTGGGCTAGTAATATCTCGAATACTAGGTACTGTGTTCGGGCTTTGGTAAGTTTGGGGTTGAGTAGGGACTGGAGAAGAAGAAAGAATCGCGGTAATGTCCGTCCTCCCGAGTAATCTATGACGCCTGGTAAATACCGAGGGCAAGCGCTCCGTCTTATTAATCAATAACTTATCAAATAGCGTCTTGTTCAATCGCTCTTGCAGGATGCGTAGAAAATATTTGTCTTCAGTCAGTTGGGATGTTAAATCAATTCCCACTCCACCGATTAACAATCCAATATACAACAGGACGACACCTGCAATTATAGCGGGGCCTTTATTCTCACGCACACTTCGCACACAGTCATCCACACACTTAGGCATCGTGAGAGGGGACTGAGCACAGGTAGAATGAAAACTGTTTTTAAATACATTTCACATCTCTCGCTGGCACCCACGATTTAAAACTAGCTGGCCAGTCTCGCCATTTCACCAAGTAATATGTTTTGCCACGTTCTTTTTTGCTATCTAATACTCTCCACTTGATAGTACGTATCCAGTGTTGTTTTAACGGGTTGGAGTTCTGACTCATAAAATGTCCCCGAGAGTTTTTCTCCATTCAAATCAGCTAATGTATACACCACAGGTTCGCGAGGATGCCGTGCTACAATGCGGAAAATTTCTTGACTCCAGTTAGATAGGTAAGACTTCTCAAAAGTTCTCTTGACTTTACTAATGCGAACGAGATCTCCTATTTTATACCGATAAATTCGCCGACTGCACCAGGACTTCATAGAGCTATATAATATAGCCCAAACTTCATGTTCATTGTCAGTTGTAACGGTAATCGGGGCTCGCTGAATGCTGCGGTGATACGCACGATTGTAACCCTCCGTTAAGCCAGGTAAAACATCCAGGTAACGTCGAGTGTTATTAGTGGTGAAATATTTATACATCCGACCTTTAAAGGTGCGATTAAACCGCTCAATTACGGAAGCTTTCGTTTCATTAAATGTATGAAAATAAAAAATCCCATGTTTCTTTAAAAATGTCTGAAATGGCTTGTTGAGAAACTCTGTTCCCTCGTCAGTTTGTAAAAATAATGGTTTTCGTCCAGACTTGAATATCCTTTTAATTGCCTCAATGAGACAAACTGAAGAAAACGTCATCATTCAACCGAAACAGCTGTACGCTAATGTCAGTCCCATCTTCATTCGCTGGTATAGGCCCGATTACTCTTCTAGCGGTTTGTGATTGTAGGAGGCTTCCAAACTCGTCCCAGGCACTCACCGGGATGGCTATATTCCGTTCGTAAGGTTGGTTAACATGTTGAGCGAAGGTGATTGTATCTTCTCCAACCCGAATACGATACCCATTAGGAATATCGATATCACAGGTTTTCGTCGAAATCTTCTTCCCAGGCCGACCAAGTTTAATTCGCTTCTTAGCCGGGGGCTGTACATCCACTTCTTCTTCTTTGTCAGATAAAAAAGTATTCATTGCCCCAGTCGGTGTTGTTGATGGCTGCTGTTTACTTCTTGGCATAATGAGGAGGAAAAAAAAAAGTAAGTCAGGCAGGCAGGGAGGCAGGCAGGCTATGCTAGTTGACGGGTGTGAAGTCCCGAGGTAGACTGCTGGGTGAAGTGTGGGAATGAGCAGCTTTATATAGGACAATTTTTTGGTATGACGCAAAAACTTGTGGAAATTCCCCATTGTACCAGCTAAGTGCAATAGCACCAGGTAGGTGCAAATTTGACATAATGACAAAAACAACTGTCACAAAATGGGGATTCCCCACAGAGGGTGAATCCCAATAGATGGCGTTGCGATGCTTGTAACGGTTTTCCTTTCGGTCCGCGCTGCCTAACTGGCGCGCGTTCTAAAAATAGCAGAATCCACCCGATTCATATAAAAGCAACAGCATTTAAGCGGGACTGAACCATTCACTCAAGAATAACATGGATGACGCAGTGCTAGCGACAGCCATTGCAGAGTATGCTAAGGCATATGACCGCTATGAAGCAAATCTCAACATCAACGCTAGATTGCTAGCGATGGGTGCAGTGGAAATAGAGAATAGTCAAGCGGAGGTGGCCAGCTGGTGGGAGGTAATGAGAGCGGCGTGTGTGGCGCAGGGGAAGCCATTTCCCCCGTGGACACCTCCAGCCACACCAACACCAAACACTGCCCCGGGGGAGGAGGACAAGCAGAAAGGGAAACAGCAGGGTGGAGTGAGAAATTAAAAACCAACCACCCTCCCCACTTCCCACATTTCCAAAGGTCCTTTTCAGGACCAACCATGTCTTCCCGAAAGGAACTTTCAAAATATCTAAGCATGATATATATATATGTATATAGGTGAATTATGTATGTATCGTTTTAATGTCTGTGTTTTGTCCGATAGATGGCACTGCGACGCTTGTAACTGTTCTCTCTTCGGTCTGCGCTGGTTGGCTGACTAGCACAGCTTCTAAAAATAACAGAATCCACACAAATCAAATAAAACGAGAGGTTAGCTGGGTGAAACAACGGTCCTTTTCAGGACCAACCAACCCTTCCGAAGGAAACTTTCAATATCTAAGCATGATATCTGAGTTATGCATGTATCGTTTCTGAAAATTTGCTCTCTGTAACCGCCGCGTTTTTTGGCGCAATACCGAAGTTTACCGAACTTTACAAGCCCCCTGATTTGTATAAAAGCCAGCCCCGCGCTAAACATTTCATATCCAGCGGTCACAATGCAAATGAGCATAGTTTTAAGAGCGGCAGCAGAATATGGAGTAGCGTGCGTCAAGCACGAGCGTGTGCAACACGGGTATCTGCGGGGGGAAGTGATTTACCCACAACTAGTCACCGCTAGGGGACAGAAGCGAGCTGCTTGGGAGCGTTTTGTACAGGCGCTCCTAAGGTTAGATGCCCAAAGGATGCCACGAATTATCTTCTACCCGCAGCGGGGAGGTGGCGGGGGAGAGACAGAGAGCACGATAGAGCCAGAGGAGGGGGGAGTAAACCACCCATAGCCAACCTCTCCACTTCCCACATTCCCAACGGTCCTTTTCAGGACCAACCATGTCTTCCCGAAAGGAACTTTCAAATAATCTAAGCATGATATATATGGGTGAGTTATGTATATATGGTTTTAATCAACTAAAAGCTAATATTTCACAATGTATTGTATACTATATTTCTGTAAAAACAATCCATTGATAAGCCCTATCTCTCTATATGTACGCATAATCCACCTCACGGAATGACCCGATCACGTGCACACCGCCTGATAGGAAAAAAAAAACCACACTCTACCTTACCAAAACATATGACGTCATATGACGTCAGCATACCACCACCCATACCACCCAGGTTAAAAGATAGGAATGAGCGGTGTGGGCCACATTGTATACTACTGACGTCCCTGTTACTAAAGATCCAAACTATGATGTTGATGATACAGATAGTGATGAAATGGAATCTGATGATTTTAAATGAATGATTTTGGTTTAACGCCACATTGGCCATATCTCAGCCATATCGTAGTGAGGACATGTTCAAACCAGGAAGCCTTGAACAGTTTTCGACATGATCTGATGAACATTCAAAATGGAAAGGAAAACAGACGAACATTTTTTAAAACCAGTTTAAAAAACTAAATGTTACTTGAAAGTCCAAGACCACAATTGTTTGGTATTTATACAATGAAATATATATATACATATATATATAACCTGTATTTTATTATACAGGCCAACAGCCTTCAAAGAATTAATCACAGCATCACCAGCGACGCTGTTAATTAACCCTTAACAGCCTGTGGTATCAGATATGATACCAATTAATCAATTAATTACTTAAAGTAATCAAATTCTGAAACCTTGGCAAAAAGTTCACATGCAACCCACAAACACCCAAAGTATCAGATATGATACCAACCACTGCTGCCCTCTAGTGGAGAGAGGTGAATGCACTCCAGCAGAGATGGCCAGATGTCACGCTCTATTGCTCCGATTTTTTTTCGCTTTATTTCACTGCATAGGTATGTGTTTTGAATTATATTTAAGTTAAACAGATTTATCAGTCTATACCGAGCCAAATCGTGTGTTCAGAGATGTAGCAAAATATAAAATAAGTTGCGTCGTTGTTGTTATGTATGTGGTATCAAATCTGATACCATAGGCAGATATCCGAATGGGTGGTATCAAAAATGTTACCATAGGCTTTTCAGATTTGTGAATTTGCAATGTCGACATTTGAATATAACTATAAATACAACCTATGGTACTTTTTCTGATTCCTTCGATGTTTCATTATCTTTCTCTTTTTTTTTTCAGTTGTTGTTTTCTACTTTTGACTTTATTCTTTCAGATTGATGTTTAGAAATAGAAGTGAAATTGTCGCAGTTCCAGGGAATTACTGAAAGTAATACATTTTGTTGATCACAACACAGTGACCAATAACCTGAAAGAAGACAAGTTATGGAAACTTCGCCCATGGTTTGAGGCTTGCGTGCGAACTTCTTGCAGATTCCCCCACGCGAATGTCAGTCTGTTGATGAAATCATCATCCCTTTCAAAGGCAGATCGGGACTGAGAGTTTACATGCCAAATAAATCCCATAAGTGGGGATTTAAACTCTGGGGAAGATCCGTTTTCCAGGGTCATATGTACGATTTCGACCTGTACCAGCCATTACAACCAACTGAAGAGACCTCAAACCTGAGTCTTTCTGCTAGTGTAGTTGAGAAAATGTGTGATTCATTACCAGACGGAAAGTATTTCAAGCTATTTGCTGACAACTACTTATGCTGGCCGAAAAACTGATTTTGTACATCGGCACTGTCAGAATGAATCGTTTGAAAGGGAATGATCTCCCAGGTGATAGGCAAATGAAGAAGACGGCTCGTGGTCATTTTGTTTCTGCGGTTGAGAAAAACACCAATGTGGTCTGCGTCCGCTGGAACGACAGCAAAATTGTCAGCTTGATATCATCATACGTTGGAACAGAACCCCTGACCAAAGCAAAACGCTGGGACAAAAAGCAGAAAACTTATGTAGAAATCAGTAAGCCCAAGATTGTATATGAATACAATAAATTCATGGGTGGAATTGATTTACTGAACATGTGTACAAACATGTACAAGTATAACATCAGATCACGAAGGTGGTACATGTATATCTTCTTCCACTCACTCACACTTGCCCTGGTGAATGCTTGGTTCCTGTACAGAAGGCATCACGATTAGATAGGCTCAAATAAGAAAGCAGTAATGCCATTGCGTCAGTTTCAAGCTTCCTGTGCATACTCACTCACAGGTGCCGGAAGGGGCAAGAAGCGTGGGCGAGGACGCCCATCTCTAGAAGAACAATCTGTTCTGCAAGCCCAGCAGCCCCAGAGGAAGAGGCATGTCCCTGTCACCCATCTTGTCCAAAAGGATGAATTTGATCACTTTCCAATGTACACTCAAGTTCGCCAAAGATGCAAAGTTTGTCCAAGGATGCGGCTTTCTCGCACATCAAATGCATAAAATGCAATGCTCATTTGTGTCTCAACAAAGACAGAAATTGTTTCCTGTTTTTTCATAAGTGAACGCTCCTGTCCGCCAATGTCTGTGGTTAGAACTGAATGTCACAATACGTGATTTTGACAGCCTGTTCATAATAAGTGACAAAAAGAAGTTTAAATCTGTCACTTATTTTGTGTGCCATGTGCCCATTCGTGACCATAAAAGCCCACGGTATCATATCTGATACCATCCCATATATGGGCATTTTAGTTAAAAAGTATGTTTTTCGTAAAATATGTTCCATAATAAACCCATTTATCAAGTGAAATAATTTTCATGCGTGGTTCAGCGTGTTCAGGCTTTCCAGGGTTAAGTCAAATATAGAGTTAACTCTGTAGAATCTTTGTCGAATAAATCCACACAGTCTAGTGGCCTTAGACAGACGTTCTGTAGGGCGACTTGGTTTACTGGTTTTAACCCTATAATGCTCCCCGTATCATATATGATACATCACATTCAAAAGGCTGTGAAAATCTAACAAAAATAAATAGAACCACAAATGCCATTAGTATCATATGTGATACACTAGTACTGCCACCTGGAGGAAAACAGTGGAGCTAGTGTAGTTATTGCCCATTAGACATTGTTTTCAAGATGGCTGCGCCCGTGTGAAGCCACGCTGTGGATTTTGCTCCTACTTTGCCGCTGAAATCATCGACTCTAAGGTAATGTCAAGCTAATATTCCTTGGTGTGTGTGTGTATGCATTACTTTGAGAGATATACGGCCTAAAAATAATGGTATGTTATGTACATGCGTTTTGCAGATGAGGTGACTTTTCTTTGTATCATATCTGATACTCCGGGAAATAGTTGAATTATATTTTTCCTGGTTGACACTGAAGGTGTTGATTTTGTTCCTCTTTTGAAAGTGAATTCCCAGGTAATGTCAAGCTAATAGTCCTTTGTGTTTGTGTTTAAGGAATGTTTTGAGAGATAGAGGGCCTAAAATAATACGATATTATATGTATATATGTTTAGGTGGGTTAGTCGATTTTCTGTATGATATATGGTACTACGGGAAGTAGATAATGTTTGAATATTTGTGAACTGATGATGGCTTCTGTATTTTTGAGTAGTGAATGCACTGGATATTACATACGATAGCAAAGAGAAATTAATTTTACGCTGCAGTATGGGTGGCCTAATTTGTGGATAAAGGTTTGGGATGGAAGTGATACGTAATCTACTGTTATAGGCACTACCGCCATATAAGTGAAAAAGCTGTACAACATGAATAGAACTGTCAATGTTCATGCAGTAAAGTAATTTCTCTGTTATATCTGTTATGTCAGATGTCATCGCAAGATCGGAGACGTCATCTCAATGTTCAGGATGTTCTTGAATTACTTGACGGATCAGGATATGATAGCGAACTGGATGTTTTGTCAGATAGTGAAGACGAATTTCATCTGGGTGACCGTGACAATGAACCAGGGACCTGTAGTATTGCCAGCGATTCATCCAGTGAGTCTGACGATGAACCTTTGGCAAGTGTTGCAGCCAAGGTAGCAAAAACTGGATCAGCCAGAGACAAGCAAGTGAATTACACCTGGAAAAAAACTCCTTTCACCCCACCAGATGATATTGATTACACTGCTGATCCAAATGACCCGTTGCCAGTAAATGACATGACACCATTTATGTATTTCAAACAGTTTGTGACGGACGCTATGTTGGAAGATGTGGCAGCAGAAACCAATAGGTACTCAGTGTGGACAAAGTATCAACACTTCTCCACGGGAGATAGAACAACTTCTCGGTATTTATTTTTACATGGGCCTTGTTTAGATGTCAAATGTCCGGAGTTACTGGGAGTGTGAAACCTGTATTCCGGTTATTGGCAACGTCATGCCACGTAATAGGTTTGAGAAGCTGCTCACACGTCTCCACTTCCAGGACAATGATACCACAGATGAAGTCAAGCGTGATAAGGTTTGGAAACTTAGACCATGGCTAGATGCCCTTCGGAAGAACTTCCTGTTAGTTACACCAGAAGAGAATAATGCTGTGGGTGAAATGATCGTCCCTTTTAAGGGGAAATCCGGCTTGCGGGTATATATGCCAGGCAAACCCCACAAATGGGGATTCAAGTTATGGGGCCGTGCTGGGATAAGTGCTTTCTTGTATGATTTTGATGTGTATCAGCCAGGGGAGGACACAATAGGACTTAGAGCAAGTTCTGCTGTTGTCTACAGACTAGCATCAACACTACCAGCTGGAAAAAACCATAAAGTGTTTGCTGATAATTACTTCACCAGCGTGCCATTGATAGAGAAATTGAAAGAAAGAGGGATCCATTACATAGGAACTGTGCGAGCAAATCGAGTAAAGGGATGTGAACTCATGGGAGAAAAAGAGCTAAAGAAACAGGGACGTGGGTCATATGACTGCAAAGTAGAACCAGATTTGAACTTATCCATGGTTCGCTGGTATGACAATAGAGTTGTCAACCTTCTGTCATCTTTCGTTGCTGTTGAACCAATCACTATGGTTAAACGATGGGACATAAAGGAAAAGGAGTACATTGAGATACCCAGACCCGCCATTATAACAGAATACAATAAGTTTATGGGTGGAATTGACCTGATGGACATGATTGTGCCCCTGTACAGGTACTCCTTTCGCTCACGCAGGTGGTACTTGTACATTTTCTGGCACACAGTAACTATCGCATTAGCAAACTCTTGGATTCTTTACAGAAGACATCAGACACAACTGAAGACGTCAAAAAACAAAGTGATGCCTCTGCGACGCTTTCAGGCAATGGTTGCAGATGCAGCAACAAGAGCAGGCCATGGTAAACGACCAAGAGGCCGTCCATCCAATGATGCTGCGTCCCCTGAGCCACCCAAACGAAAGAAACCTGTTGAGATGGAGACAACCCCTGACGTGCGAAAGGATTGCTTCGATCACTTCCCATTGTGGACAGCCTCCAGGCAACGTTGTCGCCTATGCACGGAACCACATTTCTCCTACATGAAGTGCAGCAAGTGTGGTGTATTCCTATGTTTGAACAAGGACAGAAACTTTTCTGTTTTTTGATGTACCATAAATAACTGTTATATGGTTTCATGTACTTTGACAAATAAAGTACATTATTTCATAAGTGTTATCCTTCTTGAAGCGTTTTTTACATGTTTTTTTTTCTGTTTAGTTAAAGCTGGCCGATTCCATGGGTTCTATTCTCTCAGGCTGGACCAGTAATTTTCATAGAATACGATTGACATTTTCTGTGAAATTTATACCATAAATGCCTGGTGTATCATATATGATACAAATTCAAGGTCAAGGTCATGTCCTACCAAAAAAGCCATGGATCTGAAACGTACATGCCATTACCTTAAAAAATCCAGAATCTTATATTTTTCACACGTCAAATTCTATATCTGGGCATTATAGGGTTAATATTATTACTTTGAAGTTTGTTTTTGTCATTATTATTTTTAGAGGACTGAGGTTCAGGTTTATCAGTTTGTTTTGCATTGTTTACTGCTTTTATTTCTTGCACTGAGGTGGTCTTGGTTGAAGAAGAGTTCAGGACAGGTTGAGCCGAAGGTTCAAAAGAGACCAAACCAGGTTTGTCATTTCCAATTTACCAAGTCAAGGAAGTCTGAGTTGCAACAGATGTTGTAGCTCGCTTGACTACATTGGCAAACGAAGTCTGCGGTGAAGTACTAGAAAGTGAAACCAATTTGCGGGTCTCCTGATAGGAAATGTTTTTAGTTTTTAAATTATTTGCTATTCTTTAATGAAAAAATGAGTTTTTAGAGGAGGCCACGTGATCTCCACCGCAATTGCAGCACTTAACTGTGCTGCTGCAGTCAAGACCATCAGGACATTCACTGCCGCACCGGAAACAAACCAGTTTATTTTTACATTGGCCTTTGCTGTGACCAAATTTTTGGCAAGTAAAACATCGTGTTGGGTTAGGATCGAATGGAGACATTTTGTAAAAGGTTTAGGGAAGTCAATAAATCATTAGGAATTCACCCCACGTGTTCCCAGTACACCACGGAGTGCCAACAAGAGCGATGCCTGAACCTGGGGACACCCAGCAGGAAAGATACCCAAGGACTCCACCTGAGGTATACTCAAATAGATGACCTTAATATGCACACCCCATTCCCCACCCGAGCTCCTCCTTCACCCACCCAATGAAGGAGGTTGCACATAGACACGAACTACTTGATTGACCCATGAGCCACCGCCTCAAATGTTATCGCACGAACGAAATTAAAGAAAATTCATTTGTTCTCTATAGAAATTTTGGAACCACGAAGAGGGAGGCGTGACCAGCCGACTGATCGGAGCGGGCAACCACACGGGAGAGCCCTAGGTTAGTCGCCTTGTTGTACAAGCTTGCCTAGAGAACTGGGGACCTATTCTTTTCACTCCCGGGAAGCCCACGGGGGGATGACTTTGAGGAGGAATCCGATCCAGAGCCACAATCAAGTACTCCCGAGAACATTAGAACGAAGACAAATAAGGGAAAAGCTACAGTGAAAAGGCTGTACAAATGGGAATCCCTCCATCTCCCTCCTCCCAGAGAAAGGCCTGATATTGGATATACAACGCCAAATGGAGTTTCATACCCTGTGGTTTACTTCGCTAAACTGTTCAGTGACGACATTATTGATATGATAGTTATGCAGACGAATCTGTACTCTGCCCAGATCTCAGGTAAATCCGTAAATACCTGTCCTGTCCATGTTGATTCTAATGGGTATTATAAAACTGCCCGCTTACAGAGACTGTTGTGACCAACACTGTCGCATCGAGGCTGTGGCTGATGCTCAAACGATTTGAAAAACTGCGTCGCTTCATTCATTTCTGTCATAATACGAACATAAATGCACAGGATCGTTTTGCCAAGGTAACACCTTTGCTTATTGGAGTCCGTCAAAATTTACTAAAAACTGAACCTGAACTGGACTATTCTGTGGATGACGCAATGATTCCATACAAAGGTAAACATGCCGGTAATCTGCGTCAGTATATCAAGAGCAAACCCAAAAAATGCGGCTTCAAATTTTTCATCAGAGCTCTGGTATCATTGTTTACGACTAGCTCCCATGTGCAGGTGCCTATACATTTTTTGATATTGATTTTGCGGAGGACGAGGCAAAACTGGGGAAATCAGCACAGTTTGGTACTGCTTTAAGCCGGTCCATCCTGACATGCCAGATGGATTGAAACCAGAAATATTTGTGAACAATTTCTTGTTCCATTGAACTTATTCAGTATCTAAGCTCAAAGAATTTTGACACTCTTGGTACAATAAGGAAAGATCGATTGAGGCATTGCTGTCTGAAGGGTGAAAAACAACTCAAGAAGGAAGGATGGGGTTCATTTGACTTCAAAACAGACAGGGAAGCTATTATAACAGTTGTCGGATGGAACGATAATAAAGTTGTCTCCTTGGCAAGTTTTTTCACGGGAGTTTAACCTGTAAACAAACTCAAACAATATGATAAGAAGGAACATGCCAAAGTTGATGTACCAGCACCTGCACTGGTGAAGCACTACAACATGCACAGGGAGGGAGTAGATTTTGCTGACCTCTCTATTTCGGACACCTCTGCAATCAAAGAGGTACTACCTCAGAATATTTCAGTACATCATTGATCTGTACATTTGAAATGCATGCAATGGTTCCTGGCAAGACGTGATGCAGACATTCTTGGTCTGAAATATGACAAGCCTTTGAAACAATTCTGGGTTGAAATTAGTGGCAGTCTCTGGCATAAAAGTAAGGCGCAGAAGCGAGGACGTCCCTCTGCGGAAGATGCAAGAAATGTTACACCAACAGACAAAATCAGAAGACCTGTTGCTCAAAGGCCCCAGGAGGATGTCCGTTATGATGGTGTTGGGCGTTGGCCAATGCACACTAAAGCTTCGTTTACTGGCGAGCGGTAGATTTAGCGGTAGCGGTAGCGACAGCGTCTTTTTTTCTTATGTACAATTTTCCTATGTAGTGTTCACTGGCGAGCGGCGGCGGCAAACCGGCGGAGAAGCGGTTTTTTTCGCCGTTTTCCGCTCGCCGCTGGAATGGTCCAAGGGGCATTTAAATGCGCTCGCCGCTAGCCGGTGCAATCGCCGCGGAGGGGATTTCCCAGATTCACTTTCCGTTTCGATCAAGGAAACACGTGCAGAATAGAACTAATTGCAATAAACACATGCTAAGTTGACTTTTAAACGTAAGATTAACAGTAGAAATGCCTTCGAAGTCAAATGATAGTGATATTGAGAAGCTGATAGAGCTTGTAAAGGTGCACCCTGCCATATACGACTGTACGAGGGCGGACCACATGGACTCGCTGAAGCTTGACAACATCTGGCGCAGTATAAACAAGCAAATGGGAAAGCCTGGCATGTCAGGTAAGCTGGCATTGATTTGAAGAGGTCCTATTTCATTCCACTCATGTTTTATCCTGAAATATAGGCCTATAGGCTATACGTATTGAACGATAAGACGCAGGATTGGGTTGTTCCCATTGGAACGGTCAGTATACATTTTATTTCAGATTAATCAGACACACTAGAAGCAGAATTAATAGTACAAAGAAATAATGATTTCTGGATTTCCACAGGAGCTGATTGGAAGAAGAAATGGAAGAATATTGTCGACGCCAACAGGAAATATACAAAGAAAATAAAGGAGAAGAAAAGCGGTGAGGCTGCAAAGCCGGTCAGAGCCTATAAATTTGCAGGGATTTTATCGTTCTTGGAGAATTACAGGAATGAAGATAGGTGAGTTTTACGGGTCTCAATTATCAAACTGCAGCATACATTTATCAAAGCAAAATATGTCAGAGAGTAATACAATGGTATTTTGAATTTTTCAGCATTGAGTCGAACGTGATGCCGTTGTCAGACGAAGAAAACGACACTGAGTCTTGGAAGGACTCGATGGAAAGGTTTGTTTTGTAATTACTAATTCAAAAGTCCTCTTTCAACACGTCTTTCTTGCCATGGTACGGATCCGATGATAATAATATCTTCATCACGATCAGCGAGAGTTGGCTGTACGGGGACCATGATGGAAATGAAAACCGCTCGTACCGCGTTTCAATAAACACTCACCCCTGCGGAAAAAAAACGCTGCCGCTACCGAAGCCGCCGCTACCGCTAAATCGACCGCTCGCCAGTAAACGAAGCTTAAGAAGGGCGGATGCAGAAATTGGCGCAGTGGCTGGTCGCGAATGAAATGTACAAAGTGTAATGCAGTACTCTGCTGGACACAAGAAACTGTGTCTTGGATTTTCATGTGCAATCTACTGCTGAAAAGTGTTACTGTTTACAGTAAAGCATACATAAACACACTCAATGTGATGAAAAAATGTGTGGTTTCAAAACTGTGCTAGGTTTTTTATTCCCCATTTGGGACAGTGTTGCCATGTCAACAATCTGGTAAAGTAAACAAAAAGCAATTTGGTCTTCAAAAGAGATCAGAATGTATTCATTAGTGTTATTAAAGTCTATTTGTGGTGGAACAAAATTTTTATTTAACATTGGCACATGAAGGGTTAACAAAGATTCTGCAGCGTTGGGATTATCTGGAATGATGCCATCCACTCTGCTTTATCGAGCTTCCACCTAGCTACACGTTCTAAAGAATTAGAAGTGAGATGCTGTAGGATAATAGGAAAATGGTCACTACCACAAAGATCATTACGCACCTTCCAAGAAAAATCCAGGAGAAGTGATGGATCGGTGATAGTGGGATCGATAGCAGAATATGAGCCATTACCTGGATGTAAATAGGTATTAGAATCGTCATTGAAATAACAGTGCAACTTTAGATAAGAAATCCTCTAGTATTTTACCCTTATCATATAAGGGGGCTATGGGCATTAATATTTCCCATAATTATGAAGGGAGTGGGCAGTTGGTCTTCTAAACTATGCAACTGCGACAAGGACAAAGAAGAATGAGGAACATAACTGAAAACAAAGTGTTTGTTTCCGATAAGGAAACACGGACGGCCACACGACTATGAATACCACTATTGGCAAAGATAGAGGAGCCGCCACAAGCTCGCTCTTCTTCATTACAGTAAGTGCTACGAAGTGTATAATTATTAAGATATATTTTATCTTTGTCAGATGTCTTCAGGCCAGCTTCCTGAAGACACAGGGCAACTTGATTTAAAGATTGAACTGGCTTTACTTCAATAAAATTAACCTTCAGACCTCGACAATTCCACTGTGTAACTTTGTCTAAGGAAGACATTATGGAGGGAGGCGTATGGGAGATTTATGTCTGGACCGAGGACGGCTCTTTTCGGGGGACCTACTAGATCTCTCCTATGCAGATGATGTATCCATCACGTATGCACCCAAAGTTGAAGGACCAACATCCTCCAACGATCCAGATTTCCTGAAAGTTTGGATAGGGTCCCTAGTGGCCTTAGAGGGACGCTCTGGGGCGACTAGGTTTATCCCTTTTCTAATCCTTACCAGCTTTCAATTTTTCACCCCCACAATTCTGTGCAGAATCAACGGGTTTATTACATTTTGATTTTTTCGGAGATGATATTTGATCATCTGATCGAATCAGGTAAAGTAGCAGGCTTTTGAGTAAAATTTATGTCGGTTTGTGAAGATGAGGTGGCTGTTTTGGTATTAGTGTCTCTTGCTGCTCTGTACCAGTGGGCCAAGTAAGAGATGTTTGGACCCCCACTGAAAGGGAGGGTTTCTTGACGGCATTGGTATATGTAGATTTCGGGAGGCCATCCATGGCAGAGACCAGGCGCTTGGCTTCTTAATGTGACAAATTATTTTTACATTTTAAGGTTGTAATTTCTTTTTCTTTCTGAAAGACAGGACAGTCCTTGGAGGAGGCCATGCGGGCTTCGCTGCAACTGAAAAATTTTATTGTGTTCTTGTGCAGTCGAAGCCCGCATGAGCTGCATCCGCACACCTATTTATCGCGGCATTGTCCCTTGCCATGGCCAAACCCCAGGTCGGGTTAGAAAAAACAATGTCACCCGCACACTGTAGGGCCCAATATATATAGATGTTCATTTTCGGTTTTCGGTGAGCAGCCGACTGATCGGAGCGGGCCATCCGACAGCCCGTCTTTGGAGAAGTAAGGGCCGAAGTGGACTGTTGGGCATGAGGATCTCGCAAGATCAACCCGCCCTCAGCCACCAGGTCCCCGTCCTCCCCCATCATGGGGCGCCACCCACGGCAAACAGGTTGCCCCTTTTAGTCGCCTTGTACGACAAGCCCGGGAGGAGGCTGTGGAAGTATTCTATTCAGCGGAACCACATGGGAGAGCCCTAGGTTAGTCGCCTCGCACGACAAGCTCGACTAGAGAACTGTCACACAATTAGTTGAAATTTCACTCTCAGGAGTGTCGGACTCTCCTTTCACTCTCAGGAACCCCACGGGGGTGTTCATAAGGATTATCCAGACAACATTGATATCGAAACTGCAATCAATCAGTTTGTTGAACTCTCAGACTACAGGCAGTCAATCTTTGGAAAGTACTGATAGCCTAAATCGATCGGCAAGCAATTATACCAGCGTAATTATTTCAACAAATTGTGACACTGATGCGTCCACTCAATGGAAACCTGTGTCAGAAAAGAGTCAGTTTCTGACGTGCGAATACCAGCCCTTGTATGTCCGGTTCTCCGACTCGTTCTGTCTTTTCAATATACTACATTACTATTATATAGTTGGTTTCATGGGCAGCAACTTGCACACCAAGCTGCAAAATATAGTAGGCCTACCACAACGTCATGGCCATAAATACGCAGTGGAGGTTATTGACTTCATACGCATTTGGAGTAAAAGAAAACACAATCTGCATTTATTTATAGGAGCTGGATAATTTGTCTTCACTCTTGTTCTGCTTCGTTTTCATTTTTTCTTTTTTTTTTTTTTTTGTTGCTGAAATTATTGCCCCAACTATGGTCGGGGCGGTTCCGCCGCCCATGAGAATTTATATTTGGTTTTGATGGATTCTGTTCCTGGGGTTTTGTGGTATGTATTGTTAGCTCATCTGTATATGCCTGTACAATGTTAGAGTGACCTTTCCCAGTGAGATTGTGATTCTAGGTCTTGAGACTCTCTTGAGACACAGCTAAATATAATCTGATGAAGAGCACATCAAAGGATGGCTGGTTATGAAATATATAATCCGCTTATATTTATCAAGTTTATCAATGATATTCTAATGCTCTGAGAATTATTAAAGTACCTAAGTTAAGGGTTGCTATGGGTTAAAAGTTCAAATATCGTTTGAACAAGCCGCTGATCTAACGGGTTTGTTTACTACACCTATCTCTAAGTAGACTGTGTCTCTCAAGATATGAAATCAAGGGAGATTGTTGGTAAACATATTTAGATATGAAATGTGTGTAGAAGATGAACTTGATTCGTAATAAAAAGGACAATTCCATCTGTGTCTCCCTACAGGGGGTTCCTGTATCATAAGTTTCAGGGCAACACTGAGCCGAGTCTGGAGAGTTCAATAGGGTACATGTAAAGTCGTCACTGATCCGTTTCTCGTGACAAGCCTTCTCCAGTGCTAAAGAATACAAATACCCCATTGGCGAGCTTGCCAGGATACCCTTGACGAAACGACACACCAGGCAAGATGTTTGACGCGGTACGAGTATCAGACCTCAAGCCCATCAAGGAAAGCGTGACCCAGCTATAAATTGCGAAAACGCCTGCCTATTTCAGTGCAAAAGAAAACGGATCTCCAAAAGTTTACAAATAGTGTGACGACAACACAAATCCACGCACTAGAAAGTCGCCTTGCCGTGCAAGTACCAATCGTGATTGCAGAGAACACCCCTTCAACAGGTGTGAAACGTAAAAGACAACACGCCGATGATGACAACATGCAGCCATCTACCAATTTTACATCTTTCCAACAACAATCAGACACCGTCCAACTGACACGTTTCACCTTACGCTATTCCCCCGATAGAGTGCGATACGACTACTCCGCCTCATCCAGAGGACAGTCTCATTTTCGTTTTTTTATGGTCATCGAATACCTTAACACTGACTTACTGTCAAAACCATATTGACTTTTACTACACTTCGTAAATTAATTTCAACTATGGTTAATTTCATAATATACATGTAGTTTGCTTTGCGCGCATCATGTCAAAATAACATTTCTTGGTATATTCTATTTGTCATGTACAGTTCAAACATCGATGGAAAGAGTTAGCAACTTTACAAATCCTTTGTTAAATACTGCAGCAAGTTTACATCAGAGATTTGTACACCCAGTTACAAATCAGGATCAACGTTATTGTCTATATAGTTACAAAATCTGCTTCCCCAACCTTGCCTGTTGTAAATTGGGTTCACCGACCTAGCAATTCGGGTGAAAATGATTTGACCCTGTGGCAACTCGGGTCCAACCACTTGACCCCGCTACAACATGGGCCTCAACGATTTGGCCCTCTTACAAATTGGTTTCAAATTGGAAATAGGTCTCAATGACCTGATCCAGTTACAAATCGGGTTCAACGACCTCACCCTGCTACAAATCGGGTCCAACGATTTGGCCCAGGTCGTTGAAATTAATTTGTAACAAAACCAGGTCGTTGGACCCAATTCGTAAGTTTCAACAACCTAGCCCTGATAAAAATCGGGTTAGTGTTTATGGCCCACTGACAAATCGGGTTTATGCTGCAAGTTTACATTAGAGATTTGTATACCCAGTTACAAATTGGGATCAACGTTATGGCCTAGTCAGAAAATCGGGTTCACTGACCTGGCCTGTTGTAAATCGGGTTCACCGACCTGCTAAATCGGTTCCAACTATCTGGCCCTGTTACAAAACCGGGACAAGCGACCTTGTCCGGCTACAATATCCGTACAAACGACCTGATCCTGCTGCAAAAACGGTTCAACGGTTTGGCCCTCTTACAAATCGGGTCCAACGACCTGGTTCTGTTACAAATACGTTTCAACAACCTGACCCTGATACAAACTGGGTTTAATGTTATGGCACACTTACAAATCGGGTCCAATGACCTTCTTTGTTATGATACAAATCAGGTCCAACGACGTTATTTTGCAACAAATCTAGTTTAACAACAGTTAGAATTAACAGGAATTAGGATTTATGTATATGTATGTAGTAAAAGCTTCGTTATTATCTTTATCATTATCTTCGTCAATATCATCTTTGTCGCTTATATTATCATCATTATATAATTATCATTATTAGTATGATCAACCAACTAGGGTCTATAGTTACACTTGATCTTTCTCCTTTTTTCCGTTACAATCGGGTTTATACATGATATGCACATCCGATCAGTGATGGGTTTTGTATTTACGACAGTATCGCCTGCACAAACAATTAGTTAGCCACACATCGGGTGCCAATGTCGAGAAGATTGCACGGTGATATGACATAAGTATCACAACAACTACAATTGTACAATTACAATGTGGCTACGGATCATACTGGCTTACGTGTGAGGTATACACTTAAAATGACTTTAGATATTAACAACACAGTTCACACTGTTTAATCGGGAAAGGGCAGAAACTATGCTCTCAGGTGGCGGTTTATCGAATTGTTGATAAATATGAGAGTCGCTCTGTAACAAAATAAGTCGAAAATAACGGTTTTCGAAGAATCAGAAAATGGTTACATCGATGAGGAGCTCAGAGATTTGGGAACTCAGTAAGGCAAGCAGCTGCCACCGTTTTGCCTGTCTTGACATGTCAGAAATCTACTTTCAAGCTCTGCGCTAACCTTTCTTCGGCTGAATGAACCTCTTATACAGGATTTCTACAGTTTATCATTTCCAGCTGCTTTAGCTTATCTTAACCCACTCTACATATACCCACTGATTTTCAAGTAAGTTTCCTTTTTAAGTTTTGGTGTAGTCATGCAGAGAAATTTTTACTGTTTATCTTAATGTTAATCTTTAATGAATAACTGCGGATGGGTTAACTCCTACCGTTAGCACAAATAATGCCGCTTTAGACATACAATAGGGGCAATCTCTTCTTGGCTCAATGAAGAGTTAAGCGCTATACCGAGACTTCAATAATAATAAAAAAAAATTAACGCTTTCCCTCGCCTTACGTGCAGGATTTTATCAGTGAGTGTTTGCCTCGGCCGACTACATTCTCCAAGGTAAAGCCGAGTGTGAGAGATACAGATCATGCACACGACCCACTGGAGACAAAAGTGTGTATTGCAAGGTCTGCATGCTGTATGTGGAGTGTGACTGGTCCAAAAAAAAGTATAAAACAAACAAAAAAAATGTCCCCATAGGCAGGTCTGTACAAAGTTCTTCAGTCACAGCAGCTTAACAGTATTTCAGTTGTTGACTGATGAAATCGTATAGCCTCAGTATTGGCTCCATTGTTAAAATGGGAAACGCGTGGAGTCAGCGGTATTAAATGGCTGGTGGAGTGAATTTTCTCAACAAGCGCATTCAGTCCATCTTTCTTCTCTGTCTAACACTGTGTTGTTCTTCATTCACTGTGCTCAGCTCTGAGCTGCATAATGTAGGTAGTCACAGTATGTAACCTGCATTAAACGCTGGTCAGTTTGCTCACTAAACTGGCAAGACAGGCTGTTGGCAGTACAGCTGTACCTAGTAACAATATTGTCTGCGTTCACATGATTTAAGTCCGGACGGTACGCGTAGACGGTTCTGCGCCGTATCAACCAGTCAGACGTGTAAGGCCTCCTATAAACAAAGCCTTCTTCCTCGTTTCGCCTCGCTCCTTTCTCCGCAGTGAGTTTGACGGGAAGTAAAGCAGCGGTGAAAATTTATCTCCAGCACAACCGCAGCCATTTCATGTCAAACCTCCAGTTCGACACCTTAAGCCACACATGAACACGGTCTAATACTTCATCGGTTCTGTCGTCCCCTTGATACTCGTACCAGGCATATTTCAAGGGTGATATAACCAGCGCTCGTCAGCCTGACGCTTTCCCTCTCGCTGATCAGCAGATGTCGGGATAAACTGTGTAGAAAAAGCCTTATACACGCTGCTTCCTTGTTCCCGGGCCTGCCAGGCGCTATCGTAACCGCTTTGCTCGGAGTGGTGTAGGGTCCGGGAACTAGGATATTTCCTCACTGGAGCATCGCGTCACCGACTAGCAGCGCCACCACACAGGAATGCACGAAACTATTGACAGACCACCGGGTGTCCTGTTCAGTGGAGCCGTGCCCTGGTTAAGATCCTGTTAAGACATTTATAAATTTATCATCTAACTACAAACGAAAATAAATAAATGATACAAATACATTTCAGCCGGAGTTTTGTGTCCAGGGTAATGAACCATGCATGTAGTTGACGGAGGAATGTATAACTAGGAACTCTCAACCTGAATGCATTACCATGCTTACATTATACGGGTGTTTGAAACTGGCATTTCATCTCGGTGTGAGCACTGCACATTCACAGCAATCGGAAAAACATCTGTGAGCCTAATTGGGTTATTAGTGTGAGAAAGCATGTTCGCTTTGCTGACATTTTGATAGGCTTGGAGCATGTGAACGACTGTTTATATACAATAAAAGGAAAATTATTTGAAACAGCAGATATCCAAATTAAGGGTTCCTTAATTGTCAGTTACGTATCTTTGATTCTCAAGGATCTTTGAATGTCATTTGGAAGATAATAGGAGTACAATTGGAATAATGCATACAGTTAATAAACTATGAAAAAAAAATTCTCATTTATTATACACCACACGTTTTCATGTCGATACTATAACATTTTAATCAAGGGATGAACATGCGTAAAATGGGAGTTAGTTATACATGTAGATAGATTCTTATTAATTATACACGATATTTATATTCACTGTTTTGACAGCACTGCCTGATGTTAATCACCCGTGATCAATATCGACATCGAGACGCCGTTCAGGATAAATGAAAAAGTCGTTATAGGACCCTATATCCACGTGTGTATATAGTTTGCCAATACACCCATGATGCTAATCACTTCATAATCGTTCTTGCGAGTATCGGGAGGTAGGGAATACAACAATCATTCAGAAGTTGTTGTCATAAGCAATTGCAGGCCTTGATCGTTCCTATCTATATCAGCTTAAATTTAGATCGAGAGATTTGCTGAGATGATTGTTTCTCATGCATGTTTCGGTAATGTAGCATGTTCAAATCTCTATAGGCTACATAAAGCATAATTTGCATAATAATCAGCTTCATTTGCCTATCGATCTCTGCATAGAGCTAATGAAAGCTGCCATATATAAAGTCATGCCTATATATAACATTACGTAATATTATCTAAACCCACATCAGTGATATGTAGCATGGAGGACTGAGAAGGGAAACATGCTGTTTCCTTTTTTCTTCTTTTTTGCTTTTTTTTTTCTTCTTAAGCCTAGTGGCAATGTGGCGTTTGTTTGTGAACACTGTGGTAAAGGGCCAATCTGTGGTTTGGGCGCGGGTGTTTCTCTACAATGGCTAAACCCCCAGCTGTCGTTTTGTGATACCTGAGGCGGATCATTGTGGGACACACTCGATCTGCAATCGGCCATTGTATATACCATACCCGGGTCAGTCGTCACACTGATGTCATTTCTGTTGACTGAAGATCTGAGTCGCCCTGCATGTCATTTGGCGCCACTATTCCGCGCATTGGCGACTTCGAAGCAGGGGGAGGGTAGGGGGTATTGACCACTGTTCTGTTGTAACAGTTCCGGACTTATTTCAGTACTACGTTATTCCAGTTTTACCCACATAACAAAGGCAGGGAGGCACATTTGACTACACAGGCGTGGATTTCTTCATGTATGTAAGGTATCTTCAGATAGGTCTACTTCACTTTCACTTCACCATCCTTTCACATTCCACTGGATACAATCTGTTTTTGCTTGTTTCAGATATTAATAGCATTTTCTCACAAAGTTGGCAGATATGAGTGTGTATGTAAATTACGATACTCTGATATTGAGCCAAGTGGGGATGAAAGGGTTATATACCTGATAACGTGTTTAGCAAACAGTGACATGTAGTCTGTAGACAAGGAATGAATGCTTATTGTTTAACGCCCTACTCAAGAATATTTCACTTATACGAAGGCGGTGTCTCCTTGGTGCAGGACGGATTTCCACCGTATCTTTTGTCTGGTGCTGCCTCACCGAGACGACTTGCCGAAGACACCCAAGTCCCCTCACCCAGTCACATTATACTGACACCGGGCCGACCAGTCCACCCTATATCCTCTTATTGCTGAACGCCTAGCGAGGAAGCAGGATGTACCATTTTTTAAAGTCTTTGGTATGACCCGACCCAGGTTTAAACCCAGATCTCCCCATCCGAAATGTATATAAGGAGAGTGTGCCCTTGAATTCACACCTTTCGCCAGTAAAAATATATTCTCTGATCGTTGCCAACGTAGAAAGGTGATTGATATCCTCAGTTCTGAATAAAGTTTTCTGTGATGCCAATTAATATTATAAATCTGTGCTTGTTAAAAATCGTCATGCGCATGTGATGTAAGTTACGAACGCGTGCTTTCAAGATAGGTTATTTGACCAATAAAAACAGTCAAAATATATGGATATACATTAATTTGGTCAGCTGTCTCTACATTTAAGCATATCACAAATTTGCACGTCTTGTTTACGGGACTAATCAACTTGGTACTCTCGTCGACAGCTGTATGGCCGGGTTGTCAACAAAATGACATACACGTGTGATATTTTTCACGTGTCTCTTCCGTCATTACAAAGAAAAAAAAAACACCGATGTAGCCTTTCTTGTCAATTTTCTCTGCTTAAATGTATGAAGGCCCTAATTTAAATTTAGCTTGTACATGTTCAGACAGTTATTGCCACCGCTGTGTGTGTGTGTGTTTGGTTTGAGCTGTTCCAATTATATCACTAACCAAGATTCCCCGAGCAAACCACTTGGGTCACGTGATGTTATTTTACCGGAAGTTGTGGATCGATCAAATTCGTTGTCGTCGGCGGTGACTTTCTTTACACAGATATAGTTTGTGCTCAGCTGTATCAGTGTCAGTACTTCTATGTAAGAGCATCTCAAGCTTTATTGCTGCTTTTCCCAGCAAGATGTTTTAATATGTCTCTTTGTAATTTGTTGCACTATGACAGCAGTGAATGTGTGACGACATTTGGCAACCCAATAATGAAACTTGAAGGTTAGGGTCAGTAAAGAACTATATCATGATAGAGGGAGAGCTACAGGGAGAGAGCGGTGTGCGAATAACCCGAATTTGCATTGCGCAGTGTCGACGTAACACTAGTTTGGACGAGATTAGTTGCCATAGTGTACCTCTCGCTTTTTCGAGTGGCGCATAGGCATAAGTTACTCTCTGTTTCGTGTTCTAAAATGTCGCTCTTCTTATTAAGGTCTTTTATCGATAAATATCTTAAAAAATAAGCCATGCAACCATCCAGAAGTTGCATAGAAAATCACCGGCGTGTATACGGACTTCCCTGTACCAAAAAAATCCCACTCACGAACTCGTTTTTTCTCTATGTTGCTTTTTTTTTTGACCATATTTCACATAGGTAGTAGCAGCGCACACTAGGTCATGTGACTTAAGCTCTCCGGTTGTTGTCGTGAGAGGTCAACAGCTCACACATGTAAACAAACAAATAAGGGTTGACAAACTGTATCAGTTGTGGATTACTTTCCCTAACAGACCAGCAGGAGTGAGTTGATAACAGATCGTATAATTATCGCCCAAATATGAGACAGATGTACAAATGAGATGGCTGAGGTCACAACCTTAATGCTGGCCGCCGTCCTATAAATGTAATGTTCTTCAGTACGGTGTCAAACACGAATGAAATAAATAGATCAATCGATTGATTATGTAAACAGTTTGGTATAAACTTAATCAAGTCTTGCCTGGCTGGCAGAATGCATGGTCTGCGGGAGACCACAAATCATTGGTATTCAAAGTTATCACTAATTTCAGGTAGAATTTGGCAGAAGGTTTTTCCGTCTGTGCGACTCCAATCTTTTTGAAACGTGAACATATTTTTTTGTGTTTTCTGCAGGAGAGATGACAAAGAGGCCCTAATATGTGATCTAATATCTTCCATATTCTCCCAAAATGCTGAGTCATTTTGCAAAACCCGCTTGCCTTCTTAGTCACAGAGCCTCTTGTGCTCGGCCTGAGTTACTACAGCTGACTAAACATGGCCCCCTGGGGACCCATACCTCAAACGTGCACACTAGGGCCAGCCTTGGGGTTGGGGTCAAACTGCAGGACCCCGTGGCAGACTGTTATGCAATGCTGAATCTGCGAGAAGGATGTAATGCCGCTCAGCTAAAGGATGCTTACATCCGCATGGCCAAAGTCTATCACCCAGATAGTGGCTCTGCAAACGCGGATCCGGCCAAATTTTCTAAGCTTCAAGAAGCGTACAGGACATTAAAGGTATGTGCTGAGTTTGTGTAATGGAGCTTTTTGTTTCATACTCTGCGGATGTACGTGCGAAGGTAGGCCAGGATCCTGCCGATGGTCATTGGTTTCCCGCGGACTTTGCCATCTTTCCTCCCACCATAATGCTGGCCGCCATCGTATAAGTGAAATATTCTTGAGCACAACGTAAAACACCAATCAAATAAGTAGATAAATTTATTTCATACATTATTTAACAGTATGTTGAGAAATTTCACCTTATCAACATATCAACAATTGAGACGTGATTGAACTTTTAACATTCAATAATTTAACAATATACTTAAAAATTTCACTGCACATTAGAACAATCAAAACATAATGAGTATGTTGAGAAAGTCAACAATTTAACAGTATTTTGGGAAAGTTTACCCAGTTTTGGTTTATTAGTTGAGTAAATTTAAAAGCACTTTACCCACTCCTTCTCTCCTAAGAAAGAAAATATTGTGAAACAAAGGGAAAAAACAAAGGTGAAGAACTGCATGTAAGGAACTGTGCATCTTCTGGTTGATATTCTACATGCAGTGGTTGCTTTTCAGCAGCTGTGGTTTGAAACCCCCATGATTAGTAGGGGAGGGTTTGTGAAATACTCTGCTTTGCAAAGTAAATCATATTACCTTGCAATCAGTTATGGCACTTGCACTACACATGTTTTCACCTCTCTGCAGTGTCCCAAGCACTTATTTATAGCTTTTCCTGTTATATCAGGCATCAAAGTTAACAGCAAAACGTCTTCAGCCAATGGGACCATTGTCCTTTGAAACCTAGAGGTCCTCCTCAAAATTAGCTGCTTCTTCAGAAAAATAAAGGAAAACTTAATTTTGGACAAGCCATGTTATTTCACATCAGTACATGCGACTGCAAAACAAAGAAGTTTTCCCTTATAATTATATGTTGTTCCCTTGTGTTTGTTAGGAGAGACTGGTCGAAGCAGGAGAAGGTACGGATGTAGAAATGGAAGAACCAGAGATTGTTTTTGACATTCGCCATACAGCCCCGCAGCACAGACAGTACCTCAACTTTGAGGTCAGTCTAGGAGTTTCCTTTCAGACAGCTACATGCGTCAAAGTCTAACCTTTGACGAAGACCACTTGTCTTCCAGGAGTATGGAACCACCTTGGAGACTTGATGGTTAGAGAGCCCGCCTCGGTAGATCAGGGATCAAACCCGGGTCAGGTCACACCAGAGGCTTTAAAAAGCACTGGTTGCTGCCTTGCTTTGCGCTCAGTACTGAGAGATAAGAACAAGGAAATAAGATTGGTCAGCCAGGTGTTAGTATAATGATTGGGTTAGATGTCATGTCTGGTGTCTTCGGCATGATGCTCAAGTGGCAGCATAACTTTGTTGACATGGACTGGGCTTGCCACAAGAAGACACAATATATATATATATATATATATATATACATGCTAAGGACTCCTCATCATCATAAGACTGAAAAAGCATTTAGCATGACGTTAAACTCAAGCACACACTCACAAAACCCAACAGTATGGTGTGCAAGTGTTTCCTCGCGTGTGGGAAAGTTTGTTGTTTACTTCCCCCAATATAGATTTGGGCATCGCCTGGGCAATCTGATATGTCGTGCATAAGCTTGTGAAAGCTATTCCAGGTATGAGAAAAGTAAACTGAATACTTGAACAGAACTTAAAAAGCTGCTTTGGTGTCAAAACGTCTGTGTCTTAAAAGCAAGCTGAATTGATAAAGACTGGGATAGCCTGAATTGCTTTCCTAAATTAAAGCCGATACTGTACGTTTCGTCAGTATACGGAAACAAAATATTTCTCTCGCTTCTACTTTGCCTGGTGTGACGTCAGCCACAAACACAGGACGTCATCATTTGCTGACATGTATACACATGTCGCTGCGCGCTCAAACGCTTTTGACGACATCCCAGCAAAAATGCCTTCCTCAACGTCACATCTGCCTAATTTGACGTCATACAAGGAATTTTATCATGTCACATCAGGAAAATTTACGGATACAGGCGAAGATTTTGTTTTTCAAGGAATCTTCAGTGATATGGGTTAAATAGTGTTCTTCATCAAAATCCTTTGGAAACATGGAAACAGGCTTACTCTGTAGGATTTCTTTCATATCACCGCAATATTTCCATGCAGTTTGTATTCTGACCAGAGTGGCATTTTAAACCATCTGCCAAATGGTTCATAAATAATTTGAGTGTGATGTATTGTTTGAAAGGTGTAACCAAGGTGGTAAAAAAAGCTGTCTCTGTAGTAATGTCAGTGTGACGCATTGTTTGAAGGGTGTAACCGAGGTAGTATCAATAGCTGTCTCTGTGGTAATTTCAGTGTGACGCATTGTTTGAAAGGTGTAACCGAGGTGGTATCAAAAGCTGTCTCTGTGGTAATTTCAGTGTGACGCATTGTTTGAAAGGTGTAACCGAGGTGGTATCAATAACTGTCTCTGTGGTAATTTCAATAGAAGTGATTGCAGTATGTGTCAGATATGAACACATTCCTGGTGTGTCATTGAATAAAGTATGTTGGACATCAAGTATACGTAAGGCAGTGTTGGTGGAATGATGTCATAAGTGATTTACAGCTTAGTGGCATTCTGAAACAGCTGGAATTTTTTTTTGTCCAAGACTTGCCAAAGGTGTATTTATGCCATGCAAAGTGGTTGTAATTTAGCCAAGAAGCATTCCAGATTATCTTGATTGTTATTGTTTAATTCTTCTTTGAAAAAGCCAAGTCTTTCAGACTGGAGCAGTATTTTATTGTTCATGCCCAGCCCATTATACTCTCCCTACAGGTATGCTTTATATATGTATATCTCATTTGGGAAAGATAATCAGTTACTTGCCAAAGGCTGGTGGTTTTCACCAGGTACTCCAGTTTCCTCCACCCGGAAAGCTGCCTGCCATAATAGTGGTGAGAAACGCTTGAGTGTCATGGCCGTAATCAGCAGTCGGGGGACCTCCGTGTCTCAGTCGGTCACAATGACCCGAAGCCTCCCATCAATATGGTTGCTGTGAGTTCAAGACCAGCTCATGCTGGCTTCCTCTCCGGGAAGGTCTGCCAGCAACCTGCGGATGATCGTGGGTTTCCCTTGGGCTCTGCCCGGTTTCCTCCCACCATAATACTGGCCGCCGCAGTATAAGTGAAATATTCTTGAGTACAGCATAAAACACCAATCAAATAAATAAATAAATAAATAAATTAATCAGCAATCAAGGTGATAACCTATGTTTTATCCCGTCCAGGGTATAGGGTTTGGCACCCCCACACAAAGAATGAAACAGTATCAGCATCACCGCGTTGCCAAGGCGACAGAAAGCGTCAGCGACCTGCGTATTCAGAAGATTGCCGTCCAGTATGAGGACGCCTTAGTGGTGAAGGACAAACAGACCATGAAAACGCACAAGACACAGTGAGTGCTCACATTACATGTAGCTCAGCATGGATGAAGATTGTGTCAGCTTATGTCAGATTTATGGACCTACTGTATATATTTCACCTAAAGTTTATCTTTTCTCAAGCGACACATACCGAGTGCTTCTGATTGATTCATCCCATTTTAAAAGTTCGATTAAGTTTGAATGAGAATAACTTCAGTTTTGGCATGAAAATTATCATTTTAATTCACTTTGAGTTGCTGTGACATGTACAGAGGGATATCTAGTTTTACCCAGCTTTTGAAACTAGAGTGTCAAATTTGCCTAGTTTCTCACAATTTTTGTCCCAACAAGTTTAATTGCATCACCATAGCAAGTATTTTTGATGTTTTGTGACTGTTTGAGGAATTTCAGGGACTGCCCAGTGGAGATATTATAGTGACATATTATTGACTTTTTCAGGAATTTCATGGACCGCCTGGTTGAGGATTTGATCAAGGAGTCCATGGAGAAGGGAGACTTTCAGGATCTGCCCGGGACGGGCAAACCACTGGAGGACAAGGCTGACAGAAACCCCTTTGTGGACTACACCACCCACAACCTCAACAAGATCCTCATCAATGACGGCTTCGCTCCCGAGTGGATTGCCCTGGAGAGAGAAATCAGGTGAGATGTTGCCATATCACTGCCGGCGTAAAGCTTCTCGGAGAAGACACATGCAGTATACCTGCAGAATATGGATGTAGTTAAAGAGACTATACCGGAGAGTGCAGCTCATGCGGGCCTCTCCAGCCATACCTCGTAAGGTCTGCCAACAACCTCTGGATAATTATGGCTTTCCCTCGGACTCTGCTGGGTTTCCTCCCACGGTAATGCAGGCTGCCTTTCAATGAGTGAAATACTCCTGAGTACCATATGGTGTAAAACACCAATCAAATAAATCAGAAAAATATACTGTATCACAAATTTTTAGTTTAATGAATTCAAGCTGAACCTTCTGTATTTTTCCTCCAAAAGCCAACTCATGCACTTTCAGAAAATGTCACCCACTGTACATTGTGATTTTCTGTTGTTTTAAGCAATAATTCATTTTCCAAATAACTTCATCTGGGCCCGAACTATGAAAATTAACATAGGAATGAAAAGTATTGAGCATTAACATGTACAGATATAGAAGGCCGCTCGGCAAACTGTGCAAAATAGACACTTTCATTTCATTCCATTCTCAGCGCATGCATTTGTGACCTGATGTCACAGAAAAATGTAACATTGGAGCCAATGTTAGCGTCATCCAGTGGACATTTTGCAACAATATTTTCATCGTGTGTTTTTGAGTGACAGTTCGGAAAATGGGCCACCCTAAAGTTGAATATTTTTTCCAACCCAATTTGTCTTCATTATCTTATATTTAAGACTGCACCATGCAAAGCTACTTTATTAATTCAAGGCAGGTAGAAATCACAATATAGAAATTCTCCAATAGTGTCCTTAAAGGAGAAAACTTGGAAGTATTGAGCAATTTGTGGTGGAAGAGTATGGATTGAAGATTTAAAAACAACCATCATTATTTTTTTTTTGAGATTTTTTTGGTTCTGAGACAACCAGTTTTAAGGTAGTCAAAACACATACTCAATCGGGAATAATAAATACCTCCATTGAAAAGGGGATGTGACTGTGAAAATAATTTTGATCAATCAGAGTGTAGGGTTATGTAAACCCGGTAAGTGGATGTTACATGAATCGAGCCCTTAAATCATTACCGTTCTATCTTTTGAATGTAAACAATACTACTCACGTAGGCCTTACGGATGCGAATTCAAAACGATTATGGACGGTTGGCTGCTGCCCCTTGTTTTGTTTGTGCACAGACAAGAACAAAGAGCTGGCAGGATGCCTGAGTGTGCTGATTTTGGCTGCACAAACAGCAGGTCAAATACGGACGGGCTTGATATTGGTGGAGAGCAAAGGGCCTGGTTCACGTCAATCAATTAGCAATGAGTCGGTGAAATGTCGGCATCTTCTGACAGCTATATGAGCTTATGGCGATGAGGCGTATGTTACTTACAGAGAGTCTAAAAAATTATTAGATGTTTTTTTTATATCTTCAAACCTTACTCTTTTCACTACAATTTACATTATACTTGCCCGGTCTTCTTGAAGCATCTATCAAATAAAGAAACATTGAAAATATTGAGGTATGTGTGATTGGTCCCGTGCCATAATACCACATATACCACTCAACCAATCAGAATCACAGAATGTATCAAATGTACGAAACTTACGCACAAAACAGGCAGGTTTTCAAAGTTGATAACAAGTGAACCTTCTGATACTGTATTTTCAAAATGGAACAATATTTGGATGCGTTATTGCACCAAAGCAAACTGACCTGAGTGGAATATGTGATTTCAAAGGTCTTCTTTGCAAACAAGTACGTGTTAGATGTTGGCTAACTGGGCATGACAAGGACAAGAAACAACTCACTGATTACCCGTTGTGTTGCTGAAAAGGCGTCATGTAGCCTGGGTTACTTTCGTGTGTATGGCAGAGAGCTGCAGCTCCAAATGCTGCTATTACACTTGTACCTCACAGGTAGACTCTTGGTTTCAATTAGTTATTGCACATGATGTTTCGCAAAACATGACATAAAGGGGTCACGAGCTGGTGTAGAATGCGCCAGTAGCAAATGATCTTGTGCGTTTATTCTGAACAGTTATTTCCCTGCGTCCGCTGTCTAAGGTCCACTTGCTGATAAAATAAACAGTCAGATGATGGCTTTCTTACCTTGCGACGATGAACAAGTCCAGCAATTTAGGGCTTCAGCTGAACAGGTCACTTCTTTTTTTCCACTTTCTTTCAGTATAATAAAACATATAGAGCACGTCATGGTATGGTAGAGCAGAATTTGTGAGCTCTTGACATGTGACGTCCAATTTGTGCTCTGCACTCGTTCTCTCAAGCTGACAAATTCTGCTATACCACCCCATCTGTATATTGTTTGTGATGGCGATTTCGGTTTATTATGTACACTGAAAAATGAGTTTGTTTCTTTATCAGGCAAGAGATACGACAGTGTCGAGAGACTTTGGCAAAAGAGAGAAATTACTTAGGCTTGCCTCCCTTGTCGGGGCAAAATCACAATCGCTGGGTGCACCATGCAAACAACTTTCGACGGTCCATCGACGACATCAATGCAAAGATACACAAGTACAACATGGTTGTGCCTTTTCTACAGAAACAAATGGTCGAGTATAAAAAGGAAAAGGAAATTCAAGTCATTTTTGAAAACTGGGAAAAGTTTCTTCCAAAAGTCATGGAGGAGGAAATGCCAAGATCAACTATTTACAGCTATCCTTCTGCCAAAAATGAGAAAATAAACTGGGTAGATGTTTGGAAGAATATTAAGGCAATGTTTTCGGCATGATCTTAGATGTGTGGGTTGGTGCATACATTTGTAATTATTAAAGAGCCTGGCATTTCTCCACTTGAATAGACCAATATATTGTGTTTGACCAATTAGTGCATGGTCAAATGATCATGCAGGATTGAAGTAAAGGTTGACAAAATGGCTCAAATTGAAGAGTCAGTAACTTTGTATTACATGAGTTACTGTTGTATTTTTATGAACCTGAATTATGATTGTTTTCTTATCAAAGGCATATGGAAGTGCTGTGTTGCATTGAAGTTTTATTGATTCAGGCATTCTGAAGTATGGCATAACACACCATTCAAACAAATGAGTAAATACTGATTTAGGCATAAGGAAGAGCTGTGTTGCGTTGTTAAAACTTGTCTTAATTTGTCTTAATGAAAAGCAGAAGGTTTATGTTAATGATGTAGAAAGTTTGTATTAATTTCTCATTCCATGTTGAACATGCTGATATTCAACCCAGGACCCAGTTAGCGTCTGAGCCAGTAGCAATATCTAGTGTACCTTAGGCTCATTCAGTATTCTTGAGTCTCAACACCAATCAAATAAAGTGAAGTTCATTGCGGGGTCCATGTGGCCAAGGGAGTAAGTGAGTTAAATGCGGTCGCAGTTTGTTCGAGTCCAGCTCACGCTCTCTTCCTCTCCGGTCTGCCAGCAACCTGTGGGTGGTAGTGAGTTTCCCGGGGCTCTGCCCGGTTTCCTCCCACCACAATGCTGGCCCCTGTCTTATAAGTGAAATATTCTAGAGAGCACCGTAAAACACCAGTGAAATAAATAAAATAAATTCAGCTCGGTGCTACAATTGTGAAAGTCTGTATGGTTTCAGATTTATACGTACATGTACGTAGTCGTCAACTGCCGTATGTACCGAAGTGACCATTGCTTCGTGTGTCAGTGCAAACTTCGATGCTGACAAATGTTGTACATGGACCAAATCATCTTCAAACCTAACTCTGTACACGGATGTACAAACTGGTGTGTGATTCAGTTAGAAGTTGAATTACGGTTCGAGGTGTGATCATACAATGTATTGTAATAGGCATGCGCTATTCTGCAAAGCAATGCTCATGAAGTCTTGTACATGTACTTTGTGCTTTGCGCCAATGAAGAAAAAACAGCTGTACAAAATGTGTAATTTTTGGAAGATTTGAGTAATGTTTTTCAGGAGTGTATACAGCTGTTCCGTCAGAAGGATGCCTCTTTGACAGCATGGTTATGGCCCTTTAAGTGATTATTCCTGTTTGTTAGTGGTTTATGAAATTGTAGGGTTGATAAGGCTCAGTGTGGTTGCGCCCCTATACCTGTTTGTTGTGTATGCTAGATGTGTTAGATGAAATTGTAGGGTTGATTATCTCCCTTGGTTACTGTCTGTGATATTATTAAAGATTGAATATTACACTGGCTTTGGTGTTCATTGCTTTGAAGCTCTTCTCAGAAATTTACAAGTAGTTTATCAGTGTCAACCGAGTAGCTCACTGAAGAAGTAAGGTATACAACTCCTTGCCTCTAGGCACATTGGGTGCAGGTTCAATTCCGCCCTTGGACAGTGGGTTCGTAGCTTCACCCTGATCCCCCTGTTCATTGGGGCTTTCAGGTTTGGAACTTTTCTAGGGTCCTTATTGTGTAAGTGAAAAGGTATTCGAGAATGCTGTCAAACAACTATCAATAAGCAAGGTTAATTAATCAATTTGGTTTAATATAGAGCATGACGTTATGTTTTCACAAACTAGGTCGTTATTTACAGGCTTGAATTTATAAATTTATTTGATTTGTGTTTTCTAGAATATTTCACATATGCGACGGTGACCAGCATGATGGTGGTAGGAAACCAGGCAGAGCGAGGGGGAAAACCCACAACCACACCGTCCCACCATGTTTTCAAACCTAAATATAGGGTGTATGTCCTGTTAGATAAACATGATTTATCACATAACAGACCTAGTTTTCATTCATGCCAGCCCCTGATAGATTTTCATGTTACCATAGGATAATAATACTTTTGAAAAATTTGATTGCCTGAGAGCGCGCAGAACACAAAATCCAGTAAACACGTTACGTCACGTGAACCAACATGCGCTTTTTTTTACTACGAGAGAGCGTTGCCCAAACTGATAAACTGGGGAAAGAAACTTTCAAGAAAAAGCCGTCGGTGAACTATTACACCCTTATGCATGCCATAATTTACTACTCGACCGGGCCCGCATGACGAGAGGTGAGCAATATTCCAGTTTCAGTTTGTCTGGAAATGATCAGACCACAGTTTCTTCTGTTTGTTTGTTGGTTTTTTGGCACAGGATTTTTGTCCTTCAAGCAGCTTCTTTAGCAGCAAACACAACGTCCTTGTCTTACTTTAGGCGGTCAGTTGCACGATTAAAATTAGAGGTCCTCAGTGCTGAGACGGCGATTATACATCCACTGTTATGTAACAAACGTCTCACTGACCATATAAAATTATAAGCAAAGTTCCGTAAACATCTCCGATTTCTTCCGTGAACTGACAACCTTCTTTAATACCCGAGCCAAAAAATGCAAATTTCAGGCCACAAGAAAGTCATTTCCATTAATAATTACAGTCGCAGAAACAGCTACCAGCACAAAGTGTTGTCAGTAAGTGAATCCGAATTCTCCGTCAACTTTCGCGACAAAAATTAAAGCCAAGCTCTCTGTCCCGTAAATCCAGGTCAAATCTGCACAGATCACCCCTTCCAACTTAAAATCCAGATATTGAAAACAGTCCCATGCAATACACGTGCACGGCGGAATTCACAAAATCTTCTTTCTGACGAACAGTTTCAATCAACCGTGAGTCACACGTGACTGCAATTTTTTCAGTGCAAAGTGGTTTCCCGGGAGATTTGAATAATACTTCTCATTCGTCATTTAAAATGATTCTTTTTGTAACAGCCTTACATACCATTGACTTTTATTACACACATAAAATATATTCCTTACACGCATTAAAATTTTTCACTGATCTATTTTAACTGTTACTGGGGCAACTGTTCTCTGTTGAAGTAGTGAAGCGGGGCATGCACGTAAAATTCTGCCGTAAAAATTTATCCAGAAGTCAGGTGATTTTTTGTGGTTTTCTCGTAAATTTCCCGATCCAGATATGTGATAAACAGAATCTCAGACTTGTGGTCATCGCATATTATAGTTACGAAACCCGTTGATTAAATTTTGTGTTTGTTGCTGGGTAAAACTCACAACAAAACCCAAGTTTTACTGAACGAGTTTCATTACGTTCAAGTGCTACGACCACGTGTGAGATCCTCTATGTATTTGAAACAGGATGCAAAGTACAGGTATCCTGGAATAACAGAACTGTCTAGATCATCATTTGTTTATTTACTGACATTCTCCGGAATATTTCACTTACATGAGGGCGGCCAGCATTAAGCTGGGAAACCTAGCCGAGCACCGGGGAAACCCACCACAATGTGCAGGTAGCTGGCAGACCATCCCACGCATGATTGTAGATGAAAGTGCCCTGGGCCGGACCTGAACTCTCAACGATGGCAGAGGTAAAAGGCCCCCGAGGCCGGTTCCACAAAGCTATTTCTCACTTAAGTCGAAATTTAGAACATCATCATTGTTTTTAGTTCGACATTGGATGTTGAAATTTTGACACATACGTCTGATTACAATATGGATGGAGTGGTCAATATGTTGAATTTCTAGAGCCAAAGAATAAGTCCTAAAATTGTATTTAAAATTTAACATATGTCAGATATGGCTTTGTGGAATGGGAACATGAGTCACTGTTCTGCGCTATCACACTAACAACTTGGCCACTACTTATGTACATGTACAATGTAGTGACTATCTTTTAGAGATTCACGTATAATGAAATTGCACCGAATAAAAGTCAGAATTAAAAATCTTTGATGATATTGATGGGACAAGGCAGAAACTCAACCAGAGGTATGAAGCAATAAAGACTATAATTTTACATACACCACTGGTAATATTTACAGGTCAACGTAAACAATAGACTACACAACAGTCAGTTGTACACTCATTATAGCAGCTACGCTTGTACTTACATATTGAACAACTTTTACCTTTTATATAGCGAGACATGAACATATATGGCCATGCAAATTTGGCACCAGTTAGCCATACGGTAAATGGAGAACAATTTCTAGCTGGAATCATGATACAATTACTGGGTATATTTGAGCTGTGCACAACACTTGGTCAGCCAGATACCAGTAAAAATATTAAACAGCTCAAGATCTTCAGAAACCCATTAATCTCATCTGTAATTACACATACTCAGGCCCGAAAGAATGACAAAGTCTTGCTTTGAAAAATCACACTCTACGTGTAGAAAAGTAACACTAGTGTACATATATAAAGCCTACAGCATAGAGAGAAAAACCAGAGCACCAACGACAATGATTGTTGGCAACTGATCCGTGTTTCTTGTGAAACCCGGCCTCAGTTAGGGAAGGTGTACATGTGCATATATCTAGAAGCACTCATGAAAACATGTAGATCGTATTTTGAAGTAGAACATCCTAGAGAACAACGTTAAACAACAATGAAATAAATAAATACATGTTACATGTACTTGGCAGAGTCCAGTAGGATGTATTTACATGTACACTGTATTCTGAAGTGAAACTTTCTAGGGAACAACATTACACATAAAGGTTACATTTACTTTGTAGAGTTCAGTAGGGTGTAAATACACTGGTGAGAGACTGGTGTAAATACATGTACATTGTATTTATGAACATGTACTGTACACCAAATCCCTGTTCATTTCACATGTTGCATCCTAATGATCAATGTTAGTCCACTTCTCACTCGTGAGCTACAAACAACACAGGCATCTCCCACAGACACAACTGCCATTAGTAGAAACTGTGTCAGTGTGGCGTTAAGGCATAATCACTCATTCGTTCCCAGAGCTGTGTGGTGGAAGCAGTTCTAGTCCTCACTGAAATTCCGTTAGTTGGGTACTGGGATGAGACTGGTATGTTATACATACATGTAAAATGCAAGACTACCATACTTTTAAACAATTTACCTCTATTCTCTATGGCACTATGCTACACATTGAAGAAAGCAAGGCAGGCAAAATAAATACATATAGCATAAACAGAACTTTCATTACGAGCACAAAATTCTGAAATCTGCCCTGATGAGGATGTCATCAGATCACCTGACACAGGGATAATAACACAAGGAGAGACATCAGCACTGTGTACTGGTAGTACTATGTACAGTAACAGTCAGTCACATGTGCAATAAATCACATGCACAGTAACAGTTACACCCATGCATACAGTACTGGATACACCCATGCATACAGTAAAAGTCACATGTACATTAATGGTTACAGTTACACGCACAGTAAAAGTCACATGTGGAGTGAAAGACAGTCTCATATAGAGTAACAGTCACATGTACAGTGTGTAGCAACATGAACAATAAGTCGTGTGAATGGAAATCGTCACGTATACTGTTACAGTCAGTACGATAACAAAAGACTGAAGCAGTACCCACTTAAGCCTATCAGTTCAAGATTGTAGCTAGTGGTACAACAGTTTTTGTGTTGATTTGCCTCGGTCTTCCATTAGGAGGGACAACACACATATAGGAATCCCTCTGGACACCATTATTCCATGAATTACTCTGAACACCATCATGACACTGCCATCAGTGTTCACGGCCTTCAAGCGGCCTGTGATTTCTTTGAGGGACCACTCTCAATGAAGTCTAAAACCTGGAGAGCAGCTTCTGGAATACGAGTTCCTGGAAGAACAAGTTATGTTTACGTAAGAAGAAACATCAAAAGGAAATTCCCCTTGACAAAACACAGTTTTGACCTGAATCTCAACAGTAAGGCAAAAAATACTGTAATTGAGAGAGACGTGCAGACAGGTCGCTCTGAAAGGGTATTTATTTAATCTATTTATTTTTGTTCATTATTTATTTACTGTATATTACATGTATTAGTCTTGTCCTTTGACTGTTGAGCCTTACTCAAGGTGCTAGATTCACTGACCTTGACTTTTGTTGTCAAATGTTCTTACTTATTGTTTCATTTATTTATTTATTTATTTGATTGGTCTTGTATGCCGTACTCAAAAATATTTCACTTACACGACGGCAACCAGCATTATGGTAGGATGAAACCAGGCTTTGCCCGGGTGAAACCCACGACCATCTGCAGGTTGCTGGCAGACCTTCCCACGTACGGCCAGAGAGGAAGCCAGCATGAGCTGGACTTGAACTCACAGCAACAGCATTGGTGGGCGGCTTCGGGTCATTGCGCTGCGATAGCGCGCTAACCAACTGAGCCACAGAGGCCCCTATCTATTGTTTTATTGTTTTTATTTGGTGTCTTAAGCCATACTCAAGAGTATTTCATTTATATGATGGTGGTTAACATTATGGTTGGAGGACACCAAGCAGAACCCGGGTTAAACCCACCACTAACTGGCACACCTTCTCAGATACAGCTGAAGAGCAGGCCATCATGAGCTGGATCTGAACTCAGAGCGACCACCTTGGTGAGAGGTTGCACTAACACACTAACCCCCTCTACCACGGAAGCACCCTCAAATGTTTTTAAAGACCATTTTCTGTCAGCAGCATATGTATCTGATTCCAAAATGCAATACAATGACAACACATGAGCATCTTGTACCAAGAATGTCTCCCACATTATTTATTCCTCTGTTTTTGCTGTTTTATGCTGTTTTGTAAAAATGTTTCGTTTAGATAACAGAGGAGACGTTTATTGGTTGGATACCTGTGACCTTCAGGACAGTGGACTTCTAGCAGCAGCTATACATGTTCAGACATCTTAAGAACAAGGACCTGGTCCCAGGTTCACTTAAGTCTTAACTTCTCGTGTTAATCGCAGACATAAATGAAGACAGTAACTTAAATGCTAATTTCATATTTGCCGTGAAAGCCTAGAACAACTCTTAGCGCTGAAATTTATTCCTTTATTTATTTGATTGGTGTTTTATGCAATACTCAAGAATATTTCACTTATACAACGACGGACAGCATTATGGTGGGAGGAAACCGGGTAGAGCCCGGGGGGAAACCCACAACCATTGGCACCTTAGCACTGAAATAAAAATCCTTAAGGTGAATCACAATGTTAAACAATCAACTGTTTTGAGGACAAAGTTTGACTTCAAGGGGCCCATTTTAAAAACTGGGTGTAAGTTATGTCAAATGTAATTGCAATAACAGCATATACTGTAGATATACGTTGCCATGACAGCTACGTTTAACAAAAGGTTACACCCTCTTTGTAAAACGGGGACAAGGAAGTGCAAACAGCAAATAACCAAACTGGTACTCTAAGGCAAATTTCTATGATTATTTTCTTGAGAAATCACAAAGCAATGGGTTTATGCACGACATATAACTCCGACTGACCTGGTCCAAAGATGGCTGCACAGCCGGCCTGGTAGAGGAAGTCATAATCCTGAGGGGGGATAACTCCTCCTGCTACAACCACAATGTCACTGAAACCAAAAACATTCATTGTATTTACTTGACTGGTGTTTTACGCTGTGCTCGAGAATATTTCATTTACATGATGGCAGCCAGCGTTGTGATGGGCAGAAAACTGGGCAGAGCCTGGGAGAAACCCACCACTATCTGCAACTTGCTGGCAAACCTATAGCTGGACAGGCCAAAAACAGAAGGAACAGTATGATCCTGCTAACAAAGGTCTAACTATTGCAGCAATCCCTTCAATACTTATTCGATTTATTTATTTGCTTGATGTGTTACGCTGTACTCAATAATATTTGACATATATGAAGGCAGTCAGCATTAAGCTAGGAGGAAACAGGGGGAAATCCATGACCAATCATAGGTTGCTGGCAGGAGATTGCATTTCTTGTTAAATAAATATACACATACATTTAAGTATTAAAAAGTAGTGTCTAAAACACGTATATATTATATTTATATATTTATTTGATTGGTGTTTTACGCCGTACTGAAGAATATTTCACTCATACGACGGCGGCCAGCATTATGGTGGGAGGAAACGGGGCAGAGACCGGGAGAAACCTACGACCATCCACAGACAGCTGGCAGACTTTAGGATCCTTTGTATACTCACGATCGCCCATTCTCCTTTAGAGCCTTCACCAGTTCTGGTACGAGAGTTTTGTGTCCCGCCGCCAGAGAGCTGATGCCAACCACATGGACATCCGCATCAATCGCCTGCTGAGCGGCTTCTCTAGGGGTCTAGAAACACAGAGAATTGCATTTACATGCAAGTTATCAAAATTTACACCTGTATGTGGAACCCTAATGCACCAATAATACTGCTAGGCTTTACCTGTATACTGTTTTTATTTGATTATTTATTTGACTGGTGTGTTACACCATACCCCTGAAAATTTCACTTATACGGCGGCAGGCAGTGTTATGGTGGGGGGAAATAAGACAGAGTGCGGTGGAAACGACCATCTGGAGGCTGCTAGCAGACCTACCCAAGTACTGACGCATTCTCCCTTAAAGGCCTACTTGTTGAAGCGACACTGGAAGCAACAATCCCAGCCAGAATCCTATTCATTTTCCCAATTGCTCAAACTCATACTTTACATTTTCTTATACCGAAAGTTTAAAATGGATTTTCTTACAGAGAACAGTGGACCAATGTCCACATCAAATCCAAGGTCAGCAAAACCTGTGGCGATGACCTTGCCACCACGGTCATGACCATCCTGTCCGACCTTGGCCACCAGTATCCGGGGACGACGACCTTCATTCTCAGCAAACTCCTGCAAAAGGTCACGCAAATGCAACATACACAATACAAATATTTTCTAGTGGCTAATTTTTTATTTTTAACTTTAAGTGTGTGGCTGGTAAAAAAGGACGTAAAAGCCTTACAATTATACTTTTGATTCCAAACCTTAAATCTTTGTCATAGGAAATTTAATCGATCTTCAAAAAAAAACTTGAAAATGGTCCTACAATGTGTACGAATTGATTAGACTGAAGCAAAATGCGTAACTTAAAAAAAAAAACTAAATTTTAGGTGAAATACATGTTCACTTTATCAAGTCAGACAGTTCACCTATAGTTACGTTTTCTGCCCTAATCCTTAAGGCAGAAATAACCGATCCACCTGATTTCAGAGATGATATTTATTAATTTAAATATATTATCCAATCAAATAGTAGTTTCCCAAATTGATTGACAGCAAAAGACGAAACAACATGTGTCTGCACATACAGCCTATGGCAGGTAAAATCCTTGAAACAAAAGAACTCTCCACACCTGTAAGGACGGGCATAAACAGGCAGATGCTCACCTGCTGTCATATTAGAAAGTGATGTCAAAATACTTACTGAAGCATTCAATCCTGGAGACAGAATAGGATGAAAGGCAGGCATACCCACTGTGCCTTTGTACTCTGAATTAAACCTCCAGTGGCCACACAGAAGTTAATGTTCTACGTATGATATCATGCTGTACAACACTACGCAAGCCGGACACGGCGTGGTGTCTTCTACTTCATTGGCTCGGTCAACTCTTAAGAGTTCGCCTGCCATGCGTTAAAGAGCTTTCAGTACATTTGACTGACACCTTTGAAATTTACTACATGCATAAATTCTTCGCTAACTCAAGCAGGAAAGTGTCTGATTGGTTTAACGGCTTTTCAAGTTCCAGCTGGGGTGGATTCGCCTAGTCGACTGATCAAGGCAAAAAACGTAGCCATAAATGAGCAGTGATACTCGGAGTGTCTGGCTTGATGTAATGAAGATGGGTGAAATATAGTTTCTGGATATATATCAATGAATATTCATTAACCCCCCCAAAAAAACGCTCCCAGGAACTTCCAGCTTCTCATTTACAACACTGATACACATGTACAATACATTCATGTACATCTTGTATTTGTGCTCAATGTGATACACATACACTGCTGAAGTCACATTCATTCATTCATTCATTCATTCAATCGCTCATTCATTTATTCACATCCGTGTGATGTTTACCTGAACCCTCTTGGTGACAGCCGAAATCTCTTCTGCCTCCCCAAACTCAGACTTGTACGCTCCGCTGACCAGCCGGCTTGTGGCCACGTGACGCCCGAACACCTGACCAAACACAAACAGTTTTTACATCTCTCACTTCCATGATCACAACAAACCAATTTCAGTACATACATTTACACAAATTTCATCGGGAAAGCACCTGATTCTCAGAAGTTTGACACAAACTCACGACAAGCATACTTGTAACAAGCTTCGAGCACTGATCTATTGTTCACCAAGCTTTTCTCAGCTGAGGATTGAGAGATACTTCTGTGGTCTGTGATACAATTATCAGTCTAACAGGATGTTCCATCAGCATTACATATTCATTCTAATGTATATACCACAGACAAACCCGTGCCAGGCAAGCTTACATGTATTTCTCAATATTAGATTGTCTGTACAGAGATTTTAGGTGCATCTTTCCATTACTCATTGTTGTTAGCACTGTAATAATGTGACCAGATAAAAGTGGCACATCAGGTTAATTTTTATACACATAAAAACGCTAAATTCCTGTCACATGGCACCACATACAGTGTACAGTTCCATAACACATCAGGCCATCATTAAAATATACGTATGTTGTGAGTAACCCAACTGACCCTCCAAAAAAGAACCCTACACTAAAGGTTTTATGGGGCTTTAGTTGGAATTTCTTTTTTTTTATTCTTCTCTCCACCTTAATTTCTTCAAAATCATTATCTATTTTATTAGCAAGAATAAAAAAAATATTTCCATACTGACAGACACTAATTTTGTGATAGGGTTGTGTTACGCATAACAAAGAATTTTTTAAGGATGGCCAAAGATCTGACCTTTTCCATGGCATCTGAGATTTCCCCAACAGAACATCTGTTCCTGGCTGCCTCGATGCTCCTCTCCAATAAGTTACCCTCCCCTGATTCAGCCGTGGCCGTGATTGCGTCCAGGGAGGCTTGGGCCTGTGGGGACACGGGGAGAGGCAATGTTCATCATGCATCATGAGACAATAGTACACTGATGGTTTAATGCTGAATGACAGCAGTTGCATTACATATGTACTGTACAGTTACCTTGTCACTGTCTCTGTTGGCACCCAGGGCTTGGAGTCTGAAACTGATTGTGTCACACCACCTGACACTTATTGCTTTATGCAGTTACCACGGTTACCTTACCACTGTCTCTGTTGGCACATAGGGCTTGGGGTTTGTAAACTGATTGTGTCACACCACAAGATTTACTGTTTCATATAGTTACCTTGTCATTATCTCTGTTGGCATGCAGGGCCTGGAGTTTGCAACTGACTATGTGACATCTCATGACATCCTTTATAGACACGAGGTGTACACCTCAGTGTTAGGTATACATGTGGTATATTTTCAGTGTACGCCTCAAGTACACCTTAGTATGAGGTATAGATGAGGCGAAGACCTCATCCATAATATCCAAGGTGTACTTTACCTCACGTACACCTCAGCCAAGTCAATTACCTTGTCATTATCTCTGTTGGCACGCAGAGCCTGGAGCTTAGCGATCTGAGATTCCCTGACCTTGGTGTTGTCAATACACAGCACATCTACTGGGGCCTCTTCCTTCAGGCGGTACTTGTTCACTCCAACTATCACCTCTGCAACACATACACAAGGAAGGCTCAGGTTTTAGGATAAAGAAGCATAAAGTACCTGTATTGTCTAAACTTTACCAAGTAGTCTATGTTACACACACATGAAAAAAAAAAAAAACAAAAAAAAAACATTTTGGGGGGAACCTGAATTTAGGCTATGGTTCTGCTCATGGAGTTATACCCCCTTATAAAAAAGTGTATATTACAGAAAAAAAAATGAAATTAATTTTTCTCCACTTGTATTTAAGTTATGGTGCTGATCATGGGGTTGTCATCCCTTAGGTCGTCCTTTAAAATCTGTTTTGTGGGCATAACCCAAGCAAACCTTTAAAAAAAGGGCCTACTCAAAAGTTTTTATTCATGTTTTGATAAAAGTTTTTTTGCTCTTAATTTTCTTAATTTCATAAGTCTCTATCTTTTCAAGAGCCAGAATAAAGAATAAGAATTCCCTATAGACTGACCCTATTTTTTTTTTTTCATAGGGTAAGGTTACGCCCCAACAAGCAGTTAATGAAAGATGGCCTTTATACCTAAACCGCTGTCTATCCTGGCCTGTCGCTTGGCCGCACACTCCTCAATCCTCAGCTTGGGCATCCCGGACTCCACAGCCTTGGCCATGCCTCCCATCTCCTCTACCTGTGCCAAGCAACAACAACAACAGTGCTTGTTTGAATCAACTTTTTTTTGGTCTCTTGCTTACAATGTAAGTGTCTGTCGTTTTTGATTACTAGTTTTGTGTTTGTTGACCTGGAATGCCCATTTTGGTTGATATCTGGTACACGAATGTTGGTTTTGATGCAGAGGTTCAAAAAACTTTACCATATCAGAGTTGTTTTAACGTTGGGACGTTAAAACAAAAACTGTTATCAACAAATATTCTGAGATTCAAAAAATTTTAAATTGTTTATTGTATTCTACCTTGTCTGTACAGGTAGCTAAAGAATGAATGGTTATGGCATAACGCCACATCAGTAGTAAATCAGCCATATCACACTGAACACGTAGCTAAAGCTCAAGATTAAGTTAAGCTACCGTCAAATATCTAGCTGACGGTTCTGTCTGCCCACCTGTGACCTACCTCATTCACGACCGCCAGAGCAGCATCGTACATTTCCTGTGTTAGACTCTCCATCATGAAGGATCCACCCCATGGGTCTGCCACCTGACAACAACAACATCAAGGCCGAGGCAGGTCATTTCTCACATATTCATAGGATTGTTCTTTTTCATACATGCAATGATGTATTTTGTGATTCGAGTGTAAAAAAAAAAAAAAGACAGTGTAATTCTTCAGCGTATGTCAATTCAGCGTTATAAAAATGTGCTCCTTCTTTCTGTACGTAAGAGAAATTTTGTGTGTATTGCAACATGTGGTATCACTTTTTTGTGTGTTGTGTCACACTTTTTGATGACACTATATCACACATTTAGTGATTAGCAATACTTCTGTGTGTACCATATGTTTATTAAAAATATGTAAAAAAAAAATATATATATATATATATATAAAAAACACTGTGTGTACTTCATGATACTTTTCTTTACTCAGTTTATAGAAGCCATCAAATGAATATAAAGAACAAAACTCTCAGCAGGTGCAAAAAAATTATACCAGAATGTCTTAGAATATTTTAAAGGTGAACTGTCCGCGTTGATCAAGTTATTGCGCAAAATTGGTACAGTATATCCTGGAGGACTGAAACACACAGCCGAAGTGATAGAGAATTAAAACAGCTACATTTAAAAAAAATAAATACGTTTATAAAATATAAAATACATATATATATGTATATAACATAAGACCACTGGGCTGAGTTTCATGAAGCTTAGCGTTCTCTGCTTGCTTATCTGCCCTTGATGTCCCCAAGTGCATGACGTCATTCTGGCAGTATGTGTTTTGTGCAGCCGTCAACTGTGCTAATCACATACCAAATTCTGATGGGGTTAGTTTTAATGCCTTTCCTTCAGACCCCTCCACACATTATGTTGAGGCCATTTTGAGGACGGTTTTTCAATCTGGAACACGGACTAAAAACTGCACCTCGCACACGGAAATGCCACAATTATGTCGTATATATTTTTCATTTTCTACAATTATTTTCTACACCTTTAAGGATTAAAAATAACTGTGTTTGGTAGCAGATCTTTTGTTGTTCTTCCAATTACACATTGTGTATATTTTGAAGTGTTTTTCTTTTTATGTATATTCTACAATGTCATGTACCCTCTACAGTTAGCATGTGTAAATACGCCAGCAGTGTTGTCTGTAATATGGATTCTACGCTATCACCAATGTGTCTAATGGCAGCATGTGTAAATATGCCAGCAGTGTTGTCTGTAATATGGATTCTACGCTATCACCAATGTGTCTAATGGCTGCATGTGTAAATATGCCAGCAGTGTTGTCTGTAATATGGATTCTACGCTATCACCAATGTGTCTAATGGCTGCATGTGTAAATATGCCAGCAGTGTTGTCTGTAATATGGATTCTACGCCATCACCAATGTGTCTAATGGCTGCATGTGTAAATATGCCAGCAATGTTGTCTGTAATATGGATTCTACGCTATCACCAATGTGTATCCTCTAATGGCTGCATGAGTAAATATACCAGCAGTGTTCTCATCTGTAGATATGCCTCCAGTGTTCTATGTAATACTGACTCCATAATGTCACATAGGTATATCCTCTGATGGCTGCACGTGTAAATATGCCAGCAGTGTTCTATGTAATACTGACTCCATAATGTCACGTAGGTATATGCTCTGATGGCTGCACGTGTAAATATGTCAGCAGTGTTCTATGTAATACTGACTTCATAATGTCACGTAGGTATATGCTCTGATGGCTGCATGTGTAAATATGCCAGCAGTGTTCTATGTAATACTGACTTCATAATGTCACGTAGGTATATGCTCTGATGGCTGCATGTGTAAATATGCCAGCAGTGTTCTATGTAATACTGACTTCATAATGTCACGTAGGTATATGCTCTGATGGCTGCACGTGTAAATATGTCAGCAGCGTAGACTGTAATGTGGATTCCATAAAATCATCTACATGTACATGCATCCCCTGCTATTACCACGTGTAAACATGCCAGCAGTGCTGTCTGTAATATGGATTATACAGAGCTGTGTGTACCTTGGGGATGCCTGACTCCTCCTGCAGCAGGATCTGCGTGTTGCGAGCGATGCGTGCGCTGAAGCGCGTGGGTAAGCCCAGAGCCTCATCAAAGGAGTTGGTGTGCAGCGACTGGGTGCCTCCGAACACAGCTGCCATGGCCTCTACTGTTGTCCGCATGATGTTGTTGTACGGGTCCTGCGACACACAAAAACCATTGTGAATGCCTCATCAAGGTGTATGCCGGATCAAAACATGGCATTTGTTTCTTTTATCTCGGGCCCAAGAATTGCTCACCTACACAACAGCAGCAAGATTTATAGGAGCAAGAATAAAGCAGAGTGCTAAGAGTAAATCCTCCACTACAGTCAGGCACCTGAAAACTGTAAAAGCTTTACATTCTACCTCTAAAATTCTGAGAGAACTACACATCTGCGAAAGGTGTTCTTTGAAGCTTGTTAGAAAGGTAAGAAAACATCCTACCTGAAACATGTAGGTTTCATGACACTTATAATATCTCATGACACTAAAAATATCTCATGACACTTATAATATCTCATGACACTTATAATATCTCATGACACTTATTTACCTCTAACCATGCAATTTTCAGGTGAAATTGAAAAAATGAAAGTCATTTTCCCATAACGAACACACATGATATATACAGTCTATAGTATATGTACAAGCCATAGCTGTAAATGATCACACATCTCCCTGACTGACCTGCTCTGTCAGGGACCAGCCAGACGTCTGGGAGTGGGCTCTTAGTAACAGCGACTTGGGGTTCTTTGGCTGAAAGTGCTCTTTAATTAGAGTCGCCCACAAACGACGTGCAGCCCGCATTTTGGCAATTTCCTAAAAGAAGAATGTTTGATTTGTGAGCTATTTACATGTATCCATCTAGTCACTGAAGGTGTGTGATCCATGTATGTACAAAAGACAAAGACAGGATTTCGACTATGTAGTCATTCAAATATAACATTTTACTTACTTGAAAACAGTGTCATCATGTGACATGGGATTTTTTCCTTGCCGTTAGGCCAAGTCTGTTTTTTCCCAACATATCTGAGTCTAACCTACACGTACACATATTTGACTTGCTGTGAGTATAAAAGACAGCCACGTCACTGATGACGATCCACCAAATCAACTACAGATTTACTGATTTTCAAATATATAGAATTTGATTGCTTTGTCTCCTCTGGAAACAAATGAACAAATTGATGAATGGATGACTAGGATCTTGTAACATTATATTTTCAGTATTTCAGCCATATCACTTATCATTTTTATTTATTTTATTGGTGTTTTACAATGTACTCAAGAATATTTCAATTATACGAGGGCAGCCAGCATAATGGTGGGAGGAAACCGAGCAGAGCCTGGAGGCAACCCACGGCCATCCGCAGGTTGCTGGCAGACCCAGCCATATCATAGTGCAAGCCTGTTACAACCACGAGGCTGACGTGGCCTTTCACATGAGAATAAATCCATCCTAAATCATCAAGCTTTCGAAATTAGCTAAGGAAAGAAAAACAATTAAAACTTGAAAAAAACATCTCTCTTCTGTGTCAGGTATAAATATTAATGTACTGTACTCATATAAAGCCTGAGAAGAGACAGATGAGAGTCACCACTTGTTGGAATAGTTGTTCGGTTACCATGTAGAAGTTCATGCCCACTCCCCAGAAGAAAGACAGGCGTGGAGCAAAGTCATCCACATTGAGACCACGATTTACACCTGAAACAAACCACAAGGGCAATATTTGTACACACCTGTATGATACACACACTTACGTGTATCAGGTAAATCCAGTAAGTTGGGAATAGGGCACCTGAAAACCACACCACTCCCCAAAAATTACATCTAATTTTAGGAAAATATGCATGCACTGGGGAAAAAGGCAACAGCAATAAAAAATACTGATGCCTTGCAAGTATTAAAAAGGTTACTGAAAGAGGTGTTACCGGTCGGTTTATTTACTGTATTTCATATAAAATTTCATCCAAAAAGGTGCAATTTTAGAGAAAAAACAAAGTCATAAAAGTCAACATTTAGATGTACACTGTGTCAGTAGGTTATCCTCCAATCTACCTTCAATCCAAACAAGCCACAAAACATGTTTCTGAGATCAGCTGAGCACTCAAATTATGCAAATTGGTTACTGATGAAATTCTAAGTCATTGCACAATATAACAGTTCTTTAATGCCATAATCAAGAATTTTTCATTTCGATTGGTGGCAGATCAGAGTGCCAGGGTAAACCGTAATCAATTTACCTGTGCGTACATACTGTAAACCGTCTGCTATTGTGAAGGCCATCTCAAGCACTGCGTCCGCTCCTGCCTCTTGCATGTGATAGCCCGAGATTGAAATTGAGTTGAACTTTGGCATGTGCTGAAAACAACAGAAACAACAACAGAGGATCAACAGATTGAACGAGGATTCCAGGTGATGGAGGATCGATGTACGTGTTCCTCGATATGCACTCACCTGAGCTGTGTACTCAAAGATGTCTCCGATGATCCTCATGAAGGGTTCAGAAGGACAGATGTACGTGTTCCTTAGCATGAACTCACCTGAGCTGTGTACTCAAATATGTCTCCGATGATCCTCATGAAAGGTTCAGAAGGACAGATGTATGTGTTCCTCACCATGAACTCACCTGCGCTGTGTACTCAAAGATGTCCCCAATGATCCTCATGGAGGGTTCAGGAGGGTAGATGTACGTGTTCCTCACCATGAACTCACCTGAGCTGTGTACTCAAAGATGTCTCCGATGATCCTCATGGAGGGTTCAGGAGGGTAGATGTATGTGTTCCTCACCATGAACTCTTTCAGTATGTCATTCTGGATTGTTCCTGCCATTTCAGCCTGAGTTGCTCCCTGATGTATAAAAACAAACACTCATTACTATTATTTATATGTATTTCACTTTTGTGATATGGTTTTAGGTACCTGGTCAGTCAAAGCACAGATACAGGTAAGCCTGAAAACGACAGATCACTGATCCTTGTTATCACATTTAATAAACAGTAGCATCAAGTATGTATGTATGCTTGGCTTCACAGTAGTTCTCAACAACTTTTTAGTCATATGACGACAGAGAGTCCTTTGAATGTGTATAAACTATGCTTTCTTGTGGCATTTCGAGTCCATGTCACCAAGGTGCTGCCACGACTGGAACATCATGCCGAAGACCCCACACATGGCACTCCACCCACACTCACACCAGGCCGACCAGTCGTTTACTTGTTACTTGATCCCGGGTCCGGTCATGAAGCGTATGACATAAACCTACCTGCTCCTCAGCTGCTACCACATACATGGCCATGATGGGCAGAACCGCTCCATTCATCGTCATTGACGTGGAAATGTCCTTGAGGGGAATCCCGTCAAATAGCTGCTTCATGTCCTCCACGGAGTCAATGGCCACGCCTGCCATCCCCACGTCACCCTCCACACGCGGGTTGTCAGAGTCATAACTACAACACGCAAAACCAGGCTTGCAATTCATCAATCTTCACCATATTCACAAAGGGGTTGTCAGAGTCGTAACTACAACACGCAAAACCAGGCTTGCAATTCATCAATCTTCACCATATTCACAAAGGGGTTGTCAGAGTCGTAACTACAACACGCAAAACCAGGCTTGCAATTCATCACTCTTCACCATATTCACAAGGGGGTTGTCAGAGTCGTAACTACAACACGCAAAACCAGGCTTGCAATTCATCACTCTTCACCATATTCACAAGGGGGTTGTCAGAGTCGTAACTACAACACACAAAACCAGGCTTGAAATTCATCATCCTCCAGATGGGGATTGTGAGCCTGCAATTCATCACCGCTGCTGTCAAATAAGTCACATATTCACACAGACTATGGTGTTAAACACCAATCAAAGAAATAAATAAATAACTATATAGAATTCAAGCCTGCCACGACAGCTTACCCTCGATGAGTAGCCAGATCAAAGGCCACACTCAGACCCTGCTGACCAGCTGCTATGTTGTCTCTGTAAAACTTGTTACTCTCCTCCACTGTACTGAAACCTGCATACTACAATGAAATCAAATGTAAGTTCATCAGTTCAGAATTATCATACATGAAGACATAGTTGAATGATGCAACTTTGTCATGGATGAAATATTAGATATTGTTTTATTTATTTATTTATTTGATTGGTGTTTTACACTGCACTCAAGAATATTTCACTTATACGATGACAGCAAGCATTATGGTGGAAGGAAACCCAGCAGAGCCCAGGGGAAACCCACAACCATCCGCAGGTTGCTGGCAGATCTTCCTATGTACGGCCAGAGAGGAAGCTGGCATGAGCTGGACTTGAACTCACAGCGACCGCATTGGTGGGAGGCTTTGGGTCATTGTGCTGCTATAGCGCGCTAACCGACTGAGCCACGGAGGCTTCCTTGTTAAATATGTACCAAACATTAATGGCTGGTCGCAAGTTCAGAACGGCAAACAGTTCTGAAGTGAGGATTAAGTTTGTGCTGTGTAACATGTATAAGTCTGAGTAACATGCATGATCCTGGGACATGGTATTACAGCAAGAAGTTTTAGACATAATGGTACGTGAATTTTAGATTTACTTCTACACATAGAAAAAAAAAAATAACTCAAATTTTCAGTGATATCATCACTGCCATTAAATTAAAGTCTACTTTGAGTTCATACACACTGTACTCTACACATCTCTATTTTGTGGCCACATACATTGTATTGTCAACATCCAAACATTTCCCTCTGCTGTACACTAGTTCAAAACTCTGATACATGTATTTCAGTCTAGGGAGAATGAAGCCTTTACTTATCATACACACTTTTACAGCTGGCACACTTTTACAACTGGCACACTTTTACAGTTGGCACATACTGGAGCTTAGGGCTCATCTCAGCTGCTCGTATGAAAATGGTCCAAGTCCCAAATGTCCATACGACTTTACAAGGACTTGGCATACATGTAATGACTGGAATATAACTCCAGCAACAAACCCGTTGAGTCAGGTTGGGTGTTAGGCTGCTGTGTGCCTGCTGAACTTGAATTCATGAATGTACCTGCCGTATAGTCCAGGGCCTCTGGGCGTACATGGTAGGGTAAGGGCCCCGTGTGTAGGGGAACTGACCAGGTAACTCCTCAGCCAGATCGCGGACATCTCTCTTGGTGTACAGAGGCTTGATGTCAATACCCTAAAGTAGAGAACAAATATAATACACTGCCAAGGTCAAATGTACACGCAGTTTCTTAATTTGAACATCATTTTGAATCCCATAATTAAGGATAAAATCAATAACTTGCTGAAACATATCATACGTCATGCTAAATATGACATTTAATAACAATGATGTTTACTGAAAAAAAAGCAATATTACACCACAACTGTCAACATTAAATTGATCGATATAGAAAACATTTTAAATTTATTGCTGACACCAAGGTCACATGTATGATTACAGCATGGATATCCACGAATTCCCTGCCTAAGGTCAGACTCAAAATGTACCTCATATTTCATGTAGTTAGTAATGGGAGGCTCTGACAGGCTACACAAAAGGGTCCAAATCGCAGAGAAAAACATCGTTTTCTGTGATTACACTGCTGGGTTTGTGTACTACATGTATGTAAGTGCTTTCTGAGAAGACATGCATCTAGAGGTGTGATGGGATCCAAGAAAAAACAAAGGAGCACAAGGCTTTGGACCCATTTGCTAAACGTGGGAAGGAGTTTTACTAGTTTCCCATTGCTCACCTTACTCACTAAGCCACATCCCCTCCTCATCATATAGGGGTGAAGTTCTTGATATATTTATTTATTCATTTGATTGGTGTTTTACGCCAAACTCAAGAATATTTCACTTGTACGATGGTGGCCAGCATTATGGTGAGAGGAAACCACACTAACACGCTAACAAACTGAGCCGAAAAGTTCTTGAGTATATATGGTATTTAAAACATCCAAATAAATAACATCATTAAATTTAACCAGCTCTGTCCCAAGTTATTAATATACCTAAAAATTTGTCCAAAAAATGCATATTAATAGGCAAAAAAGTTCATAAACTATTACTTTTGCTGATGAAACAATTTTACTCAGTACAATACTACGCAAACTGCCAAAGAACTGAAAGAAAGATCAGGCCAAACAAGTTATTCACGTTAGACTGTTGCGAACAAATTCTGTGTCACGTACAGGTTTAGTGACAGTACATGTGGACGTATACCTCAGGGGTTCTCCAGGTCAGAATCTCTTCCGGGTCTTTTCCCTTCAGCTGTTTCTTGGCCAGTTTTTGCCATTCTGGATGAAGAGGTTCTTTGTGAGCAGATCTCTTCCCAGCACAGAAGGACAGAGCAGGAGCCTAGAAATAACCAAGCGCAAGTTCGCAATACATGCAGGTGTGACGTCTCATGGTGTGGCATCTCATGAAAACTCTATGTCCTCTTGCATTCAGGCCACTTGTCAAGTGAATTCCCTGTGTTACATTTGAAAATTTGACTGATCGACAAACAGCACTGATTAGAGAGCTGCTTGTAGTAGCAAAAAAACCATCACTATTCTAGTGTTACTGAACATTAAAATCGACTTTTAGGCATGTTAGGTACAGTTTCTTTTCTAACGATGTGTTGGATCTGGAACAAACTAATATTGTACACATACAGGCTATATAAGGCTACACGCATATTCTAAATTTTTTAACTCCAGAGGAGCTGCACATTTTTTCATACAATACGAACATATGCCACACCTGAAAATGTATCGGAAAAAGGTAATAATGAATCCAGCTACTTTCAATCTGTTTCTGCATCTGTTCAACCTGAGATGTGCGGATTGCCAGTGGCAATATATTCAACAACGGTGAACAGAGTGGCACATCCCTTCAAGGCTGGTTACCACCATTGACCAGCTTTATTACGTCAGTATGATGTGATTCAAAAATACAGTGTTGCATGATTTCAGAAATTTTACTGGTACCATAGGCAATCAAGATTATATTATGAAATAACAACACAGATTTCGATGTCTGGAGTGATCCAAGTAAGGTATTTTAAACTTGACATTTGTATATATCATCATGCAAATTTTAAGATTAATACCACATAAACTACCGTTAATATCACATCATTTCTTGGCCCTCACATAACTCTGACAATTGCTTGTAATGTGAGGTTTTGAGCACAAGCTCCCTTAAACTCCGCCTGCAACAAATTTTTTTTTTCAATGTGCAGATGCCTCTCAGTATCGATGGGCAATCGATCTGTGCTGTTTTAACTTTTAACGCAGATGTATTGTCTGTTCTAGTGCGCAAAACCTTAACACCACGAAAACCCAATGGTAATCATTAATTTCATTGGGGTTTTCCGCCGTATGGTTACTGAGGAAAGGCACGACCAAATAGCATACCAGAAAGATTTATCAGATATGCATCTAACAGTCACATTTAGGCACAGCTACCCAAGTACCAATTATATTAACAGTATTATTATTATTGAGTCATTCAAACAAAATACCGGTACGTAGGCCCTACGGTAATAATAAATCAATGTATTACGCAAATTGTCACGTAAAGTCAATTCAAGAAAAGTCAGGAATGTTACTGAGTCGTGTTCTGTTGTTGTAGTGCCAGGGGAGGGCTATAGTATGTATGGTGTCACCTTTGATGTACTGTTTACAGTACCCATGATAGTGATACAGCTAGACTGCGTTGTTGTTGTTGGTCTAATCAGTTCAACACCTCACCTGTCTGCAGATTCCCCGTTGTAAAGTGTTACAAGCTGACAGCATCTTCGGGTGTTATGAGCGCCAGTGCTGCAAGACTCTCAGCCTTGTGCTTCAGAGCAGTCAAGGCATATCAAGCTCGAAAACTGATTTCGTTTTGGTGACTTCGCAAGGATGTCACCTTCAACACGTCCTGTGGAGGACAACTGTCTGTTGATGAGAGTTGTCTCCCCTTACAAGTCATTATACACCTGTTGGATCGAATGCTGACCAGTTGGCTCCGTTGGGTACTTTCAAGCTGGGTACATCCAAGTCAGTACTGTATAGAGCAACATATTTATTTATTTCATTATTATTTAATGTGTGGGTAAAAATTTGTCAGTTTTATTGATGGAAGAATCTTGAGAGCTCAGGGTAAACCACTGACCTTTGGCATGTTACTGACAAGCTTTCCCACGTCTGATATAGGCCTACATGTTCACGGTATATATGCACACCATAGTGGTGGAAGACAGTTAAATGGTTTTCAACAAAGGTTGGACTGCACATACAACCACACAAACAGTGACATCGGTGGAATCTACAAATTTCCTGCCCAAGGCCTATTTTGAACTCGCACCTTCTATACACGTCCTAGCGATTGTAAGGCTTCTTTAACCACTATATACCAGCCTCGTCTAAACCTCCCACCAACTAAATATGACTGACTGTAATTTTATTTTTCAGGCGTTTTTGCACATTTGTTAAAACCTTTCGTTCTTTCTCTACATATATTTAAATAAAACTCAGGTGTTATTTTTATTTATTATTTTTCTAATACTGTTTAAGGCCGTGATCAGGAAAATTTCACTCATATACCAGCATTCAAATTTGTGGGTAAACAACAAGTCTTATCTAGGTACATGAGAAACTTTTTGACTTAAGGCCATAGTTGAATCAGCGAGAGCTGGATTCGAACACGTGACTTCATCGCATCGTCAAAGGCCTGATGAGAGTTACAGTTAGTCAGCTGCTTTTACTCATCACTGCCAGAGAGGCCCCTCAGTTGTTACACGTGTAGATTGTATGTTGACAACTTTAAAAACAAGTAACTTGGTGATAATTCTGAGTTACACTGTTGTTATTCATCAATGGGGAACTCGTAAAACCACTTTCCGCCTTTGACAAAGCGGTCCAAAATTATCTATTGTTTGTTCTTTCCTGGAGTACGTCAGGCTTCTTGGGGCATGTGTGCTCACAAAACTCAAACACTGCAGCGTCATAGCATCACAGCAGGAAATGACGCATTTCACTGCGATTTGAAACCTTTTGTGTAGCTCGTCAGTCTCCCATTTATCTCGCAAGTGATCAAGCAGTGGCATAACCAGTAGATCAACTGAGCTATTCATGAGTCATTCAGTTCAATAAATCAATCAGTCGATGAAGTAATCCAACCGACAATCGTCTAAACAAAGCCCAGCCAATCCTATAGTGGAAACAGTGGATGACAAAGTCATGATTTTCTATGGTGACAGTGGGTTTAAGGCCTTATTTTCCACAAAGCGTTTGGAATTATTCCACTGAAACCATCCGAAAATTTATCAGAAACTATCAGGTTGTTGATGACAGAAAAAACTGTACATAAGCAAGATGTCATCTGATGGTATGCAGGTTAATGACAGGAGTTCCAGTTTGAAAGTCAATGTTGATAGGATTTAACTGATTCCCTTTTATTCAAGTATTTATTCAACAGCTGATGAAAAAAAAAACAAAAAAAAAAAAAAACACTGTTGAGAAAACTGCAGTCATCGCGACAATTCACCTGTCATTTCTCCGCGTTAGTTAATTTAATTGTGTGATTACAGGCAGTGTTTGTCAAATTATATTAGTCAGAAACAAAAATGAAGTGTTAACGTCCGCACTAATACAAACGACACATTACTTTTTCCTTGCGAGATAACCAAGGTGTCACAAAAGACATAAAAATGTAAAAGGATAATAGGAATCAACCGGTGCGTACACGCGCCCACCTAAAAATGTTAGCAATTGTTATCTGCGTCTGTCATGGGGCGCACGTACAGGATTTACTGTGCCAAAGTAGTGGACAGCAGATCAAAGCCAAAAAAATGCATGTCTGCGTTACAGTCTCAGATGCACGGTGCCTTTTACATGCTATTTGTACTATGTTCAAGGCAAAAAAAAAAAAAAAAAAGAAAAATTCAAATTTCCGTCTTCACACAGAACACTGGGGCCTATACAAAAATATCTTTGAAAATACATGTACTTTCTGTATACAGTGCACTTGTTGCTTCTTACCGAAAAGGACAGCTTTATCGGCCACATCAATAGTGCTATATATAGGCACATGTGATGTCAAGCCATGTTTTGAACATATTCGTCTCGTGCAGCTGTGGCCATGTAGCAATAGAGCCTATATTGTCCTGTTTATCATTACTGAAAATGACATGATGTAGCGATGCTGCCCATGCATAGCCCGGCTGTCGACAGGCCAGTGAAAAAATCTTCAGTAAGGCGTTGAAGACCATTGATATGATTGATGAACTTATGACAATAATTTTACAGCAGGTTAATATCACAGAAAAAATCAACAATATAAGGACATGGAACCCGTTGGTATCTTTCAACAAAGATTTTACTACGTCTGTCACTAATAAATGACAACTGAATGATAACATCATAACGCTGAAAGTACAATTCTGCGATCCAAATTGTCACAGATTGACTCACACCATATTACGTATGGAAACAGGGAAATATGATCTAGTGCTACGGTACTCCAAACACGAAATCTAAATTTTCTGCAAGTATTTTGTAACTTTTCCTTTTGTTCCCTTCTGGCTAAAAAACTCGTAACATACAAGAAAATTTTGCTTTCATTTCTGATACCATTGTTTGAAGATGACAGGGAAAAAAATTTTAACCACATGCATATTAATTAAGGGCCGGAACACATACTTGTGAAAATATATGATTTATTTTGCCACAAGACTTGACAGATCAACGCTTTCCCATATATCTTTGGGCTATTTGAACCAGAAAGACTCGTCTGGTATCACGCGAGCCTTTTTTCCCTCGGTGAAAACGATTATCACCGGAGTGATCACCGGAGTTATCCTGGGCAATACTTTCCATCCTTTCTTCACCCAGTTGAAAGACAGTTAAAGAAAATGTTGTAAAGCTCAAGAAAAGATATAAAATGTCGTATGTGTGTCACCATATAACATTAACCTAGCTCAGTTCACCAGAGTTGGTTAGAAACATTGTTGGTCATACTTAGGCGTCAGCAAACATTCTAAATGCACGGACACGCCCCGTGCCACGGATAGATGCTTATCAGCAAATCAATAGTAGTTTTTTTTACAAGCTTCTAAATCACAAGCTTCTTTTGGTCAGCCAACAACCTGAGGATGGTCTTGGATTTCCCCAGGACTCTGTCGGGTGTCCTCGCACCATAATGCAGGCCGCCGTCTTGTACGTAAAATATTCTTGAGTATGGTGTAAAACACCAATCAAATAAATAAATAAATAAATAAATAAATAAATAAATAAATAAATAAATAAAATCAAGTTTGTTTTCTCAGTGGACAATTACTCCACTCGAAATCTGACTATCGTTTTGCAACACAGTTTGTTTGTTTTTTCTTCATTATCGTACAATGTGTAGTCTTTACAGACCTTCTTTCCCTATCAGTTTTTGGCAGTGATGAAGCCTTTCCTCTTCTTGCACTAAATTAAACAGCTTCTTATGATCGCTGGGAGAGACGTCATAAACAAACAAAAGCTTCACATTGATACATTCGTTTGACGTTTTTCTCATTAGACTGAAGCTTTCATCATTGTGCGGTAGAATTCCTGCTTTCTCGGCTAACAGACCGATGTAGACGTCCTCCATGGTAATACGGTGAACTTTCCGTACGGCAGCGATTAACCTCAAAATGACGTCATAAGAGAACAGATAAAGGGGCCCCTGAACGAGGTCGGGAAATCTCTCTTTGGGGTACTTCTCAACAGGCACGTGATTCGGATGTTTCCGGTTCCGGTTGGGCTTGTCATTGCGCACGATTTTCCCGCGGTAAACGTTGTACGGAGGCTCAATAGACGTTTGCAGCTTTCTCATCAAGATTCGAATATTGTGGAAAATACCGTCGACTGTTTTCAGAACGAACCACGGACGGCATTCATATTCGACACGCCCTAGCCATTTCAAGGCCAGAACAAATTTCTCTGTCGTGTGCTGCGGGGAATCGAGGAAATTTCCCAGCAGTATGTCCTTCTTCTCCCGTATCTCCTTGTTTAACGCGGACTCCTTTGTCATGCTGGTGGAACTGACCACGAATATGGTCATGTAACTGTTGTCAGTATTTTTCTGGGCGCCCCAGGACTTCCTGATTGCCTGTCGGATACCGGAGTTTTCCGGAGGAGAGAACACCAGCAGTATCAAGTACACATCCTTGTCCACACAAACACTAAGATCAGGCTCCGCCAACACAATCGACGACTCTTGAATCTCTGAATAAATGTTGTTTTTCCACTTCTCTTCAGCATTTCTGTCGACAGCCTTATTCGTGACTTGCGCAGTGTCCGTCATCAGTTCGTCCTGGACCGTTTCTCCCCGAGCCTGAGAGTAATCTTCGGCTTTTTCAAAATCTGTTAGAACCATGCACATTCCGACGAGGAACATGAAAAATACCAAAATTCCTGTCAAAGCTCGAGTCGTGATTCCACCCGTCGTTAAACCTCTGATACGGGGTAAGGGTTCGTGTGGCTACTTGATCCGAGCGCAGAGTTTGTAGAGGAAGCGTTTTGAGTGGAAGCGTCTTAGGGAAACCCTCACGATGGAGCCTATATAGTCTTTTCAGACACAACTAGGTAACACAACGTGCAGAGTGGAAATTATGCGCTGAGGTTGCCACTAACTATACCCGTAACCTTTATAAAACTATATAGTTTTATAGATAAACCTGTGGACAAAGTGACTACAACGACAAGGGGTTAAATAACAAGAAAAGAGTTCTTTAATATATACTTACTACTTATACTTACTATGTGCCGTTGTCCCGGGTTCAAAGTGGAGAGAGAGCGAACGCCAGCCAAAACAAGTCAATCCCAGTTCAATTTGGTAAAGTCCGAAAGCATAGGGTATCTCCAAAGGAGAGAAGTTATAGCCTTAGATCGGGGGTGTCAGGAAGCACAGTAACGTAGCGTATGAGTGGCCAAAAGACTTCCGCTTCTCTGAAATTTGGGATTCGCTTATATAGCAGCGAACGAGTAAATCTTTTGTTTCTAAATTACCGGTCGTAAATTTTGAAGCCTGCGTTATCTCACTTAATGTATCGTCTGGAGGTGCTCTCTTTCCTCCTTTGGGTAACATTAATGGGGACCAACGGCGAGAACCATTTTTGACACATGTGCGGGAATTTCAGCTTGGGCCATGATGTAGCGTTGTCCCATCTGGACAATCAGCCACGCCAAACGAACTTAAACCCGACCGTGAATTTAATCACCTTGTGTGGGCCTTAAACTTACGCGGTTCCTAACCCGGACACATGTAATCACGACATGTGCCTCGTAACATTATCCCCCCACTCGAAAAAGCACGTGACCTCACGTGTTATTAAGTTTAGAGGATGGCCCGGATGAAAATCCCTCAATGTGTTTACATGAAGTGGAACTAGATAGAACTAAAGTACAATTGCTACAGCACGACGTCAAACATGATTTGTGGAATTATTTATCGTACACAAATAGAAAATCGATTACAACACCAAACAATGAAGCGATTACAACATTGATCAGACATGATTTTAATCGATTACAACACCAAACAATGAAGCGATTACAACATTGATCAGAGATGATTTGAATCAATTACAACACCAAACAATGGAGCGATTACAACATTGATCAGAGATGATTTGAATCGATTACAGCATCAAACAGTTCGTTAGCTACGAGGAAAAAGATAAAATGTATTTAAGACGGAAACAACCTGAACGAACATCGCATGGGAACATGCATTTATCACAAGAACACATATATGTATACATGTATTTTTCCTAATAATGGCTGCGAGTGAAGTCATCATATCTCTTCATTTATCATGGGTGATCGAAAGGCTTGCGGCACGTCTCCTGGCTGGATGAAGGTAGGGCATACATCGCGAGGAACATAGATTCAAGGCTCGGCACATCCCCTGGCTGATTTGGGCGACTCTGTAACTATCGAAGAGCAGTATCAGACAAGTAGAACGCAACACTCCAAGATTAAGGAGGAGTGAATGTTTACCATATTGTTCTATGCCACGGTTACAGTTCTTTAGAATAAAGTTTGGATGCCCACTTTGTGTAATTGTAACTGATGTCACGTGTCTAGCAAGTGATTAGAGATAGTCTAACCGATTTACCAAGGCATGATCTACACTTAGCCGTCGCAGGTAGAGTCATTACTCTCGCGCTGTGGTCGTCACCAGGCGGCTTGATAAGGTTAGCTGAAGGAAGGTCGCTTGCAGAGAATTCAAATACGAGATGACACATTGTGACATGATACAAAACAACCTGGAAATTCACCTACCTAGAATTAGCTACCACGCAAATATACTTGAACCTATAGACCATGGATTCCAAGATACAGTTTGGAATACCACATCCCGTGCGATTTGTGGGGTTTCAGAATCTCCATCGATAACATGAGGCTGCAAAGGACTTACATAGCGAGTTAGTACAACGAATGACAACAATAAGGATCCCGGGAATGAACACATGGAGTTAGTTCAATTCACACGTCAACCTTCTTCATAGGGACGGACTGGATGTACCTATTTAGGAGAATGTATAGGTTAGCTCGGTATGGAGAGTGCAGTATATGCCGCACTCTCCCATATTCTATCACCGACATGTTTGAATAGTACCCCTAGTCGTGTTTGACGACTATGCGCTCCGACTAGGTCCATTATAACAAACAGAGGGATGTAAAACATAGTGATCAGCATCTGGAAATGGACAGTTATTTATCATTAGCATGAAAATTATCAATAAGAGACTGATCCAAAATGTGTGACTCGGGTTCCCAAGTATTGTGTTTGGGACCATATCCTGCCCACTTGATCTTATAATAGTTAACTCCTTTTACCTTCTTGTGACGTAAAATCTTTTCCACTGTCCATATGTCATCGGTTACATCGGTGCTACCCTCTGGTGATGATTGTATATTTGGGTTCGGACTTGCTGTAGGACAGTCCTCGATGTCGATACCAGAACCTATTTGTCTAGTATCTGGATGCAAACAAGGCTTGAGGCGATTAGAGTGAATAAGGGTACCCAGCATTCTACCGTTAATCCGTCTTAGACGATATGTGCAATTACTGGGCATAGATTGCACTATGAAGGGTCCTTCCCATGGATGGGACAGCTTTTTACTAAGTCCTTTCCGGACTTTTGGGTTATGTAACCACACTAAATCACCAATCTTGTAGGGTGGAGGCCTAGCGTTTCTGTCATAGTTCTTTTTCATACGATCTCTAGAAATTGACAAGTTAGCTCGTGCCAGTGTTTGGGCTACTTGTAAGTTAGCTTTAATCTCATCCAAGCATTCACTGAATGATAGTGGGTTACCGTCTTTACTATGTAAAGTAACATCTATCGTTAGGTTAGCCTCACGGCCATACAACAAATGAAAGGGGGTGAGACCTGTACTTTCAAGGGCAGGGGACGTTCTGTAAGCGAACAAAATGGATGGTATGTAGGTATCCCAATCGTCCTGTGAGTCGTTTGTAAACATTGAAATACCAGTTACCAGGGTTCCGTTGAACTTTCCCGTAAGGCCATCAGTTTGGGGATGGAAAGGGCTTGTTTTTACATGCTTGGTATTAAACAACTTACACAACTCTTGGACAAGGCGCGAGAGAAAATTTGTACCCCTGTCGGATAATAACACCTTGGGTGACCCATGGCGACATATTATCTCATTATAAAAGACTTGGGCAATTACAGGCGCCTCAATTGACGGGACGGCGAAGGCTTCCGGCCAATGCGTCATGTAATCCGTAATTACGACAATATACTTATTACCTTAAGTCGTTGTGGGTAGTGGGCCGACACAGTCAATAGCGATTCGGTCGAATGCACTCTCTACGGGAGGTAGGGGATTTAGAGGAGCTTTGCGACAATATTTAGGTGTCTTCCTAGTATTACACTTAGTGCAAGTTCTAACCCAATGTTCAGTGTCAGCATACATGCCGTGCCAAAAGTAACGTCGTTTAATTTTCTCATAGGTCTTACTAATGCCAAAATGACCACCAGTGGGATCGTCGTGATAAGCGCATAATATCTGTTTCCTTAGTTGGTTTGGAACAACTAATAACAGCCCTTTCGAATTGGCTGGACTTTTGTCAGATATGGAAATGCGATGAAGGATACCATCCGAATCCAGAGCATAGTGATCAGCTGTTAGCAAAATAGTTCTAGCATCGGCATCTTTTGACGGCAGCTGCTTGTTTTCTAAGTATGCTATTAGCATGGAGGTTGTCGGATCTTGCCTTTGAAAGTCAGACAGCTGAGCCAAGGGGAGATCCAAGGCATTGATACTGACTTCTTTAGCTGTGGATTTGCTTACCTCAGATGATTTAAAAGGAATTCTAGACAACCCGTCGGCATTTTCATGAACTCTACCTGCTCGATGAACTACTGTAAAGTCGAACTCCTGGAGAGCCATAGCCCAGCGTGCTAATCTTCCAGAAGGTTCCTTAAGCTCCAGAAGCCATCGGAGGGCGCTATGGTCGGTTATCACAGTGAAATGCCTACCATACAGATAAGGCCTGAAATACTTGATACCGGCTACTACAGCAAGTGCCTCTTTCTCGGTAATGCTATAATTTTTCTCGTGGATGGTTAGCGACCTACCTGCGTATGCTACTACAGCCTCTTTTCCATCTTTGTCCTGAGCTAGAATCATACCTATTCCTAAGTCACTAGCGTCTGTACAGAGTTTAAATGGTTTGGTGAAGTCGGGAAAGATTAACACAGGAGGGTTACTTAGCGCAAGCTTTAGGTTTTCAAAAGCTTCCTGGCATTCAGCAGACCACATAAACGGTTTGTCCTTCTTTGTGAGCTCATTTAGAGGAGCAGCTATGGCCGAAAATCCTTTCACAAATTTCCGATAGTAATTAGCCAAACCTGTGAAACTCCTAAGTTCTTTAAGGTTCCTGGGCCTTGGGTACTCATTGATAACTTTGCATTTCTCTGGATCTGGACGAATTCCATCTTTAGATACCACATGACCCAAATACTTTACCTCTCTGCAAGCAAAATTGCACTTTTGAGGCTTCAGCCTTAACCTGGCCTCCTTAAGTCGCTGGAATACCGCTTCTAGATGTTTAAGATGATCTTCAAAACTCGGAGAGAATACAATTATATCATCGATATAAATGAGGCAGATATCATAGGTTAAACCTCGAAGAACACTTTCCATAACTCGTTGGAATGAACTGGGGGCATTTGTGACTCCAAAGGGAAGTCGGGTAAACTGATAAAGACCCGAGTGTACGATGAAGGCAGTTCTATCTGCAGTCTGAGGATCCAACTCTATCTGCCAGTAACCACTTCTAAGGTCCAAAGTACTAAAGTAAGCAGCGCACTTACCTGAGATTGCTTGGAATGATTCTTCCATCCTTGGTAACGGATATGAATCCTTGTATGTGACAGAGTTTAATTTCCTATAGTCCACACAGAAACGTATAGAGTTGTCGGGCTTTTTAACTAACACTACTGGACTTGCCCATGGAGACTGACTTTCCTCAATTACATCCTGGTCTAGCATCTTACGTATGTGATCATCTATGACCTGTCGCTGAGCTGGGCCCACTCTGTAGGGCCTTTGTCTAATGGGGGCGTGGTCACCCGTCTCTATCCTATGCTTAATTGTTGAGCTTTTAGATAATTCTGAATCATCATTTGCGAACACATCTCTGTAGTCCATCAACAACTTCTCAAGTTTGCCCTTTTGGTCTGTGTCCAATTCAGAAGTACTTAAGTCAACCGCAGGAGGGTCATTAAAGGGATTAAAGGGATTACAGTTACCACCTGGGGAAGAAGGACTATCTAGCGAGACGGCATTCACATGCTCCGCAGGGGACTCTACACTAGGATAAACATTAAACTGATCTGCTGAAAATGTTCCCAAGTTCAGTAAGTCTCTTATGTGAACTGATTCCCCGCTGGGATTTAAAATTCTGATAGGGATAAGACCATTAACAACGGTGACTAAAGCTCGGGCTCCAATTACGCCCTTCTTACCGTATAAATCTTCATTAGGCTCGAATAATCCAGAACATCCCTCAAGAAAACCATTGTGGACTTTAGCCATAAAGACAGTTTGGGAATTTGCATTTAATTCGACATGAGTGAAGGCGCAAACCTTGCTTGCACCGGTTAGATTATACTTCTTTTGTAGCTTAACAATCTCCGAACCTCGAAGTTGGAACGTTCCCTCATCAAAGTTAATGTGACCACCATAGGTAGACAAGAAATCAGTACCTAATATGACTTCATATGTCAAATCAGCTACGACATATACCTTATGGAGAACATGTAATTTACCTATCTCTAATGGTAAGGACAATGTGCCTAATATCTTCATAACAGATCCATTAGCAGAAACGACGGTAGGCATGTCAGAAGCTGTAAGAGGGAGCTTTCTTAGCGTTGGGTCCCTAAGTCTAAACTCATTTTGAATAACACTTACTCCAGCACCTGTGTCTATAAGAACAGAGACAGCTGAGTCACTAACCTTAGCACAAACAGAGCTAGCAATTGAAGCTAAAATTACCTTCTTGGTTTCAGTTACATTTTCCGAATCCACAGGTATGTCGACATCGGCTGGTTTAACAAATGACGGCTCGGTGTGACGTCTGTGTTTCTCGAAGAGTTCAACACAGCTGTGTGGAAGCCGTGGGTTGTAACTGAGCAACGTTGTAACCAATTCTTTTCCAACATTTACGATAACAATAAACACAATGATAATAAAACTCAACAGATGAACAATGGCATTAGAGAGCAGATTCGAGTTAGAATCACCTATCGTCCCACAGTCAGCACGGTCACCTTTCAGTCCGTTTGAATTTACATCAATAGGCGAAAGTTGCAGGGTGCCTTTGTTAATAGTGGCTGTTTCAGGGGATTTGGGGACGCTAGCATCCGTTTGGCTACCTACTTCTTTAAAGTTTCTCTCGGAGGTGCTATTTCCAAAACTACATTTATTTTCAAAAGTGATTTTACATGGGGAAATATGATTAAAATTAGAATCACTCGAATTTCTTAAAGAAGAATGCTGAGGCTCTGGTGGGGGTCTAGGATTTAGCTTAACCCGGGTGGATTTGCCCCTGATGGCTAAACTAGCCGTTGTACTTACCCTAGGTCTGGGAGATGTAGTATTATTACTAGCATTGAGTTTCGAGTCTGAAATGTTTTGATTAGAATTTGGAAGTCGAACTCTTCCTACCTGAAGTCCACTATCCTCCCAGTTATAGTGAACTTCCTCTAGTTTAAAGGCACGTTACTCGAATTGTTAGGTTGCGAGGATTGTCGTCTGGCATTGTTTCTCTTTCTTTTTCGACAATCGTTGATTACATGGCCAGGAGTTTTACAATAATTACAGAATTGTTTAGTTTTTGTTTTCTCGGGGCAGTCCTTCGCCATGTGGCCTAGTCGCTGGCATGATCTACAAATAGGAGTGCCGTCGACGGCTCGAAAACGGTCGAAATCTTTTGAATTTGAGGAGGTGTGGCTATCAGGCTGAGACTTTGTGATTGGTTGCTGCTTCGCAGCTTGCGAACTTAAGGCGGCAATGCTGACGGCGCTTGGATACGCCCTCTCAGCCAATCTGGCTTTGTTTAGCGCATCTTCTAAATTTTCCGGTTTTTGAAAAATTACATGGGACCTTAGAAAAGGGTTAAGTCCCTGCATAAAGAAGGATAAGGTTTCAACATCCGATTTCCTAGCT